>CM033756.1:6109111-6424014 GCA_019671005.1 Hibiscus mutabilis
TATGAATTCGGGTCTCTCAAGTTCAACTAGGACCCTAGTTCCTGAACCGACTTTCTACGAAAATCAAGATCGAGAAAAGAAAATTTTCCAATCATTGACTCAAACTCATTGGCAAAGTCCACTCAACGGAATAAGGGAATGGCAGAACGGGCCAATCTGGTATTTCACAATAAAGTGATAGATGGAACTGCCATTAAACGACTTATTAACAGATTAATAGATCACTTCGGAATGGCATATACATCCCACATCCTGGATCAAGTAAAAACTCTGGGTTTAAAAACTCTGGGTTTCCAGCAAGCCATTGCTACATCCATTTCATTAGGAATTGATGATCTTTTAATGATACCTTATAAGGGATGGCTAGTCCAAGATGCTGAACAACAAAGTTTGATTTTGAAAAAACACCATCATTTTGGGAATGTACACGCGGTAGAAAAATTACGATAATCTATTGAGATATGGTATGCTACAAGTGAATATTTGCGACAAGAAATGAATCCTAATTTTAGGATGACTGATCCTTTTAACCCAGTCCATATAATGTCTTTTTCAGGACTATTTAGGGCCTGCCTTTTAGGGCTTTGCATAGATCTCTTCAATCTTGTGTGCCATTAAGGGAAGTTTATGAATTAATTGGTAGTTATTTCTTGAATGGCCAATAAATCAACAAACAAAGTTGGCTGCATTTAAATTATAATTTAGTGGAATTTAAGTTAGTTAAATTTTATATTCACCATACATTTTTTAAACCCAGTTTTTCTCAACTAAAAAATTATTAATAATTGTGCATAAGAATAACATTAGCATTATTTAAGAATTGAACCTGAGTTCCAATGCATGTGTGCGGAAGATGTGTGTCTTTTGTCGAGGGTTAAAAAAATATAAATAAATACTACTATATAATAACAATAGCTTATTAAAAAAAGAATTGAATCATATGCTATTCCTCTCAATTAAAAGTTAACATCTATAACATTATATGCACGGACGGAACTTAACCTCATTTGTTAGATTAATTATTTAAAAAATTAATCTCATTAGATATTTATTTAAAAAAATGCAAAAATCAAATATATATATATCTATTAAAGATTTTTTTTAATATATCTTTCGTGTTCCACCACTGGCTACATGAAAATAATGTACTTATAACTGTCCCTTTCTTTTCTAACGATTTGGGAGAGTGAGAAGAAAAGATAAGCGAAAATTAAGGTAAATGGGAAAAAATAGAAAGAAAAGGAAGGTTTTATATTCGTTTTGTGGTATCTTTATACATTTATAGTATTGTAAATTTATTAAAGATACATTTTATCACTATTTTTTATACAATTCTTTTGATTCTTTTAGAAGAAATTTATAAAATATTGTTTGTCGTGTAATCAGCCGAATCTCTAATAATCAATTGATAGTGTATTCTTGTAGCGATCCTTCTTCGTGGAAAAAACGATATTTTAAGGTGTTTGAGTGTTTTTCGGGTATAAATTACATGACAATAAATAGAAGTGCTGAACATTGAATAAATATAGAACATGTGACTAAATTAAACTAAAACATAAATTAAAAGACACAAACAAAACACAAAAGGGCGAAAATAAAAACACATTAAAAATAAGGACCAAATGCAGAATTATTCCATGACAGAAAAACAGGCGGGTTGGAAGTTTGGGGGCCAAGAGAGTAATTAGACCACTGACACAAAACAAAAATGGGATTAAAACTGGAGGACCAGTTATGTAATTAGACCCTTTTTGTAAAACACGGACACCAAACGGTGTCGTTTTGTGTATTCTGGCTTAAAACATTAAGAAAGGTTTTTTTTTTTTCATTTCGAACGGATTAAAGAAACCCTACTTCATTCTAATATTCTCCCTCACTATCCTTTTCTCTCCAATCTCGAACGGCGCCGCACCCTTCTTTTCAAGCCGTTCACCGGCCACGGCGGCCTCACGGCGGGGTAGCGGCGGCGAGATTAGGTAACTTCGAACCTTCTTTTTCCTTAGCTTTTAACTTTTAATTTAAAAGATTTAAAACAACAAAAAAGAAAAACTTTTGTTTTGAAAATAAAGCGGATTTGAATCTGAAACTTCAAAAATTTATTACTACTTTTTTTGTTTGCAACTTCTAATCTCTTTTCCTCTTTTTTGATCTCATTTGTTTCGGTTTATATACCCAATTTTTACACTGAAAACTAACAACTATCTATTTTTTAATTGATGCTGTAGATCTAATTTGTTTTTGGCTGGATTTTGGGGATTCTTGGTGAGATATGACAGGGTATGGTGAGTTGGATTTGGTGAGTGAGGCATGGAGGTTGCATGGTGGTTAGTCAAGTGGAAGAGGGTTGTTTAGGGTTAGGTTATTAATTTTAGGTTTAATTTAGGGATGGTAGATTTAGGGATTCTGATTAATTTTGGGGACTGAATTTGGATTTTTAGATGGCCGGCGGCGGGAGGCTTGGTTGGCGGCGACGGTGGGATGAGAAGATGGTGGCGGCTGAAGGGTTAGAGGGGGCTAAGGTTAGGGTTTTTATGGTTCGGATCGGGACACGGGTCTGAACCGGATTTGGTTTGGATTTTGGGTCGGGTCTGAACCGGGTTTAAAGTTTGGGTTGAAAACGGGTCATTACAATTCTCAAGACATTTGTGTTTGATTTTAGCCGTATGATTTTATCTCTTGTACCACTTAAAAGGGTGTTGGGGATTCTCAAAAGAAACAAAATTATTTTTGGAGAGGTTCAAACATGTATTATAAAACATTTAGAAAATTTTTATGGACATATGGTACCACTTGAGTTCAAGACCCATAAAAATGACCTTTAAGTTTAATTTCAAGTGTCATAAAATATGAATGTTGTTACATTGAAGGGGTACAGTCCTCGTCTCTTCAAAACGAGTTTAAAAACTCATCTAAAAAATAAATCGACTTTGGGATTAAATCTACCTGCCTGTCATGCATAGGAAGAAAAATTCGTTCATTAATCAACAATTTTCAACAAACTAAGTTGAAACAACAACACTGCCAAGCAATAGCAGAAATCATCAGAAAAAAGGGGGAACAGACTGGATCAAAACTTGAATTGAAAGAGATCAGTAAAATATTGGCGCACATGGGGAGCGATTACAACTTGCAACACAAGAGGACCGGTAAAATATTATTTATAGGGACGGAGTTGGGATCAAATATTAAGAGAAACCGTATTTAAATTTAAATATTAAAAGTGATAAAGGTTTTATTTGATTAATGTATAAATTAAAAAAACTAAAATGTATCAAAATTTTGGAAGCACCTAAAGTGTAACTCCGTCCTTGACTGCTCAAATCTTTGTATAACAATGTGAAGTGTATGTATTTAGCCTCTCTACTAATTTTTATAGCATGCCATAACACTAAAAAGAAGTTATATTGCAAATTAATGTTACATCATTTAATTAAATTTATTTCATAAAACTAATATTTTTTATTAATTATTGTAAAAAAATGACTATTACATGTGTTTTTATTAAGAAAATTGTTCTCCAAAGACTTAGTACTATATTTTTACATGAAGATTAGCACATTTTAACAAATGCATGTATCTGAATTTTTTGAAAAAATAAAAGTACTATATTAATAAAATGATAAATTCATGTACCAAATTATAGATTATACCTATTCTTAGCTAATTTTTTGAATTATTTTTTTCGAGGAAAGTATTTCTTTGAATTACATTTGTCCAACGAGGGGTGTGAATCAAATGATTGATCCATTTTGCCAAGCCTGCGCAAATAACATGCGAATGGCCCGATGTTGACATCTGAAATCTTCTAAATGGATAAGAATTCCCCCAAAATGTAGAAGTTAATGTGACATGTCGGACAAAATCATAGTCTTATGTCACATACTTATCCACTCATCTTTCTACCCCACCCCGGCCTTGCTGTAACTCTCATGGCATTTTTTTATTATCAATCAGGACCTAAAGTTGTTTCAACTTGATAAAGGGGTCCACTCTTTTGGTGACCCAATTTTTAGGTACAAATTTGTTTTGAATTGGTACAGCTTAGCGGTCATTATTAAGTAACCATTGTCATATGTACCACCATCCCTTAATAGCCGTTTCACTTTTAGATATTTCAATTCAAAATCATGAGTTCCAAATATTCAAGTATATCTGATTTTGTTATAGATTTAGATATTACGGTTTTCGTGAATATTTGAATTTGTATGTTAAGATTATTATTCGTTACATATTCAAAGTGTAGTGTTATGGAAGACGTTTCTATTTATTTCCTTAAACTATTCTCTGTGATATTTATTGTTCATTGTTGATCACGACATGTAGTGGATAAAAGTATTTATACATACATTCGCTGCTGACAGGACCGATAGGAGGAATCGAAGCCAAAAATTCAAGCCATCGATCTTCCGTAAGAGAAAACGAGTTCCCTAACCAAACACCACCGAAAGGTTTGCCTGTAACGACCCAAATATCGGGTTAGTAAATCGGGTCTTAGAACCGTACTTTGGGCCTAGTGTAAAAAAAAAAAAAGATGATAGTTTGAATTAAAGGGGTGCGGAAGAGATGAAGAAAATCATATTTTATATTCCCTCCTCTCTCTTCCTTTTTCATCTTTCCTTTCTCTCTATTTTTCCTATTCTTCCTTAAGCTTTGAAGTTCAATCTATCGTTATCGGAGTGTCCATTGTCGACACCTCCACCGTCATCGTATTTATCTCGTCGAGACAAGTTTATTGGTACCAGCGACGTCGCCATAAGAGTCACCGTTGAAGGTGGTGAGAGAAAAGAAAATTTGGGTTTTTAAGTTGGGTCAGTTCGAGTGCTTGAATCGAGAAATGAAGGCTATCACCGTGATCAGAGGACAAAAAATCAATATGGGAATTTGCCGTCGCTGTTTGGCCACCAAAAGTCACCGCACGCGCTGCCGCCTAGCGCGTGAGCGACGTTTGACCGGCCAGGCTGTTATAACAGCCGGGCTTAGTTGTTGGGCTTGAGCCGTTGGGCCAAGCCAAGTCAGTCTGTCAAGTCGACCTAAACCGTAGGCCGAATCAGTCCATCAAGCTGACCCTTAAGTCAACCGAAAAACGCCCACTGCACCGCCCTTGACCACCAACGTTGACCGTTAATCGGCGCTTACTTTTTTGGGGGGACCTTACCTGAGGGCTTCTCGACGTTTTGAGTTTGTTGCACAATCTGTTTCGCCAAATTTAAACTCAGAAAGATGTTTTTACGCATTTGACCCTTCAAATTCATTAAAGTATGTGTTTAAGTGTTACTTATGGTATTAATTGGTATACACGGATTATTCGAGATCGAATATCAGATCAAGTGGAATATTCAGGAAGCTCGGATGAGGATTTTAGCGATATCAGCTTAAGGTTAGTACACCTTGAACTCAGAAATACTTCATGAGCATCATAAGTGTAATTGCCTTGCTTGTTAGTGGTTGCAAAATAGGTTGATGATAGATAAACATGTGTTGACCGGTATTATGAGACTTATATGTATTGCGATGCCTGATGAGCTTGAGAATATTCAAGACTATTATGAGCTTTAGAGGTCGTGTAATGTCGTTTGAATATTCGTATAATTATCTGATTGGTTGATTTATATGTTGTGTTGCTTGAGATATGAAATGACATTTTTGATTGAAATTATATTAATGGCCTGATAATTAGTAATATTTAAATAAATAATTACGAAACCAGTAATTAATGTTAATTGAATGGATGCGTTAGTAAACAAACCTTAACGACTTTCATAAGCTTTATGGATCAAATAAAGTGCTATAAAATCGTGTTTCAAGGAATTGGTACGAACCCGTGAATATGGTATCGATATGAGCTTCGGCTGTATCGGTACATGATTGAGGGCAGTACTAGTATGGGTCAAGCGTATCAATACTTGTGGAAATCTAAGTTTTCAGTAAGCAATACCAGTATCGGTACTCGTGTTCGAGTACTGGTACCCATTGAACTAATAAACTATAATGTTAATAAAAAGAAGGGAAATTGGTGTAGGATATAAATAAGATAAAATAGATTAATAAGATAATTAAATGTGGATGATTAATGTACTCTTCCCATAATAATTAATAACTTGGTAAGCATTTGATGACTTGATGGTAAAAGCAACTGTAGGGATCCATGGTGGCTAGTGTGATGTTGTATGCGGTGTGCGGTGTGGTAGACGTGTCCTTAATATGTGTTGTTATGGAAACCTAGATGATTGAATCATCTTGATTGATGGGTTTTGGATACCCAATGAGAGATAGAGTGTGTTGCAACACAATGGTTAAATATTTCCAAATGTATAAACCTGATGTTTAGTGAGATAAGGATTCATTCGAAGATGTTTGATAAGAGATTCCGAGCATGGGTGTATGTATCCCGATGCTTAGTGGTACCAAGCCTTACCCCAAAGATTGTATGAACCAAATGCTTAATGGAACTGAGCCTCACTTAGTGTGTATGATTTCGATGCTTAGTGGGACAAAGCCTCACTCCTATATTGTGGTATAATGTGTAACACCCTCAACGTATATTCAATATTCAAATACACATTAAAGATGTTACTAACTGATTTACACTGATTTTCATACTTGTAATTTTTTTATAGTATTCTTGCTTATCTAGTCTAGTGGTTGGCCCTTTCTCGGTTTCTACTAAATTACAAATTTGTCTAGAGTTACCTAGTTTCGACCCTGAATTGGTTTATAAAATACTTTAAGCATCTATTAAAAAGAAAATATAATTTAGGGTGAAAACCATGTGTGCTGCCTACACCCTTTCTCCATTTTAAAATCACTACGCGATAAACAGCCAACTAAGTTTAAAATCGTTTGAAGCATCTTTTCTAAAATTCTTAATTTCTCAAACTAAGACATATTTCTAGATCATACAAAATAGCCACTTATTTAATATCTATCCATGCCCCACTATACTAGGATGTGGTGTACTTACTGATAATGCAGGCTAACTTGATCCAACGATGTGTAGCTCCCCCTCTACTATCTAGTCCGAGGTACATACGTGTAATACAAAACACACGCTAAGTATAACTTAGTAGGCATAATCATAACAATGTAAACAATGATTATTAATCTGTAATGCAAGAATAATCATGTAAGAAATTTGTACTACAATAATTTTGTACTGTAAAGTCATCTACTGTACTGTAAAATCTTATAGCCCAAAGTAAGTATCAAGTCATATAACCGTGCAATACAATTCCTGCAAAATGGCAAGCGATTTCCAATTGCAATTGATAACATTTTATCTTGCATAGAACTACCTTACATGTATAGTTTATTAAACCAATATAATATTCAAATCATAGGATTCAATACATCTTGTCAGTCTTGTGTACGATAAGTTTTTTAGCTTAACTACCTGCATAAATGCATTTCAAATTTTATAGCCCAAAGTACAAAATCATGTGATGCTATGGTACACGAGTCATCACGACACCGTAGTGTCTACGACGCCGCAGCGTCTGCATTGCCGAAGTGACTTAGATGAGTACGTACTCGAGGACGCCCTTTGCTCCTCATACTCGTACATTTTGTGCTATGTAACACTGTAGTGTTTGAACCGACTCCGTAGAGTCTAATTCGACCCCGTAGAGTCTATCTCGACCCCGAAGAGTCTATCTCAACCTCGAAGAGTCTATCTCGACCCGTAGTGCTATGACGCAGCTGCTAGGACTCTATGAATATCCAACTATGCCAAAGATTCTCATGCAATTTCATGTGAACCTATGGTATACGAGTCATCTTAAGACAACGTAGTGTCTACAACGCCGTAAAGTCTGATGGTGAGTACGTACTCGAAGACACTCTTTGCTCCTCATTATAACATCTTTTTGTGCTAATCGACACCGTAGTGTCTAATCATCACCGAAGTGACTACAACGCCGTAGCGTCTGATATAACACCGAAGCGTTTGGATCACGCCGTAGTGCTGGATTGCAGCTGCTATAACTCTATGGATATCCAATTATACCAAAGACACTCACACTAGTACTTGGGCATAACAATATAATATTTTCATATTTAATATCCAATCCTTCAATACTGTTATCCATAATTCGTTAATGGACAATTCATATCCAAATATCTAAAATTTGATTTACCTTGAGTAAATCATTATGCTACAATCATTGTATTAATATGCCCTTTAATATTTCATGTTATTTGCATGAATAAGCCATCGTACATTTTTATTTATACCAATGCGGTTCATCGCAAGTTGTCCTATTTTCAACATGTCATAAATATATAGAATGCAATCACTCATATCACATATATAATAAATAAGCAAAAATGCATTTATTTGGGCCATGCATGATATTAGCCTCACTAAGCTATTTCGATACTTTTTCCTTGCTTTCTTTTGATCTGGTACCCTTAGCCTCATCTATAGTTGTACAGTACCATTTGAATATATATAACAATATTCATGTTTTAATTTTAATCTAACATTGCTTAACTATAAAATACTAGTATAATTATTCGAATATAAAATTTTTCCAAAAATTTTCTCTTTTTCTTCCTTAGTAGCCGAAAAGTCTATTTTGGCCCCTAGTGACCATTTTGCAACTTTTGCAATTTATTCAAGCCCGAATCACAATTGCTTCAAAATTCTAACATTTCCACTAACTTTTACTCAATGTCCTTCAATCCACTAACTTTTGTTAAAGTGACATTTTAGTCACTAATTCCACACAAAAGTTTGAAAACTTGTACTAATTAATCAATCCAAAATTTTTACAATGTTTCTCAAAATTTTCCTTTTATTTTATCCCTTGACCAAATTGGTCACTAAGCCTTCCCAATGTTGTTTTCCATTTAAACAACATTCTAATATGCTCAAAATAATTTTTCCAACATATATTCTTCATTTCCAAAAATTAACACTTAAAACCCCAATTTATTCATACATGTCAAATTGGGTGTCTAAGCTTTTCAAGGACTTTATTTTGGTCCTAATGCCATAATCAAGCTTCTAAATTCATAATCTATTCAAATCCATCACTAGGATAATTTTCACAATATTTCTCCAAATTTCCCCATGTATTCCGAAATGGTCACTTAAAGGACTAGTTGAGGATTTTTCATTCTAACATCAAAATCAAGCTTCTAATATCATCAATCTTTCATTTTCATCATCAATTTCAAAACCCTAAATAAAATCCTAAATTCTAGGGTTAGGGTTTTTAACCCTTAAACATGAAATTAATCACAATCTAAGCTTGATTTCATCTCTAGAACACTAGATTTGTATATATCAAGCTTCAATCTAAACATGGAACATGAAACCCTATTTTCTCTCTCTTCAAGAACATAATCAAATCTTCACAACTCTTGATAAAATTACTATCAAATGAAAGAGAATTGAAAATGGATCAATTTTTTATTCAATTTAGTCCTTATTTCAAAATTAACCTCCAACTGAATCATAAATTACAAGTTGTCATTCTAGTTCAATTCCAACCAAATTCCATTCAACTCTAACCAAACTAGAGTAATGCTTTCACATGGGAAATTACCATATTGCCCATGGTACTTTCAAAATATTTCAAAATTGCCATTGTGACCAAATTACCAAATTACCAAAACTAGTCACTTAAATCACTAATTTTGCCATTTTGTAAAAACCAACTATTCTAGTTAGATCACAATCAACCAATTAATAATTTATTCATAAAATTATATTTTATGAATTTTCCATGACTTATGGAACAACCTCTGAAATTTCGATTCGATCCAATTTTCCGATATTCACTTACTACTTCTATTGCGATTTCTCTTTCACCGGGCTATCAAATAAATTCTAAAAATTCCTTATTTCTATATCTGAAAAATAAATAATATTATCAAATAAAATATTTCATATTTATGAAGTCAAACTTAAAATTTAGACTCGATCCAAATATACCGATAATTACCCGAAATCTTTATCGGATACAATTTCTCTTAATATTTCTTAATCGGCTATCCATGTGAATAATATTAACTCAGACTGATTCCTTTTTATCAATCTAAAGTACTGACATGAGACCTTCCCAATAGGTCACCCATCTTAATGCTACTCTAGCCTGAGCACACATAACTTTGCAGTTCGATCCGGGTATCCGAATTCCACTTAAACTTTAACTGTGATTTTCCAATATTTAAAATATCGAATCAAACCAGTAATTCCACATTCGGTCCACACCAATAGGTGCTCTATCTATTTATGAAAAAAAACACCTAACTTTTGGGAAATTTCAACTTTGGTCCTTCAACTTTTCATACTTTGACTTGTACCATACAAGTTTTGAAAACTTATCATTTTGCTCACTAAACTTTAACCTTGAATTCTCATTCCAATTTTTCCTTGGATTATTACCAAATTTTGCGTGTAATGCCCTCGACCTGGATGTCACATTTGGGCCTCAAGCCTAAACCTAAAACCAAAACCAAAAAATTTTCTTTTCAAACAAGATCAACCCATCAAGTTGCAAAAGCATTTAAAACCAACGATCAATATATATATATAATATAATATTAAGTAGGAGCTCCATTTTAAATTTAAGACGTTTGAAGGTACAATTTAAATAAGACAATTTCAAAATAATAATTACAGACTCCATATGTAAGGTCATATGAATACATAGCCCACTAGACTCAAATACCGTACTCTGAAGACCACAACGTGCTAGAATCTCGGTCTGAAAATGCTTCACGATCCCGTGATCCAACGGTCAACCTACGTACAGAAACAACGATTCCGAGCGCTGAGCTTACAAATCTCAATGGTACACATCTACTCTACTGTACTTCATGCTAATCATAAACGTAAGCATGCAAGCTAGTACGAGCAATAAGGAAAGATAAATAAACATGTGGCGCTACCATAATCGCCTAAACACATGCCATAACACAACAACACCTCAACAATACATCAACATAAAGATAAACAAATCAGGAGTGAGGCCCAATGTCACCCGACACTGGGAGACCCACCCATGCTTGAAATCTCTCATCGAGCTGCTCGAAATCTCGCATCGAGCGGTATACTCGAAATCTCTCATCGAGTTTTCGCTCGGAATCTCTCATCGAGCGAGGCTCAGAATCTCGCATCGAGCAAATATCATCATCCGAAATCTTACATCGGATGGCCTTCATTTTATCACCCGCAATCTCACATCGGATGGCCTTCATGTGTTACAACACTCACTCACTGGGTATCTGAATCCCACCAAACAAAGACTCATAACTAAACAAGTGCCCTACTTGGCACGTAACCATACATGACCCGCCACAGATCTATACAAGTGCCCTACCTGGCACACAACCATCAAACGACCCACCACGGTCCCTATTGTTACTATTACAACCAATCAAGCATTACCGAGTTGTTACGTTTTATGGAAGAGTAATACAATTTATTCTTATCAATTCACATATTCTCATATATTACAGTAATAACCACTTGTTAAACATATTCATCAATTTCCATCATCAACTAACCTTTAGGCCAAATAGTATTAATTACTGATTCCATAAATGATTATCGAGTATATACCGATATTAATTACGACGCCCTATTCGACTCCTAAAGCTTATGAGAGTCATTATAGTTTGTTTCTAGCGCATTAAAATCACTTAATCGAACATAATATTATATTCAGGTAATATACGAGGAATCATCATGCATCAGTCAAACAACCAGTCATACAATCAGATAATCATACAGATATTCGAATAATCCTATACGGTCTCTACAGCTCATGACAGTCTCAACATTCTCAAGCTCATCAAGTATCATAATAATTATCAAGCCTTGCAATAACAGAACCAACGCATGCGTATTACTCATCTCATATTTTGCAACCACTAACATGCAAGACAATTACACTTATGATGCTCATGAAGCATTTCAAAGTTCGAGGTGTACTAACCTTGTGCTGACATCGCTAAAATCATCATCCTAGCTTCCTAAAATACCACTTGGTTCGATAATCGACCCCGCTCAATCTTCGCATATCAATAATTAAGAAAACACTTAAACTCCAAACACTTCCTAAGCCAAGCAAAGGGTCAGACACATAAAAAAATCTTATCGAGTTTGAATTTGGCAAAATGGACTGCACCATTGGATCCGGAACATCGAGAAACCCCTAGGTAAGGTCCCCTAAAAAAAGTCAACCCCGGTCAACGGCGGTGGTCAACGGTCAACGTCAGCAGTCAACGATAGTCAACGGTCAGCTCTTAACGATCAACGATAGTTGATGGTCAATGGCGGTGGAAGGTCGACGGTCGGTAGCAGTCAGCGGCGGACAGTAGCGATCGGTTGCGGACGGCGACAATCGGTGGCGGTCGGTTGCGGACGACGACAATCGGCGGTGGACGGTGGACGCGCGCGCGCAGGCTTGGCTCGGGCTTGGCCGAAATCGCTCGGCGACTTTGAGCGAGTCAGCCACGGGGTGGCTCGGCCCCTAGTCCACGCCCACGCGGCGCGGAGGCGCGTGAGGCGCGTGACGGCGGCCTCCGGCGACCAAACTTCACCGGCCAACTGTTTCGAGCCGGTGAACTTGGTGGTGGCCTCCGTTTCTTGATTCGAACCCTCTAACCCCTTGAACAGCCTAACCCGAAACTTCTTCTCTCTCACCTCCTCTGACGGCAACTTTGACGATGGTGATGTTGGTACCGGCGGACTCGTCCCGGCGAGATGAACGTAATGACGGTGGTGGTGTCACGATCAGACTGCTAGATCTCCGTAGATCGGAGTTTGAAATTCTTACCCCAAACTTTTCCTCTTTTCTCTCTCTCCCACCATTCTCATCTTTTTCCTTTTCTCTCTCTTCCATCATTCCTCATCCCTCTTTCCAACTACCCACTTACTATTTAAAATTCAAACAACCTTTTTACTTTTTTATTTCTTTTTCCATATTTACCCCTAAGCTTAATCACACATTTTTAATTGGGCCATGAACCGCATGCCCAATACTCGGTCCAAGACCCAATTTGTTAACCCGAAACTCGGGTCGTTACATTGTGAGTACCCTAATTTGCTTATCCTCTATCTCATGGTACTCTTAATTCTCAGAAATTCCTTCTCTAAAATCCATAATTAAAGAAATCTTAACTTTTGCATTCTTGTCATTTTAGTCACTAAGTTAGCTTTTGAACCCTTATCTTAGTATTAAATGACTCTTAAACAACTTAGTAAATTTTGGGGTATTACATAATGCTTATATGATATGCTTTATTGCTAAGCTATGCGCTTTGGCGGCTAGAGGTGGTGTCATATTTATATGATATTATGATGCCATGTTATGAGTATAGTTGGGCCTTTTGTGCCATGTATGATGATTGTTATGATGATAGCATGTGTTTAGGCGACTAGTGGATCGGCACGTGTTTATTTATCTCTCATTATTGCTCGTACTAGCTTGCATGCTTATGTTTATGATTAGCATGAAGTATAGTAGAGTAGATGTGTACCTTTGAGCTTTTTAAGCTCAACGTTTGGAATCGTTGTTTTCGTGCGTAGGTTGATCATCGGTTCGTAGGATCGATGAGCACTATCTGTACAGGAATCCAACATGTGGAGATTTTTAGAGTACGATACTTGTGTTTAGTGGGCCATGTATTCATAGGACCTTATGTGGTGGAGTGTATAATCCTTATTTTGAAATTGTATTAATCAAATTGAAGTTTTGAAATATTTTAATTTAAGCTGGAGCTCTTTTGTGTTGTTTTGATTATTTAACTATATTTTCAACTGTTGATTTTAAATGCTTTAAGAAATACCTTATTGGGCTAAACCCATTTTGAGAAATTTTACGATTTTATTTTGGGCTTGAGGCAGAGTTGTGACATTCGGGTCGAGGGTGTTACAATGCCGAAAGCCACTGTCGCTTCCACCAGAGCCGCCTTCGATTGAGAGATTTTGGATATTCGATAGATAATAGTATTTAATTCAGATTCGAATTTGAATACTCAAATAATTTGTAGATAAAAAATATATTTGAATTTTTAGAGTTTTAATAATTCGAATAATTCAAGAATCATATATTCGATACGTTACCATTCATGCTCACTTTCTCATTACATTTTGATCCACATTGAGCTAAATTTCTTGTTATTGCCTTATTGGTAAACAATTACTTTCTTTTCGTTCATTAATATGAGATATTTGGAAATTGCATTTAGGAAGCAAAGGGGTTGGTATAATGTGCTTTATTTCTTGTTGTGTCCAAACTTGACATGTTAAATTTTGGAAGAAATTGCAAGCAAAGGTTGGAACAAAATTTCTGTAAAAGAAGAGGTGGTTAAAGGGTAATTATCAATCTGGATCTGTTACAAAGAAGATGATGTAATTGCACTGTCACAGTTTGGACCAAACTTTCCGAGGAAACTTCTTTTTCTTACACAATAAAAGTAAACATACATTTGCACGCAAACGTAGTTGGATTCAGGGTAGGAAGCAATTTTATGTTAGCTGTAAATTTATAAAATTTTAAGGATGATGAATTTATAAAATTTAGGGAGTCGAGAATATGTTTTAATAAAAAATATTTTTTTTTATTTTTTTAAAAATTATATATGAATTTTAAAATTTTAAGGACGGTGACTGCCCCTCTGGATTCATTCCTGGTTAGTTTCCTTTTTCTTCTAAAAAAAAGGTATTTTTAAATTGAAATTCCATTTAAACACAATAATAGTAAAATTTTGTTTTTGGTCCTTTACAATTTTAAAATTTTAAAATTAACTTAATGATAAAATTATAGTTTAGCTTCTGGAATAGTAAATTATATTACAGTGCAATAGAGATGAAAAAATATCAGTGCAGGAACTAGAATATATTAATGCAAAAAAAGTGGAACTTGAGAATATCATGGATGAATGTGTTATTTAGACATTTTAACAAAAGGTTATTTATTACTCTATTTGGAGATTAAGTAATACAGTTATGTGTAATTAGTTATGGTGGTTACAGATAACAACTAATTTATATACACAATATTAGCTAACTTCAGCCTTAGTTAATTGCTCTTTTAGAGGGCAAAAGTTAGATTCTAAAGTGTTAAAATTGTTATAAAAATTGTTCACAACCTCTAGAGTAAGTGGTTAAAAATTCTCAGTTAACCTTTCTCCTCCCCTTAAATTATAGGTTCTAAAATCAGTAAGAATAATTTTCTCTTCTCTCTCCCTAAATAAAAATTGTTTAAAAATAAATTTTATAAAAAGTGTAGTTTGTTAATACTACTGTCAAAAAGTACAATAAAAAATTAAAATATTTATTTTATGATTTAAAAATTAAAAGTCAAAAGTGGATTGACACGTGACACCTCTCACAATGTTCTACATGACATTTTTAACCAATCGAGAAACGTCACGTCGTGCTGACCATTGAGTTAGTTAAAAAATTACGTAAAATATATCATTTATTTTGACTGACTTTGATCCGTTGTTGGCTTGACCAATTTTGATTTTGAATTTTCTCAATGTTTTTATAGAAACTATGTATAAATTTGTTTTTTTTTTCATTTTTTTTAAATATCACAAACTTTATAGATTTTAATAAACAAGTGGACTGGCTTTCCCCTTAACCAACCATTAACCCTCAATCTCACATGATGAGTATATTATAATGTCTACATTCTACAAAAAGAAATTATAACAAGATCAATTAACCAACTATAATTCGGCATTAATTATTATTTTGTTAACGACATAAAATTGGTGAAAGCTTGAGGAAATCTCTTGTTTGTCGTAGTCATTTGGTAGACGGTTGTTTGTTTGTCGTAGTCATTTACATTTTTGACAATGTAATGTTTATTTTTTAAATTAAGTCTAGTCCTCAACATTTTAGAAAACAAAGTTAAAATTGATTTTAATCTTTAAGAGAATGTTAAAATACTTGTTTTAATTGAATTACCAACTAAAACGTTGAATTTTTAAGAATATTGACATGACATGATAATATATATGTATTTTTCTCAGTGTCGATAGTGTATGTGTACTTTATGCTTTATTTTGTTTTTAGATTATTTTTATGATTTCTAAATTATATGTTAAGGTGACTTATAAACAAATAAATAGTATCATGCGAACGTCAAGTACACAAAAATTGTTATGCAAGAGTTCTAAAAAGAGTTAATGTTTTAATCAACATTTATATGAAAAGAAAGTAATTTGACTGTTTTTTGAATGATTTGAGGGTTAATTAAAAAAGTAAGGGTCAAATTAACTAAAGATATAAATATTAAGGCCTAAATTTAGAATTATACTTATATTAATTGGTAAACAATCATGCACCGTTTCACCGTCCAATATGGGTTGAAAGTTTTTGGTTCTGACCAGCTTACTGCACCTGACTTCTCTTCCAAGCTAAGCTATTCGCCACTCGCATTTAGGATAGAATCTGGGTGAGGCAGGTCGAGTTTTTGATCGATTTTAATATGATATGATATTATTATAATAATTATAACTTTAGTTTGACTTAAATTTAAAAATACTTTTACTTTTACTTTTCTCTACATATTATTAGTTAAGTATAACATGAAATCTCATTAAATTAAATAATTAAAGTTTTTACGGAAAGAAATAAAAATGTTTAAAGGGTTTAAAAAATAAAGAAAATGAATGTGTTATCTAAAACAAGAGAAAAATAAAATTATCATTCACCTCATTTTGGGATGACCAACAAGACATTTTTGAGGTTATTCAGTTCTTGGATCCACCTATGGGCGTTGTTTCTCTTTTGTTTAACGACTCTAATGTTTCTTTAGTCTCTAATTCCGGGATGATATCGTGATGTTAGTTATGTATTTATCGCCAAATGTACTATTTTTAATGAGACACTTGGTAATAACCTATTTTTCACCTAAAAATAAGACATTTTTTTGGAAGGACTAAATTTTTGTATTATTATTTATTAATTCCTTCCTTAATGATTGGAAATTATTTGGTACATATTTTTAGAATATTTTTTATTCATAAATCAAACAATATTATTATGTACATCCATACTCATAGCATATATATTGTTATAACAATATAACAATATCAAACGTGTTAAGACTTGATGACAATGTTTTAGCACGGCATGGGAAAAGATGAGATTTGATATTTTAAATCAGCAAATTAAATAAGAAATCTTCTTCTTCTACTAGTATTTGTGTATCTATGGGTACAAGTCAATCGGATGATCTACCTCACCTGATTACAGTTATAGTTCCCTCATACGGGACCTAATTGGTTGGAAACCCTGGTCCACCCATGCCCATCTCCCCATACTTTCAAACTCTTCAAATCGTAAGCCTATGATCAACCACCACCCAAAATTTCAGAAATAATATATATAATATTCCACCACAGTTTTTATTTATTCATTTATTTTATTACTTTAAGCTGTTAAAGAACAACCGATGTGAACATGTAATTATCAAATTTAGTTTCGTTGCACCACTTGTGTCCATTATCGGCACAAACTTCACCTATATAAATACCATACATTGTTCTTCGTACCATCACAAAAACATATCCACATTGCTTCTTCTGTACCCATGGCCTCCCCATCACGAATCATTACTCTCTTCCTTCTCCTCCTAGGTGCTTTAGCCGAAGCCCGTGACCCGTTCGCCTGTGACCCGAAAGACACGACGACATCGAGCCTGCCGTTCTGCAGGGTTTCGATGTCGATACCAAACAGGGTGAAGGACCTGCTCGGAAGGTTGACGTTGCAAGAGAAGGTTAGGTTGCTGGTGAACAATGCAATAGCCATCCCACGGCTGGGGATCAAAGGGTACGAATGGTGGTCCGAGGCTCTCCATGGCGTCTCCAATGTGGGACCCGGAACCAAGTTCGGTGGGGCCTTCCCTGGGGCCACCAGCTTCCCTCAAGTAATCACAACCACTGCTTCTTTCAATGCCACATTGTGGGAAGCCATCGGACGGGTAACATTTTTTTTTTACTTTTTCCCATCACGAATGCTTATTATTATTAATATCACATAAGTAGAAATACAAAGAATTTTACGTAAAGATACAACTTGCTATTAAAATCATAATACCAGCCCCCACTATTTTGCTTGTCAGCTAGGAATTTACCAGCTTTACGTTTGCATTGTTGGTGTTCAATGGGACCAAACCCTCGGATCTCAATAATTTTAGGGACAATTTTGACCTAAAATAAAATATTAAGAGTTAAAATGTTCAGAAAAGAAAGAACAAGGCAAAATATGATTATTTTTTTGAAATTATGCCATAAAAATAGGAATAAAGAGTAACATAAAGTTTGGGCCTGCAGGTTGTGTCGGATGAGGCAAGGGCGATGTACAATGGGGGAGCGGCTGGGCTAACGTACTGGAGTCCAAATGTAAACATTTTCAGGGACCCGCGGTGGGGCCGGGGACAGGAGACTCCAGGTGAAGATCCGGTGGTGGCCGGAACATACGCTGCAAGCTACGTGAAGGGCATACAGGGAAGTAACGGTGAGCGGTTGAAGGTGGCGGCTTGTTGCAAGCACTTCACGGCGTATGACCTCGATAACTGGAATGGAGTGGATAGGTTCCACTTTAATGCCAAGGTTAGTTAATTTATTTTCATGGAGTTAGGTCTGTGGCTTGCTCATCTAACTTAGAATTTTATTGCTGTTGCGCTGGACACACTTTTAACCAGCCTACATTATTTATAGTTTTGATTTTCAGTGGCCATTTTTAAAAGATTAAAATAAAATTTTATCATCGTTTTTTAAAGATTAAATTAAGATTACATTATTTATGAGAGTCGAATGACAAATGATGGGTGTAATGAAGAGCCACAAATCTCAAACATGAATCATAAAATGGACATGAAATATACAAAAATATTTTTAATTTTTTTGATAAATTAAAATTTTAAATTTTAAAGGCACTAGAACCAAAAATTAACATTTTAGGAGGTCAAGGTCTCTGCTGACCTATAATGATTAAATATCAAGTCTGAGCATAGTAGAGGGACCAAAACTGGAATTTGACCTATTTTATAATAGTTGAAAACTTGGGGGGAAATATGATAAATAAAGCCGAAGGTAATGAGTTGGATACCATCAAGATAGGCCGCAAAAGCTTCAGATTCCTTTCACTCACCAATTGCCTTGCATTTTTTTAAACATTATCCGAACAATTAAACAAAGAAACCTGATTAAGAAAAAGTCAAGTACTTTTTTTTAGTTCTCAGGGTTTTCACATATTTGAGCAGGTAAGCAAACAGGACATCGAGGACACATTCGATATACCATTCAAAATGTGTGTACAAGACGGGAATGTAGCCAGCGTTATGTGCTCCTACAACCAAGTCAATGGTGTCCCGACCTGCGCTGACCCGAATCTCCTTAAGAAGACTGTACGAGGTCAATGGAAACTCGACGGGTAAGATCAAAGATCACACACCACTGTTTCTCAGTCGATCATCATCGGATTCATTACAGTTTTTGTCGATAACCGTTGGATGTTGGTCTCCATAGGTACATTGTCTCTGATTGTGATTCGGTTGGGGTGTTTTATAATACCCAACATTACACATCAACTCCTGAAGAAGCGGCCGCAGATGCCATTAAAGCAGGCTAGTAACTTTTCAATTGATGCATTAGTAAACTTGGACATAATTATTAAGTGGTAGATTCTTTGCTCAAAATCAATGGAACCGAACAGGAATTTGCAAAAAGTAATGACGTATCATTTGTCTCCATTTTCAACTAGCTGTCTTAAGTAATTGCAAAACTGACCGTAATCCTGTATTAGCATTATGCTGTAATCATGTTTTGTTTTTCTGGTGTATTACTCTGAAAATGTGAAATTTTGGGACAATGCAGGTCTGGACTTGGACTGTGGACCCTTCTTGGCTCAATACACTGAGAATGCAGTAACAAGAGGATTGTTGAATGAGGCTGACGTTAACAGTGCCTTGGCAAACACACTAACAGTCCAAATGCGACTTGGAATGTTTGACGGCGAGCCGTCTGCACAACCATTTGGGAACTTGGGGCCGAAAGATGTATGCACCCCTGCTCACCAACAGCTCGCCCTCGAAGCAGCGAGACAAGGCGTTGTTCTGCTCAAAAATAATAATCCTTCGTTGCCTTTGTCCCACTTACGCCACCGCACCGTTGCTGTCATCGGACCTAACTCCAACGCCACCGTTACCATGATTGGAAACTATGCTGGTAAAATCTAATAACAATTGTATTTCTCTATTGGTGTAAAAGGGGTTGCCTTATAAACAGTTTTGTTCTTGTTCGAACATTAGGTGTTGCATGTGGATATACGTCTCCTTTGCAAGGGATAGGGAATTACGCAAAGACGATCCACCAAATGGGATGTGCCGACGTAGCTTGCGCAGATGACAAGTTGTTTAATGGGGCGATCAGTGCTGCCCGTCAAGCAGATGCAACGGTTCTAGTAATGGGACTCGACCAATCGATTGAAGCAGAGTTCAAAGACAGAACGGGGTTACTTTTGCCCGGTCGCCAACAGGAACTTGTTTCTAAAGTGGCATTGGCGTCCAAGGGTCCAACCATACTAGTATTGATGTCTGGCGGCCCTATTGATGTGTCTTTTGCAAAGAATGACCCACGAATAGGTTCCATTTTGTGGGCTGGTTACCCTGGCCAAGCTGGAGGAGCCGCCATAGCCGATGTATTGTACGGAACAACCAATCCAGAGGGAAAGCTGCCTATGACATGGTATCCACAAGGTTATGTCTCGAATTTGCCAATGACAGACATGGCCATGCGTTCAATCCCGAATAGGAACTACCCTGGAAGAACCTACAGATTCTACAAAGGTCCGGTAGTGTACCCATTTGGTCACGGATTGAGTTACACCAACTTTATTCATACCATCGCTAGTGCACCCACTGTCGTCTCAATCCCTCTCGATGGCCACCATCATTCGGGAAATGCATCCATTTCAGGGAAGTGGATAAAAGTAAATCATGCGAAATGCAACAAGCTCACCGTAGGGCTTCAAGTAGACGTGAAAAATACCGGTTCCAAGGATGGTACTCACACGATGCTCGTATTTTCGACGCCAACAGCCGGGCATTGGGCTCCGAATAAACAGCTTGTGGCCTTTGCTAAAGTACATGTTCCTGCAGGGTCTCAAGAACGAGTGGGAATCAACATCCATGTGTGCAAGTTTCTAAGTGTCGTGGATCAGTCCGGGGTTCGAAGAATTCCGATCGGTGTACACGATCTCCATATCGGTGGCGTTAAGCATTCGTTATCGCTCCAGCCTGCAACTCTAGCGGTTATCAAAACCTAGGCAGGCATGCCCCATTTCTAAGTGAGGTCAAATTCAATCCTTAAAAGAAATTTCAAAGTGTTAAAATTACTCCCATTATTGTTGAAGATTGATATTGGTCCATAGGGAATAAGAGTTGCTAAAGGAATAGATTTTTTTTTCATTAAAATAAGCTAATTTTGTGTGAATTTAGATGTAAGAAGAGTCGGTTATTCCTTGTTTCTACTATTAGAATTACTGTTGTCAGACTTATGAAATTTATTGCTACTTATTCTATTTTTTTATTAAATAAAAATTTATTATATTCTGAAAGTAGATGTCAAAATTCGAACACATACAAAATAAAACAATATGAACATTACTGGTCATTCGGTTTATTAATAAATCTCTGCAACTTATTTTATTTGCTTAATAATAATAACAACGAAGGCACCTCTATTTGGGGGTGAGCGTTCAACCCATTGGATTTGGATTGGTTTATTCAGTTTTTAAGGATTATTATCCTTATTTTATATAAACTAATATAATATAAATGATAGTTATGTCAAAGTGATTGGATCCGCCGATTATATAAATTGAAATAAAAATAATGAACAAAACTTGTTGTTTTTAAAAAATATATTTTAAAAACCTTTGAAATTGAATAATTAATTGGATAATATTGTTGTTTTAATTAAATTAATTAGATTAGATTAATAATTCATGACATGTCAATTTTGGGTTGGGTATTTGAATTTTACAATGGGTTAAGTTAAATTTGGGCTAGGTTTGGATATGGTATTGGATGTCCATCTTGGTTAGGTTTTAAATATTTTAGGTTTGGGTGTGGATATTGGATTTAATAAATTCTAATATGAAAATATAATCACAATTTCGCACACTCCATACCATTATCAATTAAGTTTTTTTGGTCAAAGTATGTGCCTCAGTTTAATCTTTAAAGGGAAAAAATGATAGTTTGAGCACCTAAAAGGGGCAAAAAAAAAGCTTTAAGCACCTAAAAAAAACGAGATAGTTTGGGCACCTAAAAGAGGAAAACGTGATAGTTTGAACACTTATTTTGGTGTTAAGCCTAAAAACATTTAAAACTTTCTAGTATTATATGGAAAAAACTTTGACACACAGTCCGTCTAAACTTTAGTTTACACGTACATTTTAATTTTAGGTGTTAGGATTTTAGTTTAGGGGTTTAGGTTGTATGGTTTAAAATTTAAGGTTAGTGTTTAGAATTTAATGTATATGGTTTAATATTTAGGGTTAGGGTTAGGAAGGAATTTAAAATTTGAATTTTTATAGTATAAATACATAGGCTTGTGTAAAATTAATTTTACATAACCTGTATATCAAAGTTTTACCCTTATTTTAAATCAACATTTAAACTTTTATTTCTCATTTTATTTTTGCACATGTTACATATGTATTTAGATTATTTCATTTCATTTAGTTTTTGTTTATATATTGCATATCTTATACTATTATTTTCAAAACCCTTGTTCGATACACGTGCTTCTTTATTTGCATTATTTGTGGGATAGACAACAAAAATAGAGCAGACCAAGTCGTTGAAACTGTGACCACAATTGAAATATTACTTATATTTGGTTGCTTATCCAATCCTACTGTTCTAAACCATTTTCAGGCCAGGCAAATTCAGAATCCCACGGTCATATACAGGGACAGTAAAATTGGGGGGTCAGTCCATAATTGTTTAAAAGAAATAGGACAAATTCATAATTTATCTATTTTCTTTTATATAGAGAGAGAATTTTGGCGTGGGGGCAAGAGCCCCTACCATTTATAACGTTAGTCCGTCCCTGGTTATATCTTTCAAAAGTGATATTGACAGAATATCTTTATTCTACTTAACACCGTAAATTAGTACTCCTATATTAACATTTCAAATTTGAAAACTACTTATATTTTGGGTTCTGACATGGTCCAATACTGAAGCTGGTAGGAAAAAAAACGAATGGTTTAGCTGTTTGATTCATGAATTAGTTTCTCGGATTCTTAGAAAATATATAGTTCTGAAATATAATAAACATTAGATTATGCATTTTAAAAACTGTGTTATGCCTCCCCTTAAACTATTGTTAATGTGAGAGATGCCAGTTGGTTTGTAAAGAATTATTCCTCTGTAGATACAAATTCCAGAAACCAAAATTTAAAACCCACTGTCCCTTAAAAATACATAACATATACAGAATGAAGGTAATTAAGTTCTTCAGGACAAATGATTAATTTGAATTGGCCTGTGTCGCACATTTAGTTATGGTGGGTGAGTCTCCCAACAAAAATTTTCTACACACACAAAGCCTTAAATTCAAGACATACTTAAGTTATACCAAACTGTTTAATACTTGTATCAATCCGTTGGTTAATTAAGAATATTTTAAAAGAAAATAGTTATTTTTTGTTATTTATTCCAGCACCAAAATTTGGATCAATCCGTAATTTGGTTTGCACATGACGTGGGTCATCGTCTCGCGTGAAATTCCATCCACTGAACACGTGCGTCCCTCTGTTGATTTCTGCAGAGCTTGAACAACCCAGAAAACCCAAACCCCTCCACCGATTAGAACGAAATGCAGAGTTGGATGAATCGAAAAGAGAGAGAATCAAAGAGAACAAAGACGAGTGATCCGCTTAAAACCGCCAAAAACAAAAGCATTAGATTGCATAAAATAAGGCATTCGACTAAGAAGCTGATCTAAACTTGAATTTGCGTCTCTGTGTTTTTTTACCAAATGGTAAGAGAATCTTTGGGGGTTCTCACGTCAGTGGGTACAAACATGTCTAGAAATTAGGAGAGCCTGACATTTCAACCAAATCCAATTTTAAGGGATAAAATACACTACAAGTTATTTTACTATATAGGCAGTTAAAATTAAAATATGAGCATCTAATAGTTGTAGTCTTCAAAAAATTATATATTAATTACATGTTATATCAATTCGTTTTAATTAAAAAAATAATAAATTTAATTTTTTATATTTAAAAATTTTACACTACTCTTTCCGACACAACCATAAATCACTTGTCGTGTTCTATGCTACTATCTCTAAGCTTAATAACCGACATATGTGCTAATTCCAAAGATACAATTATTTCACTACTGGACAATTGAAAGATTAATAAAACAAACTTATTATGACTTTAATGTTACTTGCCAGTAAATACAATTATTTCACCAATAAAATTTTTAAATATGATGGCTAAGAAACCTAAAAGTTACTAGTAAATACAATTATTTCACCAGTTAGAGGGAAGATGAATCTTACAAAAGGAATTAAAAATTGCAAAAAAGACCAGAGATATGGGTCACTACTAGATTTTCAAGATAAACCAACATCGGAACTAGAAAGGAAAAAGAGGGATAGAGCTTTTAGAAGGTAAACAATTTTGTGTTTTTTTTTTTTTCGAAACTTAAAAATAAATTTTAAAATTTGTTTGTCCAATTTTTTTTGAAACGTATCAACTGTCGTTTTTTAGACTCGTCCAATATTTAATCTTAAAAACACGAGATTTTTCTTTTGTGTTGAAGAAATGGGATTAAGATAAACACAAATTTTCAACTACTTTCTTCTTCGAATGGTTGACAAAGTCCTTAAATTGTTAATCATGTTAATATTTACACCAAATGAGAGACTTTAAGTTATATATATAATATATTTAATATACTGGTAAGATTAAATGATAATATCTATTTATATATTTTTTAATCTTTTGACAACGCATATTTTACACACATGTATTCAAAATTGAATTTTATAAAATAAATATTATCCCCTTTTTCATTAGAACTATTCGATGGGTTGAATTATTTATGTTATTCCCTCTAAACAAGGATCTTGTTAGTTAGCATTAACGAGCCTGGTGACTTGGTGGGGTTCCTCATGAGTCATGGTATCGACCAACCCTACTTTTAGCTTTTATAAATTCCTTAAACAAGGTTAGTGCTTCTTAATTTGGCCATCCAACCAAAACTATCAATAATTTCTTTGTTTTTAGTCTTCACCTTTTGCCCCATAAATAAGTTGGATCCAATCATTCAGTTTGTTCTTATCATGAGTTACTTTAATTAACAATATTAATTCGAGAATATACCAGAAAAGAAGTTTGGTATATCGTTGATTATTAGTGATAAACTTGTTTTCCTTTTAAAAGGACAAACATCCAATCACTTGAAAACATGATTGAATTGTTCTAAATGATTTTTTAATTTTTTAGTATATTGGTGTGGTTATATTGTAGTATATGTTCATACTTTTTCTTATTCTTTTAACAACG
The DNA here is from genome assembly GCA_019671005.1 of Hibiscus mutabilis. Taxonomy (NCBI): domain Eukaryota; kingdom Viridiplantae; phylum Streptophyta; class Magnoliopsida; order Malvales; family Malvaceae; genus Hibiscus; species Hibiscus mutabilis. The sequence goes on from CM033756.1 coordinate 6,134,679, forward strand.
TACACACATGTGCTTGAACTCGGGTCTCCTAACATGATAAAATTGTAACTTATGCTTCTAAAATTTATAAAATTAAGAGCCAATACATTGGTAAAATTATTTAAAATAATTTTTTAAAAACAAAAATGAAAATATATGAGGATAAAAAATAGCAAAAAAATATTTTGATCATTGAAAATAAAATTTTATTTCTATTTAGCAAATTGGTATATAGAGAATGGAAATATTAAATAAAAACAGAAAATACTATCCAAATAAAATCTAACTTCTTGATCCGTATCCGGGGACGGAACTACACTTTAGGCGATTTAAATTTAAATAATTAATTAACCCTTATTTCGTCACAATATTTGATGATGGCTCCGTCCATATCCTTCTCTTAATTTAATTTGAGATAAATAATAATGACATGCCACGTGGTTAATTATCTTCAAAGCATGAGAATGTGTCCTAATTTTATTTTGTAGGAGAATTTATGAGAATATAGTTGTCAACTGTTAAGACAGTTGAATCAGCATGTAGCTGTTAAATGATTGGAATACATTATTTTGAAAAATGGAATGAAAACAAATGGAATTAGTTATAGGTTCATTGTTTGGCAGATCCAAACCAGAACAAAACTGTAGAAAGAGATCAAGAATAGCACCATTATTATCACAGTTGTATCTAAACTGTGTTTGTTCAACGAGTTGTCTTTATGCATATATATATATACACACACCATTGCAAAGAAGAATTACACGTCATCGGTAAGTGATGTGTACAATCGTTAAACATATTGTATTCAAATTCGAATTTTAGAGACGATTTTATTAAAAAAAACAACAAATTTTGAATAGGGTAATGAAACGAATATAAAAAGGTAAAAAAAATGGTGAGACACTGCATGTGTATTAGGGAAAGATTTCATAAGATACCTATACATATATATTTCATGCACCGGTGGAAACATGTTTTCTACAAGCGGGTCTAATCTAAGGTTTAGAGTTTAAGGGTTATGGGTGGATCTTGGTACAATAGTTTGGGGTCTAATCAATATTTTTAAGAACTATATTTTCGAAAATTTTGAGGATTTAATGAAAAAATTTTTGAAGAAAAAAATGATAGACTTAATGAAAATTTTAACAATTTGGGGACTTAATTAAAAATATTAAAAATAGACTTCATAAGAATTTCTAACAAATTTGAGGGGCCTAATTAAAATTCTAAAATATTTGAGGGCGTAACTTAAATTTTCCAAACTTTGGGGATGTCAAGGCTCCTTTAGGTTTGGCTTATCCTCTGCCTTTTTAGGGTTTAGGTTATAGGATTTAGAGTTTAGGGATTTCGGTTATAAGGTTTCAAATTTAGCGTTTATAGTTAAAAATTTACATTTCAATTTTTAGAGTGAAATTAAACATGCCTGTGAAATATTTTTGTTCATGTGCATGATATATATACACCTAAGAGTGGGGTGTTCAAAACTGGCCCAATAAGTACTCAGTGGTCTAATAAACTCGTAATACAAGTTAAAAAGTGAAAGGATGATGAAACATAATAATAATATATTAGCGATATTAAACTTATTGAGACTCTGAGTGCCCATTGAGTCCGTTTTGAACACCCCTCCTTAAGAGGAACATGAAATAGTAATAAAAGGTGGTGTTGGAAGAGAAAACACTGGGAGTGGAGGACCTGAATTCCGTGAGGTAAGAGGGTCCTCTGGCTCTAGCTAGCTCGGGACTTTGTGTACAACCTGGATTCTCTTAGCTGTGCAAGAGCTGCACCTGCATGCCATGTTTCATGAAAGGAGCCATGCCCTTTTACTACCACACCCTGACTTCTATGGTTCCATGCTTGTGGGAACATGAAACGGCACCACCAACGAAAAAAAGCAATCTTATTGTTGTTTTTCCTTACTTTATTACTATATTTTGGGTTTAATTAAATAAATATTAATCAACTTATTATTAAAAACTTTTAAAGAATGGAAGTTCGAATATACTTACGCATGTAACTATTTCTTTAATATTAGTACTTGTTTTTTTTTGTGGTTGAAAATCATGGAGTTATAACAATACTGTACATGTGTATATTTATAACCTTGAAAAAGACTGCAAATATTTATATCATACGACTTAAATTAAGACTGTACACGGAATTAAATTCTATGCTTAGAGTAACAAAAACAAACCAAGCTGGTTGAAATGCTAAATGCATGCCAATTATTTGCAATACCATAAGATTGTTGAAACAAAGGACTGTATTGAATATAAAAGAGAATCTCTCAATTTTAATTGGGTTAACTAACGTGTGAAATGATACATGGTTAGCCTTATTTAAATGAGAAACACACTATTCCAAATATAATGACTAAAAACTCACACTCATTATTCTTTTCATATCTATATTTATAAGGCATATTTTTTATTTATTGTACGATATAATTATCTAAATTCTCGACTTATTAAGGTTTTAGTCAGTCTCGCTAACATACTCTTTATAAAATGTGATATGTCTTAAATCTGTTGAAAGAGATTATTGTACCTTATTTTAAATTTCTTTTAGATTAAGTTTTAATCAGATAAAATTTTTATCTCAATTTTAAATTTAATAAATTATTATCATAACTCTGTCTTGATGGTGAATATGATATAATTGTTTAAGATGTGGGTGAGATGGAAGGCAAGTAATGTGGGGGAGGGATGACAGGTGGGGGATGAGAAATGAGATGGCGGGGACTGTTGTTTGTGGGGACAGAGGGAAGTTAAAGTTGGGGATGGAGAAGTGGGCCTTTAAGACAAACCCATGTGGCACATCTATATCCATCTTCATCTGCATTCATTAATCAACGTGGAACAACACCAAAAACCATGATATTAGTATTAAATTGAATGCCCAAAGTGGTTTCAGTAAAAAAAATTATTATTTTAAAAAATTTAATTTAAGTAGTTTGTCTGTAAAATATGTGTTCGTTATTAAATAACTAAAAAAGATAAATACTGCTATAAAATTACACTAGATGCTCAAAAAAATATTAGTTGTGGACAAAAATAATTAACATGAGATGAAGATAAAAATAAAAATTAATTTCACTCAAGGAATCAATATTTAACGTGATTCAATCTTTTTGGTTTTCTTTCATGATCTCAAACAATAATAAAATGATGATATTTAAGCTTAAATATAAAATAAGTACTTAAAGTATTTTTTTTATTTAGATGCTAATAGAATGGTAGAAGTGGAGGAGGGAGAGGCTAAAACCTTAACGTTCCCAAACTACACAATGGCACATCATATATGTGAGCCATTAAAATGCGGACGGAGTAGTCATAGTGAGTGGTGGTTGTGGTCGGCATCAATCTGAGAGGTTTTGTGGTGACCACCGCACCCCACCCCACCCCACCCTTAAATGGACCCTGTTGACGTGTTGAAATGTTAATCACAGTGCATGGGATTCGGTAGTGAAAAGCACTCCAAACCAAATTAGAGAGGGTGAGGATTTTTAGGCTATTTCAATGTGATCATAAATTTATAACCGAATACTAATAATTAGTTGATTTAACGAGATAAAACATTAAGCTTATTAAGTAAAATTAAAAGTTTAAATTTTAACTTGTAAATAAAATCAAATAAAATTAAAAGGCTCAACTCTTAATAGGTCTCTGCCGGTCAATAAATTAGATAATAATAATAATAACTGGGAAAGACAAGCGCTTTCTACACTCTCTCTTTACCTTTTCAACTTAACTTTTGGGCCCAATTTGTTGCCGTCTTATCCCTTTCTCCCTTGTAGGTGAACCTGAGGACCCGTGATGCTTCACCGGTTCCATCCTCTCAGATTCATGCACTCGCCGGATACATCGGTTCGGTTGGTTCGATTAAAAAAAATTAAAAATCGACCTACTCAACATTTTAATAAAATACAATGATTAAATCAGTTTTAAAGAAAGATTGTTAGTTGATTGATGGACTAAACTCCAAATAAAAGAATGTCAATTGATTTAATTACTCATTTTAAATGTCAATGGGTTTAAGGGTTTGAGATTTTTGTTGGGTTTAGCATTTGAATAACGAGGATGTTTTTATTTAGGTTTATAGTTTATTATTAAGAATTTGGGTTTGGGCGTGGTGGGTTGGTGGGTGAAATATATAAATGTATAACATTCGAAATTCATATCAATGAACAAGAAAATTATATTAAAAATAATGATACTTAAAATAACTAAGACATTTTAAAGAAATTAAAAAAATACTAGCTATTTTTTATTGTTTACATGTTATTTAAATATTTAGTATTATCAGTTGAGTTTTAGATGAGTAGTTTTTTTTATAACCACCGGTATTTAATTTATTAGTTGACTAATCTGGATCGTGTATTGTAACAAAAAAATTGTCCACCCTGTTTTGTGCCCCTTTATGTGTTGCAACAATAATGTTATGCCACGCATATTAATGATTATTTTTCATTGTTTTATTAATAATACATGTGACATAATATCACTGGTGGGGCATATAAAATGAACAAAAATTCTATGCCCTTTTACGGTGTCTCTTTTTGTGTCTTAACACTAAAAAGTTAAAATTTATGCTCTAACCTTAAATTATAAATCTTAAATCCTAAACACTAAACCTTGAAAATATACTATACTCTCAATTCCATTAACCATAATCCTAAATCACACCGTTAAACTTTAATCATAAACTCTAAACCTATTTTTTAACGTTGGGCATAAATAGGGGCACAAAAAAGGGGTAAGATTTCTGTTCCATATAAGGGCAGAGAAAAGAGATAGATGGATTCTATTCGTATTATAGAGGCTCATTATGGGGATGACTTTTCCAACTCAAATTGTTTTATTCAATATGTCATGATTTGCTTAAAAGTTTTAGTGCATTATCCCTAAGGGGGTGTTTTTTAATATATTTTTAATATTAAGTGGTGGGTATTTAGGTGGAGGGAATAATTTTAAATTTTTTAACAAAAATACCTAATTACTATTTTGTTAATCTTAGTATTTAATTGGCATTTTAATCTTTTCTATTTGGTGTCATTCAACTTGTGCATGGAACTCAGTCAAACAAAGTATCATGGTAAATGTAAATTCGCTAGATTTATATAAAGGTTTGTTTATGAATGACTAATTTAGTAAATTTAAATCGTCGATTTAGTATAGTTTAATTGATATTATTATTAGTATAATATATAAGATAACATGCAATCAAATAATTTTAAATGTTTAAAATTTTTAATTTAAAAGTGTAGAGAGATCTGAACAGTATAAACAGTTTAAAACTAAAGCTGAATTAACTAAATCAAATTATCTCAGTTTAATCTATAAACACAATCAATAAACTTGATTTTAACCGTTTTTTTATATATATTATCAGCTGGCAAGTTGAAGTTCTCCCTTTATTTCTTCATCACTCAAGGCTTTGTTGTTTGTTTTTCTCCCCAACCTTCCCTTATTTACTACTCTTTGTATCATATGCTGATTTAAATCCAACCCCTTCCTCCATTTCCCTCACGCCCTCTAGTCTCTCTCTCTCTCTCTCTAATAGCAAAGACTAAAAGAAACACATGGCTGTTTCTCCATGTTTGAGGGGTAATGATCAGAAGAAACGCTGGTGGCTCACCAATAGAAAGGTAAAATACTTTCAACTTTGATCATCTCTTCAAACAAAGTTTCATTTTTTTTCCTAAAAAAAGATGAAAAATTCTGAAATGGGGTTTTTATGCAGCTTGTAGATAAGTACATTAAAGATGCAAAGTGCCTCATTGCGACGCAAGGAGAAAACGAGATTGCTTCAGCTCTCAACTTTCTTGACAAGGCTTTGGCGCTCTCGCCTCGTTTTGAGATTGCTCTTGAACTGAAAGCCAGATCTTTGCTGTATCTGGGGCGCTTTAGGGATGTTGCTGATATGCTTCAGGATTACATTCCTAGTCTGAAAATGTCAGGCGAGGATTCTGGCTCGGTTTCCTCTGATAACTCCTCTCATCAGCTCTCCAGGGAGCGAGTCAAGCTTCTTCCTTCTAGTGACTCGTCCTCGGACTCATACACGTCTTTCAAATGCTTCTCTGTTTCGGACTTGAAGAAGAAACTCATGGCCGGGTTGTGGAAGAACGGCGAGAGAGAAGGGAAATGGAGGTATTTGGTGCTAGGCCAAGCATGTAGCCATATAGGCTTAATGGAGGACGCCATGGTTCTTCTCCAAACGGGGAAACGCCTGGCTTCCGCCGCGTTCCGCCGTGAAAGTATTTGTTGGTCTGACGATAGCTTCTCTCTCCACACCATTATGGCCCCATCATCAGACATCTCCACTTCCGCCGTCGCCACAACGCCTCCACGGAACCCCACTTCCCTCTCCGAATCAGAAAACATTTCCCAGCTTCTCTCCCACATCAAGCTCCTCATCCGCCGCAGAACCGCCTCCGTTGCCGCCTTGGATGCCGGCCTATACTCCGAAGCCATCCGCCATTTCTCCAAAATCGTCGACGGTCGCCGCCCTTCTCCTCAAGGCTTCCTCGCAGAGTGTTACATGCATCGAGCATACGCTTACAAGGCCTCGGGTCGCATAGCTGAGTCAATCTCCGATTGTAACAAAACCCTCGCTCTTAACCCGACTTGCATCGAAGCGCTCGACACCAGAGCCTCCCTTTTGGAAACCATCCGCTGTTTACCGGACTGTTTACACGACCTCGAACACCTAAAACTGCTTTACAATTCGATCTTGCGAGATCGAAAGCTTCCGGGCCCTGCCTGGAAGCGACACAATGTAAGTTACAGAGAGATTCCAGGGAAACTCTGTGCCTTGACCACTAAAATTCAACAATTGAAACAAAGGGTTGCTTCAGGGGAGACCGGAAACGTTGACTACCATGCATTGATTGGTTTAAGGCGTGGATGTTCAAGGTCCGAACTAGAGAGGGCTCATTTGTTGCTCTGTTTAAGACACAAACCGGATAAAGCTACCAACTTCATCGACCGATGCGAGTTCGCCGATGAGCGTGATCTCGACTCTGTTAAAGAACGAGCCAAGATGTCGGCTTTGCTCCTTTACAGATTGCTTCAAAAGGGTTATGCCAGCGTTATGTCTACGATCATGGATGAAGAAGCTGCCGAGAAGCAAAGGAAGAAAGCTGCGGCTGCTTTGCAAGCAGCAATTCAAGTGCAGCCCGGTTGTTCAGAAAATTCGAATCCGAGTGAAAAGAAGAGCACCCCAATTAGTTCGAACACGAACGTGTTCCAAGGTGTCTTTTGCAGGGATATCACTGCAGTTGGGAATCTACTGTCACAAGTGGGGTTCAATCGTCCACTTCAAGTGAAATACGAGGCACTCAGCTGCTGATTCTGGTTCATTTTCCTTGTTTGTAAATTTCTAGGGAAAATTTTGTCACCGACTTTCTCTCTTATGCTACATCTTCTACTACTTGTATAGAAATAAATTTCCATGACTGAATCTCCATTGTTTCCAATATTTCAATTGAAATAGAAGTACAAGTACTTGTGAATATGGCCAGGGAGAAGCTGACACAGTTGTTGGCTTCTTTTATCTGTCTTATCTGGTTTAGTTTATCCAGGGACTGACATTCCTCTAGATTTTTTTTATTTGCTAGCTCCAGTCCACACCCCCTCGGCCTTCTTTGTGTTGCACCAGCCTCGTTGTTTAAACGTGGCTTTAATGTTGAAACCTGTGGGGTGGGGGGGGGGGAGGCCATTGTAAAGGGGGTGTCAGCAAGTTTCAGGTCTGAGGCAAATACAAAGAATGGAAAGAGAGAAGGTGGAGGGGATTTGGGATGGTTATGTCATGTCAATTCAAGCTACACCTTTGCCATCGGCTTCCGTTCTTTTCAGGTCTTGATTGGCAATTGTTCATCGTGCAATGCAACCACCTACGTACATAATTGCGTATGTAATTAAAGGCGGATCAATTTGAGTCCCGCTAATATAGGGGTTATGATTGTATTAATACACTGTACACATGCACATACATAAACACGGTTCAAATTATACTTTTTTTGGTTTTACCATTTTTGGTTTAACTATTAGTTTTTGAACCATTAGTTGACTAATTTAGATTGATTTTGTAGAGGTTTATTATGAGACGATCTTTTCAATCTAGTTTTCTCTATCCACAACGTCAATATTCGAATCTCTGATCTTGCTTAAGGAATCTAGTGTCTCATCTCACTAAATCAACTAGAGATGGCAGACGGGTACAATTTTACGGATTTCGCGCCGCACCCGCCCCAACTAGGATGAGATGATTATGAGTTTGATGGGTAGTGGGCGTGTGTCGATGTAAAAAGTCATACCCTCAATGGATAGTGGGTAGGCAATAGATTTGAGACCGTATCCGCCTGGTCCACCTCGTCCTGCCCACTAGCTACCCACCATATGAATTTTGGACCATTATGAATTTATGAATAAGTTCACAACCTATTATGTAAACTCTAAGATTTTAAAGGATGTGCCTTATAATTTAACTATTTTTTAGTATAAATATTCTTTACAATTGTCTACTACCATTAGTCAGTTAAATGTAGTTAAGTAAAATTTATACTGACATAAATGTGCTTTAGTTAAGTTAGTTGTAGTTAAATTTATACATGTGTAAATGTATTATATATATTCACTTAATCAATCAATAAAATATGCGGAATTTTACTCTTCTTTACACAAGTTTATGGTCATTTTTACATAATTCAATATTAGTAGTTGCTTGACAAGTGGAAACGAGCGGGTACGAGTTGGGTGATGGGCACCTAGTTAAGTGTGTAGGTGGATTTAAGAATATACCCACTTAGGCGAGTGTGGATTTGAAAAATGATACCCACCGTGGGTGGTGGGTAGGTGGTGGACATAAAAATTTTAAGTGAGTATGAATATGGGGAGGAATATCCGCACCCGCCCGACTAAGATGCCATCCCTAAAAACAACTAGTTATTGGTTTTGGTTTTATCATTTTAAGCTTGTTTTTATTACAAAATTCGTCCCACAATCATTATTTAACATGTTTAGTTTTGTTTTTCTAATTTTTATTTAAATATATAGAATTCTTAAAGTTTCAAAGAAAATCTTAGAATTTTCTATTTTTCACGAAACCTTAAAATCTTTATTTTCCTAAAAAACTAACCCTAAAATATTTTCCTCCTCTCATCGCCCACCCGTCGAATACCATCTCGCTGATGCAACAATACAATCTCTTTTTCTTAGTGCAATATTCAGTTCAAGACATCTCTCGTCCGTTCACGTATATCATTTGTAGCATTGTTCGTTGTGACTCGTTCATCGATTTTTTACAACAAAAGAGTGTGATAATTGATAGTGGGATTCAATGATGAAAGGAGTGAGCGGTAATAGTTGATTCGATGATAAAATAACTGAATTTTGAGATTTTTGAGGCTTTAGGAGTTATTTATTAAAAAGAAGTAAAATTTTAGTTTTAAAAATACAAATTTAAAATCAATTCACATGCCATATATTTATTTAGTAATGAATTTTTAACGACCGATAAGGATCGTCTTATGCAAAATACAAAGGAATTAGAATTTAGAATTAGGTGAGGAAGTGCATTCCCTTGCTTAAACCACATCATTTTCTCTCCCACATTATGCTCCATTACCATCATTATTTCTCTTGATTGGTATATCATTCATCAAAACAACATTTCCGCAAGAACAAAAAACACATGTTTTCCGTGATCAAACCAGTGCATTCCATTGATGTGAGTCTGTTTCTAACTTCACCTCAAATTAGTTCAACTGTACATGATAAAAAAAAGGTGGCTTAAACTGCTTTCTCATTCCTTTCCTTGCAACTGAGTTTATGCCCTGTTTTTTTCAACCTTACTCAAACATTTTGCTTTCACTTAATTAATTACATCTCTATGCGATTTTCAGCTGGAAAAGGTTATTTGCTATTTTAGATGCACAAGAAAAAACCCTTTTTGCATGGAATTCCAACATTTAGTAAGTTCTAAGTTTTTTTTTTGTTTTTAATTTTGTGGCATCGGTTTAGATTGGGGTTAAAAAATGGCGCTTAATTGGGGAAATGGTTAATATTTTGTATTCAGAGAATTGAGGTTGATTTGGAATTTTTTAGTGTTATAGGATAAATTTATAGTGCAGGAAAGTCTTTGACATGTGATGTTTGAATGTTGGGAACATTGGGAAGAGGGGAAGTCGTGGCCAGGCAGGCTGATGTGATGATGTCAGAGACAGGCAGCACGTGATAGAATCATGTGCTTCTCTTTTTCTTTTCCCTTTTTTGGGTCTTGAGATTGAATAATCATGGGCTTTAAATTAAATTAATGCCGGTTGCTAGAATTTGCCAAAGATATATCACAGATCTTATTTATATAAAAACAAAAAGAGTGCATTAACTAGTATTGAATGTATTGGTATGATACATTTTAGTCTAAAAAAAGTTTAAGTTTAATTTTTTTAGAGTAAGTATATTTAATCGGTTGATTAAACTGTTTATCTTTATTTTTTTTTTTTTTTTTTAGATCATAAGCTTTAGACTCACTAAGAATACCCAATTTCTTCCCCTAAAGTCCCCTTCTACCCTCCTCTAGATAGGATTTGTCAAAAAAAGTTTAACATTTTTTTAAATAACAAGATGAAAAAGATAATTTTTATTTTAGAAAATCTGAGCTCGAGCAATTTTATTTGTGAAGTGTTTGTACCTTATCAAAGGATTAAAAAAACATAAACAAATATTATCTTGTAATCACCTTAAAACTAAACCCTAATCTAAATCATGAATTTCTAAAACTAACTGTTTGTGAAAATTTTTTTCACCGGCAATGAATGATATATATATATATAAAACTAGACCATGTAAGTGAATTCTAATATATATATATATATATATATGCATATTTTAATTGATGATTGGGATGATGTACTAATTAATGCAAATGAGCTGACCTTCATAACTGATCTGCTATCCACAGGCTCCATTAATCAACATGCGTAAGATCAATTGATGTTTATGATTCAAAATATTCGGCCTGCTTGTTCCATTAGTGTAATTTTGTAACAATGTAATTCAATCCTGAAAATGGAATATTATGCTAAACAAGCCTCTCCAAATTGCTGCACAGTTGAACGTGTTACAGAGCAAATACATACTCAGACACAGCAAGCTCAACTGTTAATGGAGGGAAAAGTATAGGTAAAAACTAGGAGATGACCAAAATTAGAAACTCTCCAGATATTCCTACTTTCTATGTAATCTCATCATGTTACAATGGGAACATCATTAGGACCCAACAAAATATATATATTCATATCACGTCTATTCCTATCCGAGAACTGCCTTGATTTTGGCCTTCTGGTCCTCCGTCAGCGCTGAGGGGAACAAGACCTCAAAAGTGACATAGAGGTCTCCTTTCTTGTTGCTGAAATGCAATGGCATGCCTTCTCCTTTGAACTTCCTCACCTCTTTTGGCTTAGTGATTCCCTGAGTACGGACAATGCAATTCGTTACCTCGTAGTTTAAAGTTTATTTCTAATTTGAGATCATTTTAGCTGTTGGTTCTGATGCTTACCTTAGATCCGATGTCCACTAAATGATCATCAAGGTGTTTAATTGTCTTCTCAAAACCAACAAGAGCTTGAACCTGGGACAGGTCGAGGACCGATAATTAGCTCCATAAGGTAAAGAAGGAAGGTTGAGACTGATTCAGATAGACATTAATAAAAATGAAACTTACTAGTGGTATGGTGACAGTGGAGTGCAAGTTATTGCCTTCTCTCCTAAATCGGTTATGGGGTGCTGTGCGAATGCGGAACTGTAGGAAATGTAATAGTTTAACGTGAGCAAGAATTGGCAATTTTCAGTATAGTTTTGGTAGGATTGTAGGGTGGCACGATAGCCTTCACAATAACAAGGCTATTCAGAAGGGCCGGAAATTTTTGAATTCACTGCTTTTAAAGACTAACCTTCAAATCTCCGGGTTCTCCGTCTATTATAGGCTCGCCATCGTCATAAAAAACAACCTCCTGTAAAATGTACAGAGAATCTTATTCTAAATCCAACAACAATATGGACAGGCTTACTGTTCTACTCCTAGTATAGGCTAGAAATACTACTACAAGATGAAGATTACAACATCCTGAGGACGTTATACGAATAAGAAGTTCCAACAAAATTGTCAAATGCATAAATCTGTATACAAACAAAGTGTTCCATTTACGAATGACAACAAAGAATACCCGGCACGATTAACTTTAGTGCAGTGCTCTGTCTGCTATTTTTAAGTCATGCTGAACAATAAAGCATGCTAAAAAGTCAGGAACGGGTACTGAATTATTATTTCTGATAGCATATCACCGGCGTTTTAAGAGATCAAGAATGCACCTCGCTAAAATCACAAAAGAAAAAAAATCTAATTCTACAAACTTACATGTCCATCTTGCATTCCTTTCTCAATATCAACTGTGACAATATACCCCTCTCGTTCATATTTGACATTTTGGCATTCCTCACAAACCTGAAATGTTTCGAGAATAATTATAAAAGCTCGATCATAGTGACATACGACATGACAATTCTAGCAGCGAAGAAGGCCCCAGGTAACAAAGAAGACGATGAAAAACAAAAACCCAGAAACCACTGTACCTGTTCGGTCATCTGTTGGAACATCCCTGGACCAATTTGCCTATGATAGACCTCATTTCTGCAGTTACAGCGTCGTTTACCAGGAGCTGGCTTCAAAATATTTTTCTCCCTCCAAACCTGGTGAAATCCAGTTCAATGTTACTTTGTTTTATAAGATAACAATATTGAGAGATACCAGAGGGGACAGGAAAAACAGAGAGATAAACACCTAGCTATTAAATCCATCTACTTTCCCTATGAGATCCACCCTCTATCCATTATCATAATTTCATGAAAATCAATTTATAATTTCTTGATTCAATAACTTCCTAGGAAACTATAGGACAGTTGATAAAAATATAAAATTGCCAAATATAGATCATTAGTTTCCAGTGGCACAATATCCGTCTTTTGTGCACTTCTGAGAGCTGCGTTACCAAGGCTGATAGGAAGAACTAGTTGACGCCTAATGATCTAGCTCTTAGTTAAGCCTGGACCGAACATAATATTGCTTACTAAGCATCATGTGATATCTTGTGATGTTTAATGGCTGATAGACAATTAGCTTAGACACAGATTTGTTAAACTACCTATTTCTAAAATGTTAGTTATTATTACATGGATCAGATGTTTAAACTAACAATATCCTGAGAAAGCATAATGTACTAGTATACATTGTTTTGCTCACAGCTTGCATCCTGAATCTCAAGTTTAGAAGATTAGATAATATGCAGATGTTTACATTGCCATACGTACACTAACCAACTTATTTAAGACATTAAACAAGGGCACAATCCATAATGCACAAAAATCTTGGATTCCACACTAGTCAACATTACCAAAAGCAGATCGGTTAGAGATTTAGGTTTTTTTAGGAATAACAAACCCCACCAGAAGACATAATATCTCACCTTAAGAGTACCCCCCATAAACAAATCTTCCAGTGTTGCATCCAATTCGACAATTACATCATCACCCTTCGCATTTTTCTCTTCCTCTTCAGCAGAGCCTCCACCAAAAAACCTTAAAAAGAGAAAAGGCTCCATCTTATCAACAACAGAAGGTGGTTCAATTCAGCATGATAGTAATAAATTAAACAAAATCCCTTTAAAATGAGGGCCAACCACATTGAAACGAAGATTAACGAATCTTAGCCCGAAGATAAGTCAATACCTAACAATTTATTAGTGATTTCAAACAAAAATCATCCTTGGCATTTAAACATGATCACCAATAAAGTAAAACTCCTTACTTCCATCGTAGGGAACCTGAAGTTAGGCAGCAACAACATACCTAAAATGCCATCAATATACCTAAATTTAAAGGTACAATCCCAGCACATAACTTAACATAGCATTTCAATTACTACAATAGCATTAATAAAATAATTAAAATCAATGCAAAATTAATAAATGAGGAAAATTTCCAAAAAACTTACGAGCTGAAAATGTCCTGGATATTGATCCCCATTCCTCCTCTGCCACCGCTAGCAGCATGCTGCTTCAGGCCCTCCTCTCCGTGCCTATCGTATATTCCCCTCTTTTCGCTATCCGACAACACCTCATAAGCTAAACCCATTCATAAAAAAAGATCAAATATCCGATTAATTCCATCACTCATAACATTATTATTGTTTTTTTTACAGAAAAAGAAATGATGAAACGAAGGAGGGGGTTTTCTTACCATTGCTAATATCAGCAAATCTCTTATTGGCCTCTTCATTACCAGGGTTCTTATCGGGATGATACTTCAATGCCAGCTTCCGATACGCCCTTTTGATCTGCTCATCAGAAGCTCCTTTCGGCACTTGTAATATATCATAATAACTCTTCCTGCATCATTACAGAAACATCAAGATTAAGATTTCAGCATCTATAAAACGCCATCCCCCAAAAAAAAAAAAATCAGAACCAATAGAGAAATAGGCGCGTACCCTGCGAATACGATGATCGCGTGAGAGAAAGCGCATAAGAGAAAAAGAAGTTTCGTTCTTGGAAGCGCCATGGATATGAGATTAGGAGAGAAAATGGGTCTCTCCGTAACTTCAAAATTTGTTCACAGAAAAGAAAATCAGGAGATATCGGGGATTCTTAAGCTGGGGCCTCTGCTTGTTTTCGCGAATGGATCGTTGTTTTTTAGTTTGAGTTCTGGGAAACTTGAAGCAAAACTGAAGAAAATCGAACATTACACGAAGTGAGGCATTGAGGTTAATCAACGATTTTGACTTGGTGAGTTGACTTTTCTCAGACGTGTTCTCGTGAAAACTGACCAATGAGCGTAAACTTGATTTTGTTTCTTCCAATAAGAGTTCGCCACGTGGAGGAATACGTCTCCCCCGATTTGTATTCGCTCTTCCGGATCCCGTTTCTGGAAAGTGGAAAACTGAATTTCTACAAACCAATTTATAAGTTAGAATGCTGATGTTGTTTGAGATCGATTAATTCGTGGATCGGTAAGAATGTTTATATTGTTTATTTTTTTTTATAAATTCGAATATCACGTTTATAAACTAAAGTGTATAATTATTTCTCTATTTAATAAAAAATATATTGTTGGTGTTCATTTCTTCGACTATTGTTTTGTTATGGATACAATTATTGTTTTGTTCCCAAGTACAGTTATAGTTACGAGTTACTAACAATTAGTTGATATAGTAGAATAAGATATTAGGTCTTTTAATAAAATTAAATTAAGAGGATCGTCTCATATTAAATATTTATAAAATTTGATTCGAATTAATTCACCAATAAATTGGATACTAATAGTTAAACCTAAAAAAGTACGATAGGAGTTGTTAGGTTCAAAATATCAATCACCCCTGGACATGATATAGAATGAACAATTCAAGGTGCAACTGCCAACTAGGTTTCCTTTCATAACTTACTAAGTCCAACTCTGGTCATTTTACAAATTTACGATCACAATGGAATTCAATTACTTACAAAAGTAAACATATTTATAATTTTATAAATTCGATGCGAACTTGTAGCAAAATAATTGAGTATCCTTGATCCCCTCCAGTGCATGCATTGTATGTTGTGTTGTCCATTTCCCCTCACGCCAACAGAGACTCTCCAACAGCTGTGGCACTTAGAATTTAAACATGCTAAATTCCGTTGTTTCCCCCCGATGAACAGGTTCCAGAAAATGAGAAAATATTGTCCCAAAATCTGTTTTATTCTTCTTGCTATAATAGACTGATGTAATCAATAGAGGAGCCAAAAATTTATATGATAAAATCAGAATAAAGTATGATTTTTATACCTTAATAAATTAAGTACGGTTAATTTTAATATTTTTTTATATAAAAGTATAATATAATTTTAATATTTTTATATAGTAAGTACTTTTAACTGGGGGTTTTTGCACCCTAATATTCTCACCTATAGTCCCCTAATTAAGCCAGCCGCCCCATTCACTAAATTATCAAATGAATCATAACATGGTGTTTTGTCCTCTTTCGTTTACCAATGTTTCTGTAACTCATTAACCTATTATTATACCAATCCAATGTTTCTGTAAAGCTTGCAGTCGAGTTCAAAGTCTGCCCGCCCGGTAGGGATGGCAAACAGAGAGGGGGGCGGTGTTGGTTTTCGGCCACCCCAATACTGATCCGCCTTGAATTTAATATAATAAAAGTATAATTCAACCTTATTATGACATCAAAATTTTAATAAAAAAATTGATTAAACCTGACCCACTCCAAAAATTAATAAAATATTAAATATATATGAATAAGACAAAAAAATTTTATTTAAATTCGAATCTAACTCACCGCGACTCTATTCTTTTCAAAACCTTCCATTACCAGCTCTGAACTCAAAATTCAAAAAAGAAAATAAAAAATTTCAAATGTATAAATTGTAAGATAATTTTAAATTATCAATATAAAATATAAAAAATTAATAAATTGTAATATAATTTAAAAATTTTAAAGCTATGATTGCCTAGCAGAGTAGCACCCCTTTCTGTCCATCCTTAGGTGCTTGCGGTGAAAGTTTCAAATGTTTCTCTCTCTAGCATTTCTTTTTAGGGTAAATTATACGGGAGACCACCGATCTTTAGGGTTGATATTAAAATGATCACCAATCTTTTAATTTTATCAAAATGATCACTCAACTATTAATATGGTTTCAATATAGCCACCAGCCGTTAAAACTTAACGGAGAGATAATTTTAAACTTGTATAATTACATTTTTAATCCCAAAATTTTCACATTTAATCAATTTAGTCATAGTTTTAATTTAATAAAATAAATTAATTATTCAATTAGGTGGTGACACGCGTCACCACCTTATTGGAGGACTTTATCTATTTTTATTTAATTAAATTAATTTATTTTCCTCCTCCAATAAAAATAGATAAAGTCCTCCAATTAGGTGGTGACACGTGTCACCACCTTAATTGAATAATTAATTTATTTTATTAAATTAAAACTAGGACTAAATTGATTAAATGTGAAAATCGCGGGGACTAAATGTGTAATTATACAATTTTTTGTTAAGTTGAATGGTGGCTATATTGGAACTATATCAATAGTTGAGTGGTCATTTTGACAAAATTGAAAGATCGGTGGTCATTTCGACACCAACCCCAAAGATCGGTGGTCTCCTGTGTAGTTCACCCTTCTTTTTAATGAAATAAAGTTGATTGATATAGGAAAAAATATTTTTTTAATTTAATATTCAATCGATTTTTTTTATAAAATATTCAATCCAATTTTTAAATAATTAATACACGTTAACAACAAATCATAGGTCACACTAACAAATGTTGTGTGCATTCACTTAGAGATTTGGAAATTTAGTATATATGATATGCGCATAGGTATTATTTGGTGAAGCGTGTGTCAAAATATCCTCCGCATATTCAACAAATGACTCTTACAACGGAGCCACCTCGTCTGGAGGCATATTCCGGATGATACAAGCGGAAGGTAAAATAATACATTAGCCAAAGAAAAAGTATACATATTAAAGCCTATATCTTGATGCACAAGGTATTAAGTTCCAATCAAAAGAAAAATTACATGCCTGTTATTCGAAGAGGTATCTACCTATACGTTGAGAAGACATGTTTCTCCGTTACATATATAAAGGACTTTCGTATTTGTGTTATTCTCACAACATCCTCAAAGTCCAATCCAATCTGCAGTTTCTACATTTCAAACTTACAAGACATGGAAAACCAAGGACAAGGCAGGAACAGGTTCACAACTCGATTGTCCGAGAGCGAAGTGGAGCAACAGATGCTATTGCTCCCATTCGTTGCATTGTCTGCTTTTTTCGCGTTTGAAGAAGGTCAAGTGTTTTTCATGGATGCTAAAGATAGCTTGGGGAAAGAATGGACATTTGTGGGCACATTCCATGCAAACCAAGACCGTGACAAGTACGTGTCTATTAGGTTGTCCCAGTTTTCAATGGAGAAAGGTATAAAAGCCAACGATGAAGTGACCATCATGGAACTGCTCCAACGGGTTGGGGAAGGGCCGTGGTTCAAGATTGAAATAAAGAGACAGATCAGATTGTTTGGAGTGGACATATGGGGAGACCTCCATGTCTAAATCACATGAGAAGGGAACCACCTGAGAATAAAAACAAGTACTAAAGCTATGTCATTTATGTACTGAATTTTTCATTTTTAATAAAGTATGTGGTTCCAAATATATGTTCATCATCTCCATTTTCAAAACATTAACCTTTATCATATGTTAAAGAGATTATTTTAATAGATGACACCATTTTGAGGCCAAATTGACTTTGAAAAGACGTTTTATCAATTTTTATTTGATAATGTTAAAGTATATATATATATATATCATATTAGTAGATTTGTTAGAATTTAGAGGCCATTGGAGCTATTATTTTCGGATCGAGTTGAATCGAATAATTAATTTTTTCGAGTTGAGTTGAGTTTTATTTGGCCTCAGTCATGACCTAACATAAGAAATAAGGTGTATGCCCCGTAACCTTAACCTTGACCTGAAAGCGAAGTAAGGACTTTCCAAATTTGTTCCAATGAAGGTTGAACTTATGAACAAAACCTAAATCTTAAACTTTAAACCCTAAACATACATCTTAGACTTAATTCCTTAAATCCTAACCCTAACTCTAACCCTCATCTTTTAGTATGACGGTATAAATAGGGCAACAAAAAAATAGAAGATTTATATTCCGAACTTGTCAGTCAATGAAGCTATTAGTCAGCCCTGTTAAAAATTTGTTTCAATGTGTTAGATTTTGATCTAGTAAAAGTACCTCTGAACATTATGTTTTCGACCTGTTTATGATTCTCTTTAAATAATTATTGAATTATTACCCAAGATTCTCACACCTTGTCCTTGTTGATTCTCATCTAGAGAGTCTATAACCCGACTAAATATCTCTTAATCAAAAAGTTCTTACATTCTTAGTCCTCTCTCTATATAATTTATAACCTTTGCGACATGTACTGTAACAATGACACATCTTTAACCAAATAAGATGAAACTATATTAATAGTCTTGTTCTAGGTGGATTGACCTTGAAACTATAATTTATCTTAAGACAAGTGCGTGTCGAAGTTACCCTTTTCAGAATCAACAAAGTACTCTTATGCGCAGTGATAGATTCTTTAAAATCAATGCGTATAGAAATTTAGAACAACAAAATACAAAGTAAAAGAAGAGTAAAGCAAAATTTCATTCTCTGAAAGTTTTTACAGAATAGTTAAAGTTGCAATTGAATGAGCCCTTAATGGGCTTTTATAATAGCTGACCCATAAAGCTAACGGCCTGCTAACAGAATTAGTTATTAAGCTGAGCTGGCTGCCAACTATGCTTATTCAGTTATTCACTCGGACATTTTCCCGGTTCTTTCCTTCTCTTTGGAAGCAGACAAATATACAACCCCAAGCCTATTACGCATCGACTCAAACATGGATGGAGGAATAGGTTTGGTAAGAATATCAGCTACTTGTTCTTCTGCAGGAATGTAATTAACAAGAAGATGACCAGCAGCCACTTTCTCCCTGACAAAATGTAAGTCAATCTCCACATGTTTAATGCGTGCATGATGTGTCGATTGGCAGACATTGCTACTGTTGAAGTGTTTGTCACACCACACAACAGGAAGCCCTTCCAGGCGAACACCTATTTCTTGTAGCAAGTGAAATATCCAAACTAATTCTGAAACAGAGTTGGCTACACTTCGATACTCAGCTTCCGAGGTTGACCGAGATACAACTGCCTGCTTCTTAGAGCACCATGCCACTAGATTAAAACCAAGAAAAATACAATAGCCCGTAGTCGACCTTCAATCTTCAACCGAGGATGCCCAATCAGCATCAGCATAGCAAACCAACGTACAACCAGTGGAGGGTGCTTTGAAGAATAAACCATACTCAATTGTCCCGGATAAATATCGAAGTATCCTTTTGACAGCCCTCCAATGAATGATACGAGGATCGTTCATATGTTGGCTGACCTTGTTGACAGCGAAAGCAATGTCCGGACGAGTAAAACAAGCATATTGTAAGCCTCCTACAATGCTGCGATAAAGAAAACTGTCAGCAAACATCTGATCATCTCCTGGCTTTGACTTAGATGCAACCACCATGGGTGTAGGAGTGGGTCTAGCTCCCAGTATGTCTGCCTTAACAAGTAGCTCATGAACATATTTTTTCTGACTAAGCTGTAAGCCATTAGATGCCTGAAAAATTTCCATTCCCAAAAAAAACTCAGGTTCACCAAAGTTTTTAAGAGCAAAGACTTCATGAATTTCTTTTACCAGGTTGTTCACTTCATCAGTACAGCTACCAGTTATTATAATATCATCAACGTAGACCATTAGAAGCAGTTGAGTTGATCCATTGTTTTTAATGTATAAGGATGAGTCAGTTTTAGAGGCAGTAAACCCCTGTTTTGCAGTAAGATATACACTCAACGTGTCAAACCAGGCTCTAGGCGCTTGACGAAGCCCATAAAGCGCCTTAGTTAACTTGCAGACTAGCTTCTCACCATTCTCTCCATGTTTCTCGAATCCAGGTGGTTGTGACATATAAATTTCTTCCGTCAACTGGCCATTAAGAAAAGCATTGTTGATGTCAATTTGTCGAACTGACCATTGTTTCATGACAGCAGTAGCTAACACAATTCGAATGGTGGCAGTTTTTACTACTGGGCTGAAAGTTTCCTTGAAATCATTTCGTGCCTTTTGAGAGTAACCTTTTGCAACCAACCGAGCTTTAAGTCTATCAACAGTACCATCAGACTTTTTCTTGACTCGGAACAACCATCTGCATCCTACAGCTTTTCGATTTGTAGGTAAAGGTTGTAGCTCCCATGTCCCATTCTTCACGAGAGCTTGATACTCATTATGTACTGCATCTCTTCAACCAGGATGTTTTAAAGCCTCAAAGACATCTTCAGGAGTCGAGTCTTCGAGTTCAGTGTGATACACCTTAGGCTTGAAAATCCCTGATTTTCCTCGAGTGATCATATGATGAGAATTTTGCACAGTAGTGGGTAGGACTGGAGATGGCGTTATGGAAGTGGGTATAGATGAAGGTG
Source organism: Hibiscus mutabilis (assembly GCA_019671005.1). Classification (NCBI taxonomy): domain Eukaryota; kingdom Viridiplantae; phylum Streptophyta; class Magnoliopsida; order Malvales; family Malvaceae; genus Hibiscus; species Hibiscus mutabilis. The sequence goes on from CM033756.1 coordinate 6,155,818, forward strand.
GAATTATGGAGGTAGTAGATATAGGTGGAATAGTGGAAGTTGGTAGAGATGAAAGTGGAATTGTGGAGGTAGTAGATGGAGGTGGAACGGTGGAGGTTGGTAGAGATAAAGGTGGAAATGTGGAGGTAGGAGATGAAGGTGGAACAATAGGAGATGATGGAGTTAGAGTAGATGACCGCACAAGAATAGGAGATGAGAGTGGAACAATAGGTGGAACAATAGGAGATGATGTGTGAGATGGATGACTTTGCGAAGTGGGCTGAGAATTATCATGACCAGAAAAGGATGCATTGGAAGGAAAAGACACACTAGGTTGATACAACAGAGATACAATTTTACTTGAATATTTTGAAAACGATCCAAAAGGAATGGAGACAGAACACTTATTTGAAGAATCAGGCTTAGTACCACTGTGCAATTTAGATTTGGACTCATGAGCCTTTGACTGATAAGGAAAAACAGACTCATCAAACTTAACATGTCTAGATATGTATAACCAACCATTATTGTCTAGACATTTGTACCCTTTGTAATTGGGAGAATATCCTAGAAACACACAAGGTGCAGACCTGAACTGAAGTTTATGTTGATTGAAGGGTCTTAAGTAAGGAAAACAAAGACAACCAAACACTCTTAAAAATTTATAATCTGGTGCTATATAAAAAAGTTTCTCATAAGGACTCATACCTGAAAGTGCCACTGTAGGAAGTCTGCTGATAAAAAAAATAGCTGTGGCAAAGGCATCAATCCACATTTGGAGAGGGAGTGAGGCTTGTGCTAGCAAAGCCAGGCCAACTTCAACAATTTGCCGATGCTTCCTCTCTACCAAGCCATTCTGTTCTGATGTGTGTGGGCAAGAGATTCTATGCACTATGCCTTGATCCTTGAGATAATGACTAAGAACTTTAAACTCACCACCACCATCAGTCTGAAGCATTTTAAGCCTACCACCTAGTTGCCATTCTACCTGCTTTTGAAACTGAACAAAAACATTTTTAACCTCCTATTTAAGTTTCAAGAAATACAACCAAGTATATCTGGTGCAAGCATCCGTAAAATCTACATAGTACCTAAAGTTATTAGAAGGGAGAGGAGCTGGTCCCCAAACATCAGCAACTATTAATTCTAATGGTTCATTATAGACAGTATTGGATTTAGGAAAAGGTAACTTATGAAACTTACCCAACTGACAAGCTGAACAAATTATCTTTATTATTGTGAAAAGGAATGTTACATTTATTAAGAGCAGTGGCTAGGACAGTACTACTAGGATGTCCAAGCCTAAGATGCCATAAGGCAGCAGTACTGAGACTAGTAGAAGCAGAAAAACAATTAGCATTATTTGCAGAAGCAGAAAAACAGAATTCATTATTATTTGTGGGCAAGTAGCTACAATCCTTTGCAGATGAAACCTCAAACTTGTATAAACCATCTTCTTCCCATCCTTGATGTAGAACTTCACGTGTGACAAGGTCCTTCACTTTCCAGTACTTGGGAAAAAACTCTAGAGACACCTCATTGTCCTGTGTAAACTTAGATACAGACATCAAATTCTTAGTAATGTTAGGGACAAATAACATGTTTTTCAGTTTCAATTCCTTATGGTGCGTGAATAAAGATGAATGGCCAGTAAACTTAATAGGAAGAACATTACCGTTACCCACCTGAACATTGCCAGAGGCAGGGCAGATTGTGTCATTTTGCAGATTCCGGACATCATTGGTTACATGATGGGTGGCACCAGAATCAGGATACCAGGCATTATCATCTAGCACCTCAGGTGTTGCAACATGTGCTTGAGCAGCGAAGGGTGGATATAATGGTGCAGAGGCAGAAGTGGAAGCAAAATGAGGATAAACTGAAGAGTAAACAAGCTGAGCTGGAAGTCTGCCCACATGAACCATATATGGGACAGATTGTGGTAGGATCTGTGTAGTACCCTGCACAGGATGAATAGGAGAAACACTATGTATAGTATTTAAGGCAGCAGAATGTGACACATAAGCAAGATTGTACGAATCAGTCGGAGTTAACACAGCTGTGTTGGCCTGAGCAGACACCTGACCTCGACCAGAATTGTTTTGAATAGATCTAGAAGATTCATTCTTAAAGTTCATATCGAATCTAAAGTAACACCTCTCAACCAAATGACCCATTCTACCACATAGCTGACATTGCGGTCTAAAAGACTTACCCCTGCCTCTACCTCTGTTGTTATTATGAAAACTATATCCAGACCGTCCATATTGATCATTAGACTCAGCTGTTAAAGTAGGATCCACCACAGAAGTAGAATTCACATTAGATGTAGAAGCAGCTGCAGACGACTGATATGATGACTGATATGGGACTGTATTATGAGCAAAAGCAGTAATAGGATTTGTTAAGTGTGACTGCCTAGCCCCAGCATCAAGTAAAAGAGTTCTGACAGCAGTAACAGACGAGCCAGTAGAGCCAGCAGTGAGAACTGTAATAACTGACTCATATTCAGGTGTGAGACCATTAAGAATAGCAGTAACTTGCTCATGTTCAGAAATTATTTCACCACAATTTGCTAGATTATCACATATTGTCTTGACCTTCAAAAGAAACTCACGCATACTTAAGTCGCCCTTTTTCTTTGTATGCAACATCCTTCTATAATGCATGAGTCTAGATGTAGTTTTACCACTATAAATCCTATGTAGAGTATTCCAAATTTCAGCAGCAGTATTCATGCCAATTAGATGTGGCAATACACTCTCACTTACAGTTGATAAAAGCCAAGAGGCCAGAGCACCATCTTGCTCCTCAAAAACTTCAAACTCAGGATTAATTGTGACTACACCATCCTTAGTTACATACTCATGTGGTGGAGCAATGTTACTGTCTATATACTTAAGTAAACGATGAGTTTTGATAGTTAAGTACACTTGTTGATGCCATAACAAATAGTTGTTGTCGTCTAGAACAATATTGATCTTTTTCGTTGAGAACAGTCTGCTAGCACTCGAAGAATTATCAGAACTACCATTGCTATCAGTAACAGCAAGATTTGACGGATTATTAGAATCTTCAATATTTGTTTGGTCAGGTAAAGCCATGAGGCAACACAGAAGAAAAACACAAGAAGATATCAACAAGAAACCACATCGAAACGACGCCGGAGATTGCAACAAGCAATACGAACAGACAAAAAAAAAACCACACTGAACACGATGCACACAAAGCAGCACAGAACCAGAGCAGAAGACACAATGCAAAAACAACGAGATCTCAACCAAACGGGAAAGCAGAACAAAAACGCAGCAGATATCTACCAAAGAAGAGCGCAAACAGGAATAATCTCACCAGAAATTGACGAACGGATCAAAACTACAATTGCCGAAACGCCTCAATTCAGACGAATCGCTGCATAGCAGCAAAGTCGATTAGGATAAAGGCTCCAGAATCAATGGCGAATGATAGCATGATAGATTCTTTAAAACGCAGCTTGTGTTAGATGGTTACTCACCTCATGGAGGCATATTTCGAATGATATCAGCGGGAGGGTTATATATTAGTAATTAATAATATAGATAAACGTTCTTTAAAATTGTCGTATTGGTTCATTACTTGAATCGATTATTTGCATCATTAACGTTTAATTCAAAATAACAATGGCGAAAAGTAGTGTTTGTTAGGCTTAGTCGATTCATTGATGAAAAATGCATGCCTGTTTATTCAAGTGGTATCTACCTATACGTTGAAAACACATGTTTCTCCGTTACATATATAAAGGACTTCCGTATTTGTGTTATTCTCACAACATACTCAAAGTCCAATCCAGTCTGCAGTTTCTACATTTCGACATGGAAAACCAAGGACAAGCCAGGGACAGGTTCACAACTCGATTGACCCAAGTCGAAGTGGATCAACATATAATATTGTTCCCATTCGTTGCCTTGTCTGCGTTTTTCGTGTTCGAAGAAGGCCAACTGTTTTTCATGGACGTTAAAGATAGCTTGGGGATACAGTGGACATTTCTCGGCTCATTCCATGCAAATGACGATCTCGGAGACTACGTATACATCCGTTGGTCGGAGTTTTTAACGGAGAAAGGCTTGAAAGTCAACGATGAAGTGACGTTCATGGAACGGCCCCGAGTTGATGGGGAAGGACCGTGGAGAAAGTTTAAGGTTGAAATAAAGAGACAGATCAGGTTGTTCGGAGTGGACTTATGGGGAGACCTCAATGTGTAAATCACATTGAGAAGGGAGCCACCTTAGAATAAAAACAAGTACCAAGGCTATGCCTTTTTTGTACTGAATCTTTCATTTTTAATAAAGTATGTGGTTCCAAATATATTTCATCTTCTTCATTTTTTTCAATCTCAATTAAACGTTATAGATTTTTAAAATATATATCATTGTCAGATTAACTTAACTTTGAAAAGATATTAACACATGTTGAAAAGATAATAACACGTGTTAAATAGGAAGTGTTAGTATATTTTATTAGGAATTCAAACAAAACTTAAAATATAATATCATATAATTTTGTATTTAAAAATATAAAATTATCAATATATTTTATTTTATTTTTGAATAGATCAATATATTATATTTAAATGATATAAAAAGAAATATATTTTAAAAGTAATAATATGAAATTAAATTAAAGTTTAAATATAAAAAGTTAAAATTATTTGTAAAATACAAATAATATTTGGAAAAAATTAAAAATGATTAGAGATAATTATTTAAAATTTTTAAAACATAAAAAAAATCATCTGTCTATTTTTGGTGTTTCTATTTATGTCTCAACACTAAAAAGTTAAGCTCTCTAAATCATAAACCCTAAAAACTAAACCAACACCTTAAGCACTAAACCATAAACCTTAAATTCTAATCATAAACTCTAAACCTTATTTTTTATGTTAGAATCAAAATATATTCAATACGAATATAAACCCAAGATCTATATATGTTAAATCATTAAGAACAAAACTAGATATGAGGAAGCGTACCTAAATACATTGATGAAGATTTTTCAGAGGGGGTTTGATCTTCCAAGATGTTAGATTACCTCTTGCCACACAACTCTCTGACGGGGAAAAGAGATATGCAAGTTAACCTATATCTCGGGGACCACTACCCTTTATATAAACTGAATTAAAACAGTTTATTAATATTTACAACTCTGCCCCTCATTGAGCTATAAATCTAACTTATGGTATCTACACTTTTAATTCCATGACAATTTAGTACCTATAACACGCGTAACATAATTGGTCACTTAATTATGTGTTAAACTTTATAATAGCAACATACATTATACATATGTGCCCACTATTATTGAATTTTAATCCAACAATCTCCCACTTGGGCAACATATGTTTCCTGACAAATGTACAACCTTATGAGCTCAAAATTTGCTATTCATGTAATAGGTATTCTATAATTCATCAATTATATCCATATAGGATCAAAGCGGTCTTCGCCATATCAATCATGACTGGACCCATCAATGGTCACGTATACAAACATAATCAAATGACATAGATCAATCATGGATGCGTAGAATGAAAATTACATGTAAATGTGAACCGAACATGCATATTTCCAACTGGTCCTCTTTAAACATAAGTGAGGTCCTTATCCAAGTAAGAAAATAGTCAATAAACTGAATACTTTATTTCTGATCATAAAATAACCAAATACATAAATGTCTGAAAATAAACATAAACATAAAGTGAACAAATAATAAACTCCCACCCAAACAATAATATCCTTAAATGATGTAACACCCATATGAGTAGTGTGCTCATGAAAGACCTTGGGTGGTAAACCTTTTATGAGCGGATCCGCTATCATAGAGTTTGTCCCAATGTGTTCTATGGATATTTGTCCACTTTGCACTCTTTCTTTTACAACTAGGAACTTTATGTCAATGTGCTTGGACTTAGACGAGCTTCTATTGTTGTTGGAATACAACACTGCTGATTTATTGTCACAAAATAATTTAAGTGGTCTTTCTATATTCTCCAAAATACGTAGCTCAGTGACAAAATTTCGTAGCCATATTCCATGATTTGATGCCTTGTAGCATGCTACAAACTCTGCTGCCATAGTGGAAGAAGCTACAAGTGTCTGTTTAGCATTTTTCCAAGATATAGCTCTACCAGCTAACAGATAAATATAGCATGATGTAGATTTTCTGCTATCTTGGCATCCAGCAAAATTAGAATCCGCATACCCTATGACCTCCAAATGATCTGATTTCCTGTATGTGAGCATATAATCTTTTGTTCTTTGAATATACCTCATAACCCTTTTGGTTGCTTTCCAATGGTCCATACCAGGGTTGCTTGAGTATCTGCCTAACATCCCAACAATGTATGCAATATCTGGACGCATACATACCTGAGCATACATTAGACTCCCAAAAGCTGATGTATAAAGAATCTTATGCATTTCTTGAATTCCAAGATTACTTTTAGGGCATTGGGCAAGACAAAACTTGTCTCCTTTAGTGACAGGGGTATCTATTGGTTTGCTATTTTGTATGCCAAACCTTTTAAGTACTTTATCGATATAGTTATTTTGTGACAATCCAAGAATACCCCGAGACCGATCTCAATGTATCTGAATTCCTAAAACAAAAGAAGCGTCCCCAAGATCTTTCATTTCAAAATGCTTAGATAGAAATCTCTTAGTTTCGTGCAATAACCCTATATCATTCGTGGCAAGCAAAATGTCATCGACGTATAAAACCAAAAATATGTACTTACTCCCACTAAACTTGTGATACACGCAATCATCAACAATATTCATCTCAAAACCAAACGAGACAATTACTTGATGAAATTTGTGATACCATTGACGAGAAGCTTGTTTGAGTCCATAGATAGATTTTGTTAATTTGAAAATTATATTCTTTGGGTCTCCCGACTCAAAGTTTTCTGGTTGCACCATATAAATTGTTTCTTCAATGTCTCAATTGAGAAACGCAGTCTTAACATCCATCTGATGTAGTTCAAGATCACAATGAGCTACAAGTGCCATAATTGTCCTAAAAGAGTCTTTCGATGAAACTAGAGAGAAAGTCTCTGAAAAGTTAATACCTTCTTTTTGAGTATATCCTTTAGCTACAAGACGTGCCTTATACCTCTCCACATTACCATTTATATCTCTCTTGGTTTTAAAAATCCATTTACAACCAACTGGTTTTGCACATTCAGGTAATGGGACAAGTTCCCAAACTTTATTGTCTTGCATGGATTTATACTCTTCTTGCATGGCATCAATCCACTTTTGAGAGTTAATACTTTGTATGGCCTGATGAAAGTTGACTGGATCATCTTCTACCATTCCATTGTCATCCTCATTTTCTTAGAAAAACACAATATAATCATCCGGAATAACATTTCTCCTTTCTCTTGTGGATCTCCTTAATGGCACTTGTTCTTGAGGTTGTTGAGTTTGTTCTTCTGGAACAATTACCTCATATTGAATAGGAGAAAGCTGTTCAACATTGTCTTGTTGAGGTTTCAGATTCACTTCTTGATTGATGATCGGTATAGAAACTTGAACATCATCAAAAGTGATAGTAGGAACTGAGCTAAAACTCAATTCCTCTTAAAAAACAATGTCCCTAACCTTATTTCTCCATCCAAACTCAACATCCTCAAAAAATATTGCAGTTCCCGTCTCAAAAAATATTCTTAATTGTGGGATCATAAAATTTATAGCCCCTAGATCGCTCAGAATAACCAATAAAGTAGCTACTTACTGTTTTGGAGTCCAATTTCTTTTCATGTGGCCTATAAGGCCTTGCCTCAGCTGGGCATCCCCAAATGTAAAAATGCTTTAGAGTGGGCTTTTTACCTATCCAAAGCTCATAAGGTGTTTTTTCAGTTGCTTTAGTGGGTACCCTATTCAGAATGTACGTTGCTGTCTTTAATGCTTCTCCCAGAGTGACTCAGGTAAGGTAGAATGAGCAATCATACTTCTTACCATATCCTTAAGAGTCATATTACGTCTCTCAGCAACACCATTCATACTAGGTGATCCTGACATGGTGTATTGTGGGACAATACCACATTCCTCTAGGAACTTTACAAATGGTCCTGAACGTTGTTCACCTGATCCATCATATCTACCGTAGTACTCACCACCACAATCAGATTGAACTTTCTTAATTCTTTTGTTGATTTGATTCTCAACTTCAGCTTTATAGGATTTGAACACGTCCAAAGACTGAGATTTTTCATGAATAAGATATAGGTACCCATAGCGTGAGTAATCTTCTATGAATGTTATGAAATATTGTTGACCATTCCAAGATGCCGTAGGGAATATCCCACAAATATCAGTATGAATTAATTCTAAAACGTCTGTAAAACGATTGGCACCTAATCTCTTAGTTTTGGTCTGCTTTCCCTTGATGCAATCAACACAAACATTAAAGTCTGTGAAGTCAATGGACTCTAAAATACCATTAGACACAATACGCTCAATCCTACACTTTGATATATGACCTAAGTGTTTATGCCATAATGATGCTGAATTTTCTTTATTTAATTTTTGCTTAGTACCACGTGATTCCACATACAAGGTTTCATTATAGGATGCAATTGTATCTAACAAATAAAGGTTGTCATAAGCATTTAAATAACCAGTTCCAACAATACTTGAATTTAAAGACAAAGTAAACTGATTGTTTCCAAATGAACAATAATAACCAAATTTGTCCAACAAAGAAACTGAAACTAAATTCCGCCTAAAAGACGGAACAACAAAAGTGTCTTTCAAATCCAAATAAAAACTAGTTCTTAATAACAACCTAAAATGCCTAATTGCTTCCACTTCCACCGATTTTCCATCGCTCACAAAGATGTTTCTTTCACCATCACTTGGCTTTCGGTAGCTCAGGCAATCTTGCATAGAAACACTTATGTGAGTAGTAGCACCAGAATCTAACCACCAAGTGTTTCTAGGTACTGAAGCTAAATTAACCTCAAAACAGACCAAAGTAAGATTCATACCTTTCTTTGCACGCCATGCGTGATATTTGGTACAATCTTTCTTCATGTGTCCAAGCTTGTCACAAAAGAAACAATTATTTGGAACATTCTCTTGTTTCTTTTGAGCTAGGCCCTTAGCAGCTTCATTCTGATATTTTCTTTTCTTGCCCTTGTCTTTAGAGGCACTAGACAAATGGGCACTTTCAGTTTTCTCACGCTTCAACCTTTCTTCCTCTTGAACACAATGAGAAATGAGCTCATTTAGAGTCCACTTCTCCCTTTGACAGTTATAACTAATTTTAAATTGGTTAAACTGTGCAAGAAGCGATACCAAAACCATAAGGATGAGTAAATCATCAGAAAACTTGATTTTAAGTGCCTTAAGTTTTGAAGCAATATGAGACATTTCCATAATGTACTCCTTTATATTTCCTTGACCCTTGTACTTCATAGACATCAAAGAATTCAGAAGTGATGTCATCTCAACCTTATCGTTTTTAACAAAATATTGCTCAATATTGTCAAGGAAATCCTTAGCCTGAATAATTTCTTCAGATTCTGCACCCCTAAAGGTTTTCGGAATAATGTGTTTCATGATCATCAGACTCATGCGATTAGAACGTTCTCACCTCTCAAAATCCCTTTTTGCATCAGGGGTGCTAGACGCAGTGAGAGGTGCAGGTTGTTCTTCCCTTAATGCAAGGTCTATATCCATACAACCAAGCACTATAAGTAAGTGTCTTTTCTATTCCTTGAAATTCGTCCCATTAAGCATGGGTATAGAATTGACATTAGCAAATATTGTGGCAGCAGAAGAACTAGCTGAATTTAGAACAAAAGAATAATACATAAATAAATAAGCATGCTCACACCAATAATTAATAAGTAAACAAATAAATTCGAAATAATGACTAATTCCCCTCAAGATACCAAATACAACATTAATATCAAGTCTTTGGACAGTAATATTAACTATAAGCGGTACTCTTGTTGTAGCAATCAAACATTGACAATAAACTATGTCGAACAACATGTTAATCTTTGGACTATCGTATTGCACACATAAATACCTTATAATTATCACACATTTATTACCACAAGTGTTATTTGAAATTCGGCCAAATATTAATTTTCCTTTGAGCCAATTAATAAACGCATGAATTACAAAAACATAAACATTTAATAATTTAAATAAGTTAATCTATGCAGAAGTGGTCACTTTGGTGACATTGTGTTTCAATTAACCTACTAAAATATTAGACATAGCCAAAATATGAATTTATCTGTTTCTAAAGATTTATTTTAATACCTAATGATCAAAACTAAAATTTTGATCCAACCGAATTAAATATATATTTTAAATAAAAATATATATTCCATAGATTAAGTTACTATATCATAATGTAAAAACAATTACATCTTCAAGAAGGGTTATAAGGTAAATAATGAATTCATAAAAGGGCACAAATATTTATTACTGTTAAAAACTCTAAAGTCGACGATGCAGTAAAGGGTTCACACATGATGAATCAAAACATGGAATATCCTGCAACCCAAGAATATTATGCTGCCGATTTCAATTGCCCATTATTAACGCAACAAAAGGTTAACGCACAACAGGGAAAAAACTTTCGAAATATCAAACCCTGAATTCATAATCGATTCTTAATGATTCGACAAACCTGCCTTTGATGCCACTTGTTAGAACCAAAATATATTCAATACGAATATAAACCCAAGATCTATATATGTCAAATCATTAAGAACAAAACTAGATATGCGGATGTAGATTTTCCAGAGAGGGTTTGATCTTCCAAGATGATAGATTACCTCTTGCCACACAACTCTCTGACTGGGAAAAGAGATATGCAAGTTAACCTATATCTCGGAGACCACTACCCTTTATATAAACCAAATTAAAACAATTTATTAATATTTACAACTCTGCCCCTCATTGAGTTACAAATCTAACTTATGGTATCTACACTTTTAATTCCATGACAATTTAGTACCTATAACACGCGTAACATAATTGGTCACTTAATTACGTGTTAAACTTTATAATAGCAACATACATTATACATATGTGCCAACTATTATTGAATTTTAATCCAACATTTTATTGTTGGAACATAGATAATGACACCAAAAAGATATAATATTTCTATTCATAAGAAAAACGACATTTCTAAAGTATAAATACTACATTAACTGATTTGTTGTAGTATACAAACTACTTCGATGTTGTCCAATGTCCAGTTTCAAAACAATATTTCGACAGCCCAATCTCCACCGTGAAACAAAACGTCATGGACACCCCCACGAATCAGCTGTTAACACCAAACAATTGCCTATATTCCAAGCTTTACATAGCCGTTAATTGATACTATCAAATCTATCTATACAAGAACCAGTCAATCTAATACTAACAACTTTGATTTTGTATGAATTCTGCTTAGGTGTTCGCTGCTTCTTGAAATCTTGGGGTGGTGCAGCTTTTTGTATTCTGGGCATTGCACATTTTCTTAATAAATAATGCTTGCTGAGCATTAAAAACAACTTTTATACTGTTGAGCTAAACCTTGAACTCTTTTCTGTTTCTCTCACACCAAACAGAATGTACGAAAGTTCTCCAGGCTAGCTTAAGAATAGTAGAAATTAGAGATTTTCTTTTGAGTTTACTAGCTAACAATTTCAGTTCATGCTCCCAACTTAAAGGCATTCGATATACACCACAAAGGTTGTACCACTAGGATTCCTCATCTGTAATGGACGCAACCTATTCTTAGTATTAACTAAAACCTGCCAAAATGTTTCACTCTTCAAATCATAAGCTTTGATCCAAGCAATCTAAAGAGATTCATGACCAGTCAGCAACTTTTTCTGGGACACCAACTGTGGCCTGTTCTTGTCCAACTTCCATTGAAACTTCAACTGCTACTGAAGAAATCTAGACGATTATCCACCATGATTATGCAGCAGATAATTTCATTTCAAATACAAGTTCTTTAAACTTTCGTATTGATTATTTGTATTATAAAAAACCTATGGTCAAGAAAAATCATATTCTAATATCATGCGTAGGGTAGGATCAATGAAAGTAAGCAGATTGATGACGAAAAGTAGTGTTTGTTCACAAGGTGAGGAGAACGCTTAGTCTATTCGAAGATGAAAAATTGCATGCCTATACGTTGAAAAGACATGTTTCTCCGTCAAATATATAAAGGGCTTTCGTATGTGTGTTATTCTCACAATATCCTCAAAAACCAATCCAATCTGCAGTTTTTACATTACAAAGTTTACAAGACATGGAAAGGGACAGGTTCACAAGCCGATTGACCCAAACCGAAGTGGAGCAGCAGGTAATAATGTTCCCATTTGTTGCTGTGGCAGCCTTTTTCGCGTTTGAAGAGGAAGGCAAATTGTTTTTCATGGAAGCAAAGGATAGCTTGGGGAAAGAGTGACATTTCTGGGCACATTCCTTGCAAATGAAGAGACAGGGAACTACGTCTCCATCAGTTGGCCTCAGTTTTCAACGGACAAAGGTTTGAAAGCCAACGATGAAGTCACCTTCGTAGAACGGCCCCAACGGGACGGGGAGGGGCCATGGAAGAAGTTTAGAATTGAAATCAGGAGACAAATCAGATTGTTTGGAGTGGATATCTGGTGCCTCAACGTGTGAATTGCATGGCGTTGCTCTTCCTAAAAGGGACCCACCCCATAATAAAAAACAAGTACTAAAGCGATGCCGTTTATGTACTGAATTTTTCATTTTTAATAAAGCCTATGGTTCCTTTTATTATTATCTTCTTTATTTTGTTAATCTCATATCAATTTAGTCGTGGTGAATGTGCACTGGTTTAATATTAGTTTGTTTGTCAAGAGTCCTATACTGTTTACCAAAAAGTAGTATCTTCTTTTCCCTTGCAGTATAAACATTTACTCATCATTTTTGTTCTTTTTATTTAGTTAGCATGACTTTTATCTTCTTTTCCCTTGCAGTATAAACGTTTTACTTTTTACCACAGCCTAGGCAATAATCATTTTTTATTGATTAGCAATCATTTTTTTATTTCATATTTTTTTATTATTGTATTATTAACTTCTAATCCTTTTTGTAATCAAAGTTTCAAGGGGAATAAAAACCCTTACCTTTTTCGGTGCCCATTTATATGTCTCAACACTAAAAATAAAATTAATATTTATGATTAAAATTTAAAGTTAAAGTTTAAAGAATTAAAATTAGAATATATTTTAAAAATTTAAATTATAACTTAAAATTTAATTTTTTAATATCGCAGAAAGGAGGATTTTTGTCCTTTGAAGAGAGAAAAATAATTAACAAAAAGAGAAAAAAAACTGCATGGGCCCCATTTCTAAGAGGGGAGCACGGTCGGGGGCAGGTGATTTTCAACCACCAAGGATTTGGACTTTTGTCCTAAGACGCGGTCCACGCGGACTCTTGTCTTGGCTGTTCTCGTCGAAATCCCATCGAAACTTCTTCAACTCTACTCGGAAATCGGGTTTTAAAGAGTCAAGCACTCAACAATTATATATATATATATATATATATCCAACTGCATTGTCCGATAATTGCAGACTTTAGTTAACCCAACTACAAGCTTTCTGCATGAAAATGTTGTCAAAGCAGCTAACAAAAACCGACGTCGAGAGGAGCTTGGAGATCCCTACTTGTGGTTTCGATGCCCTCCCTTTTCAAGAAGGACATTGCTTTTATATGAATGTTTCTGATAATACGGGCAGATCATGGACGTTTCCCTGCTTCATTCAGCCGCAGAAGATCGATGGTGATAAATACCAGAGCGTTGGATCATCTGTTGTTTCGGTTGGTTGGATGAAATTCGCTACAAAAATGTATTTAAGAGTTGGTGATATGGTTGTTCTTCACCACCAATCTTTCGATGTTAATTCTAAAGGCTCAAATTTGCACTTCAGAATTGAAGTTCGGAGGAAAATCAGATTGCTTGGTCAAGATATCTGGACTACCATCGACCTTACATGATGGGGAAGCCATATGTTATAAACATCACAATAAAGGGCAACTTGAGAAATCAATCCAATATGTATGCATGTATGCAAAGGCGGAGCCGAAAAATCATTTAAGATGTGTCATTTTTTTGAGTTATAGCTAAAGAGTGTCAATTATTTATAAATGAGTGTCGTTTATTTATAATTTTAATATTTTAATATATAAATTATATAAAAAAAATTTATCCAAAAATATTTGAGGTGTCATATGGCCACTCATTTTAATAGGTGGCTCCGCCCTTCCATGTATATATGTATAGAAGTATTTGCAAATACGCATAAATGAATAATAAGATTTAATTAATTCAAGAACCAGCACTCAAATTTCATTACATCCGGCATTTAGTTAGCATTTTCAAAAATCAATATGAACACACGTGTTCACGAACTGCAAAGACCAACTTAAGATATCAATCCAATCCAATACGTATGTATGCATGTATGTATAGGTGAGAGATATGTGGGAGTGGGTAATCTTCTTTGGACGATTTTACCCCTCTAATTCTTCTATATAAGGGAACTCTCACCGATCAAGGTATACTTTTTGAGCCTCTTTCAGTTAATTCCAAATAAGAAATTTGTCTCTGTAACCTCATATCCACACTCTTCCACTTCATCGACCTCGGTCGACTCAGATCCCGTCGAGCAACTCGTTCTTCCATTATCATAATCCTCGACGCTGAAATCAAAATCGAAATCGACTTCCTCGGCGCTAATGCAAGGGAGAAGGAATCTCATCGAAGCGGGACGGTGGTGGTGCATCTTGAACTGAAAAATGGGCGTCTCGTCGAACGAATGCTGGCGTTCCTTATAATGGCTGCCGATCATTTGGTGATCGTTACGAGTCGACGTATTTCCATGGCCCTTGAGGAACTTGGGCACCAATCGTAGCTCCATCATCAGCCGTCTCTTGAAAACCAGGGCAGTTTTTAAGATTTTAGTGGCATTGAGCCCTAAATTAGGAATTTGAATTGCGGTTACGATCGTATATTTGGTCATGTTGCTTTTATCACGGTTGCAGACATAAAGAATGTTATTTCTATCACTGCGGGTATCGCAGTTGTGAAATTTTTTAATAATATACGCTATTGTAGACGTAACGGTTGCAGGTATTGTGATTTTGGATGGTGTCTCTACTGCTATATAACGACTTCTGTTGCGGTTACATACCTCTATTTAAATACATGTCTATAATATCAAGTATTGAAAAAAAAACAAATTTTAAGAGTACGTCTATAATAACAAGTATTGAAAAAAATAAATTTTAAGAGTATGCCCAATAATACATAGTGGGAAAAAATAGATCCCTAATGTTAAGTATTAAAAAAATTAATTTTAATATTTGTTATTACGAGCGTACTCTTAAAAATTGAATTATTTTTAATACTTATTATTAGGGCTCCGATTTCTCTCTAATATTTATTAATATGAGCATACTCTTACGATTTAATTTTTTAATACTTATTATTAAGGACCTCGAAATTTATCCCTCTTTATATATATGTTTATTACTGAGTTTTTTTTTTATCTGCCCGTAAAAATTATATTTTTAATTTTCTTGGGCATGTGCCTGAGGATTGGGGCTGGGCGGGCGCCCCCTATTGAAAACCCCACCTTTTCTTGCCCATAACAGTGTCAGACGCAGGAGATTCCATGCTCTTTGAGCTACGTCACTTCTCTTTTTCTTCGCCATTTTTCGTGGTTTTTCAGTAGATTTGGTACGAGAAAACACCGGGAAGATGCTTTGTTTTTACTAGGATTTTGTTGAATCTTTGTTTGCAGTTGAGAAATATTGCGGTTTGAGTTGCTGGGGGAATTGAAGTGAAGGTTTGGTATTTATCGTATATTGCATCATACACCATACAAGGAGTCGTATTATGTAAATTTCATTGGAGCGTTTGGTACGCTGATAATTCATTAGTATTAACTTTTACCCAAAATCAGCAATGCAATAAATGATAACTTAGAGGATAAAACACACTATAAATTAGTTAATTAGGTTTTAAATAAATGTATCATTCCTCTTCCAAAAATAATAATTTAATCACTCAATTAAATTTTTGTTACAAGTAGACTACTTTATTGTTTTTGACTAAAACATGGCATGATACAATAACATATTTAGTTTCCAAAATTTAACCCTTCACATTTCAAAATTTTGACATTGCACCCTCTTAATACATCCTTCAAGCATTTGTCACACTTTATGCTACTGTCTACCAGCTCGATAATCGAAAAATGTGATAGCTCGACAGACACAATCACTTCACTATTAGACAACTGACAGATTAATAGAATAAATTCATTATGACCTTAACGTCAACTATTACTAAACACAAATTTCACTAATAAAATTTTTAAATATGAAGAATTATATTTATTGAATTATTTCAATTTAAGACCAAATTAATTAAATGTATAAGTTTTGGGAATTAAAATAGTTACTATACCAAACCGTCCTTCAATTTTAATGACTGTGTAACTTGTCTATTACAATAATTTAACTGACTGACTGAATTGTTACTCTTAAAAAAAAAATGACCTCTTTTTCAAACCTATAATTAAGTGACTTTTGGTGTATTTTAGTCTAACTTAAATAACTATATATTCATAACATAAAATAAAAACTCTTTTTCATGTTCCTCCATGTTTTTAAATGTCTTTTTAATAAGGGTAAAACTTTGATTGTGTATTTACACTATAAAAATTTAAATCCTAAATTTCTAATCTTAACCATAAAAAACTAAACCCTATACACTAAATTAAAAGCGCTAGCCTTAAACTCTAAAACATACAACCTAAACCCCTAAACTTTAAACCATAAACTAAAATCCTAACCCCTAAAATTAAAAGGTACGTGTAAGCTAAAGTTTACGCGGCCTGTGTATCAAAGTTTTTTCCTTTTAATAATATTATTTTGATATTCGAATCTGATTTTCTTTAAGACTCAATTCTAAGCCTTCACTTATTACACCATTGGGAACCTTAAATAATCCTCATATTATTATTTTTTATAATTATTTATACCCGATTAACAATCTTTTTAATTCAGTTTTTTCACTAACAAAATTTCAATTAACCATAAAAATCGACATAATATAATTTTAAAGGTAAGTTATTATATGCGGTTTTATGTATGAAATTATTATTTTGGTTGTTTACTGTTTTGGTCAAGTGAAGAATATTCCGTTTCCTTTTACCATCAATCTCCCTGTTCTAGCCGCAGGGGCTGCTCTATAAAAAAAATACAATACCCAATTATAATTAATATACCTCAATGACCCTTTTTCGGTGGAGGAATTATACAGTACTATATTCCTCAAAAAAAATATTATAAAGTGCTATACCCCAATGGCGTCCATCTCCATCCCCGGGGACAAGAAGAAGGCTCCTGGTGATGATTAGAAACACTTGCCGTTGCCTCGCCACAGAAAGCGATACGCCGCCCTGAATGCGTTCAGGGCGGTGCTTTACATGTTGTGTTTGAAATCAAGCAAATCGAAAACGGTTCAGGTGTCAATGCGTCCGATGCATTTACAAGGCAATTGATCCTCACCTAATATTGCGGATCCCTCATCTTCGATGGCGACTTCTATTTCATCTGTCGACTTTGCTGGTGACATGAGTCGCCTTCGAATCAAGGGGCATGTGTTAAGGAACGTAGTGAAGAGGAATGCTGGTTCGATGATGACGGTGGCGACGATTGATGCTAAAGCTGAAGAGTTCATTGCTCAGTTCTACCGAGAAATGAGGATTCAAAATTCTATGATTAATGAAAATTCAGGGGGAGAAAATGGTGGTCGATAACGTATGGACGGCGTTCGATTTGCATGCATGCACGTTGAGTTGTTAGGGTCGTTTGTATTTACTTTATCCTTTTTAGTTTTTTTTTTTTTGTTTTTATGAGATAATTATTCATTTATTTTTTATCATAAAATTTAAAACTAAATCGGTGTTTCGGATTAAACTCATACAAATAAATCAAATATTTTTTCACAGTTATTCAAATAATGATTTTTATCAGAAAATTGATAAAAATGCATTTTATCAAAACCCTACTCATTATTTTTTTATGTTCAAAATATTACTAGTAGGGGTGTTTATTTCCGGGTACTCGAAAAACTCGCTTCTATCTGGTACTACATATGTCGGCCCATATCTCGACCCATTTTTTCCGGGTACTCGTAAAATCCTGGTACCCAAAAAATCGGGTAATGGATACCCGGTTTATATTTTTATTTTTTAAATTTAAATTTTTTTAAAAATTACATAGTAAACACAAAATTTAAAAGTTTATAATACATAATCAAAACACAAAAATTAGTGATTTGAAATTAGTTTTAAGATGAAATATTTAGATATATATATATATATATATAAAGTTTATCACCAAAAATACATTAAAAATATTAATCTCGTTTTTTCTTTCGAATCCCGGTATGAAAATATAATACCTCTCTATTTAATAAAAATATATATTTAAAAATTTAAAAACTTAAAAGTATATAATACAAATATAGAAAATAATTTAGAGATTTAAATTTAGTTTTACGTAAAAAAATATTAAGGAACCTAAAATAAAAATATAATTTAAAACTAAAAAATAAATATATTAAAAAATCGGGTCGGGTACTTTTTGAACACACTAATTGCCAGGCCAGGCCAGAACTTAAAATGCATAAATTGGGTTAAATTAAAGCAAGATACTGATATCTTTTCATATCAACAACTTCTAGTATAGTTTCAGCTTTAGTCCCTCCTTTCTTTTATTATTAGTCAAGTCTCAAAATTATATACTAATTCTCGTTAAAAAAATGCAACGTAATATATAAAATTTAGTTTTGTAAATTGAATACATGTAATTTTGATTTGTTGCAATTTTCAAATACTACTTTTACCATAATAGGCGTAGTATCATTTGACAATTACATGTAGTAAATACAAGAAATTATATTAATCTAATATAATGTTTTTTAAAATAAACCTTTTACGTGTAGAATTGAAAAAAAAAAACCTTAAAGTTTAATGTGCGTAATTTTATCACATTGAACGTTGAATCAATATTTATGAATAAATTTGTAGTGCCATCTTTTGTCGTTTACGTGTAAAATACGAACAAATTTTCCCCCATAAATATGCTTCTTTTTATGCAGCACACTAAAAAATACTAAAAAATTAAATTTTAAACCCAATTTTAAATTTCACATCCTAAATCCTACACCCTAAAAATACACTATATCTCTAATTCTTTAAACCCTAAACCCACTTTTTTAAAGTGGGGCACCAAAATAAACATAGTTAGGGGTAAGAGGATTCCATGAGTAAAATAAAGCTTTGTTGCACACATCTTAATATTTGCTGATCTCATGCAACTTCACTAATGCTGGCACTGCTCATAGCAATGGACTGGGGCAGTAAACAGAACACGGTTGCAGTTAAATCCATGCTTGGAACATGGAGTCTCTGTCCACTCCTACTTGGCAAGGCCAACACCCATGCCATTAGCACATGCACCAAACAAAAAATGACGCATGTCCAACATCAGGGGTTCATGTACAAGAATATGTTTCAAATTTCCCATGGCCGAAAGCGAGGATTTAAGCACCAAGAAACAGTCGCCGGCAAATCAAATTCAATCGTAAGCCTTCACTTATTCTTCCACTGCGAACTTTTACAGATCCCAAATATGGATCGAGTTTTGAAGGGTATTGAAGATATCGGATACCCGACTCATTAGCCTACTTCTTTTAATCGAGTTTTGCAGAGGTCAAATATGAGGCGACTCTCCTAACTCAATTTTTTGCATTTATAACGCAAGAGTTTAAACTCTTAACCTTATTTAAGGGACTTATTGCCCCATTCCACTAGACGAACCGATTATTGATTTATGTTTTTTTTTTCTTACAGAAAAAGTTCATCTCTATCGAATTATGTTTTTTAAAATAAAGAATTACATTTCAGTTTCCAATGTTTGATTTATAGCTTTTTGGTACCTACATATAACACCAACTGTGGCTATGTTGACGGAAAGATCAAACTCTTTAGTACAATGGAAGATGTTTCACAACCAAATTTAAACACAGAGAAGAAGTACGAAAGCTGAAAATTAATTAAACTCCATATCCATGGTACATACATACATAAATATGTTATCTAACAACCTGAAGGGGAGAGCTTAAGATGAAGATCAATGCCTGTCTCCCCCTCTGGCAATTTGCTAGAAACTTCACTAAATTCCGGCACCGCCGCCGTAAAATGCAACGGCTGTGCCATGTAAATTCGAGGAGAGTACTGAGAAGGAACCAACGGAAGCAGCAGTGGACGCGATGAACAATAACCAACCGGCCGTTGTGGCACAAATTTACCAGCACTGTTGCTGGTGAACCCTCTAGGAAACCTCGGCGCCATCGACCTCAGGGAATGGGGGCTTAAAACAGGTGCAGCTGCTACGAACCGTTGATAACTATGAAACTGCGCTTGCCTAGCTCTTTGGCGCTCTCTCTTGTGTGCATTTTGATGGCCCCCTAATGCTTGAGAATTGGCAAACACCCGGTGGCAGAACGGGCACTCGAATTTCCTGCTTTCTACGAAACCATCAGCTTTCTCTAAAACTACTTCCTCTTGCTCGGTAAGTGGAAAACCAAATAGCTTAAGAGATGATTGTTTGTCATTCGAAGATGAATTGGTTGGGATTGAGCTCTCTGCCATTTAAAATGCAGTAAGCAGAGTCTGCAATTATGAGTGTGGTTATCAAAGTAAATGTCCTATATTTATAGGCCGAGATTCGATTGGCGTCGACAAAGTATATATGATTGTTGCGCAGAATTTTGGTGCTATATTCAGGCAATGATGCCATTAGAATTAGAAATAGCCTAGGAGGTACAAATTTTGTAGGGGTAATTACTATGTTTTACCGTGTTTGAAACAATATCGAATCAACTGAACTAATAATCGATCCGCATATTTTACAGTGTTTGAAAGTATGTGATACGTTTAGAAGTGAAAACTCTCTTGTCAGACAGTTTAAAAAATGGGAGCAGATCCTGAGGGAGGATCCATGATGGTGAAACATTGTAAGAAAAAGAGCCCGAGAAAGACGGGGAGTTAGTGTCATTGTCTGTAGGGCAAGGTGTTAAGATTAAGGCTGTCCCTGCTGCCTCCCTTTATATGCCAAATCGCATGCACGCGCCTCCCTTGTTTGCCTGCATAATCATTCAATTATCAATATAATTCATACATATTTCTTAACAAACACTCTTTAAAAATACGACTGCATAATAAGAATTAAACAACATTTAATTATAAGATGCATGTGGCTCATCTGGCTGGGCATGGAGATGGAGGCAAACAAATAGAAATGGTCTGTTTCGATGCAATATTGACTAGGTTTTGGAAAGCAATCGGCGGACTAGGTTGGTGATGAATAGATTAGACATGCAGCAACTGTTTTAGTTGGAATGGTCCATTCATAATCTTAGCTTGAGATCTTTATAAAGCACGCTGCAAATAGGTTAGGCCCCCGTAGCATCAATTCCTCCTCCTCCACCACCACGTACTTTCTGATTCAAGGAATTCTGCACAAACGACGAGCCATATACTAGCTGCTAGGACATGTCAACTATAATATGTATAATAAGATGTGCAGTACGACAACATTTATATCTCAAGACCTCTTTTTATTTTCTGATATGAGATTAATATCCTCGCCTCTTATCCGGCGTGACAATATTATATTTAAAAAAATAAAAACTTAAATTATGAAATAATTTTGATCAACCAAGATAGGAAATGGTTAAAGGAAGCTCATAAAGTCGCAAGCTATTTTCTTTGTATCTAGCTTCCTACAGGATGAATACATACAAAAGAGGGTTGAGTGAAAGAATCAACCATACATATATTAGTGCAAACTTAGGCATTGATGTAACCTTAATGCCTATGGCCTCTTTGCTATTTCTAGGATCAGTTGTGGGTCACATTTAGACAACTATTTTTGTGTTGATCATTTGTTTTTCATTTTCTCTAATATTTGACATGCATATGGGATCAAACTGAAGTTCTTTAAGAAAAAATGGGCATTTTGGGATTGGGAAGGGACAAACAAAGCATGACATGGTAGGAAAAGATAAAACATTTGCTCTACTTCTGGCATACTATGACTGCCAATTGCGTGCGCAAGCACATTTCACCCTCCACCGAGGGTCTTTCTTCGGATGATTATCAGTGTCTGCCATGTTTGTTTGATTGACATGGAATTCCCCCCGGATCCAGAAATAATTTTGAAGATTAGTACACATAAAATCTTAAAATTTTAGGGTCAACATAAATCATAAAAAATACATAAAAATTAAAAGAATTAAAGCCAAATGTGTGAACTTTAAAAAATTTAAGGTGAACACAGTCCTACCCAACCATACACATACATCATTCGTAATTGGACTTCTTTTTTTACGACATGTAATTCTACTCAATAATATCGTCTTTAAGATTCAAATTAGAGTTCTATTAACAGTGCAATATGTTCTTGCACGCGAAAATATTGTCGTTTCAGCAAGAAGGCACAAGTGGGTATACACCAATCTCTCGACATTCAGATTTGATCTGTTCTAATACGACATAACCCTCAACACACAGGTATTTAGTGGTTGTGGCTAGGCTATAGCAAAAACCATGTACTCTAGCATAATAGGTTAAGAATTGCCTAGGATTGAAAAGGGTGCGTAGTTTTAATCATGCTGAACCAACATGTATGGCCTAATATAGGCACCACGTACGATCACTTTAATCTCTTGTTTTGTCATTTTTTCATTGCTAGAACTTTTTTTCTGTCAAATATGACCTGAAATGAACTTGTATGAACAACCTGTGTTGGGAAAAACATAGAATCCGCATCGACTGAGGATCAGAATTCAATCTATCCAACTTGGAGTAGTTAGAATTCGATCATCCCTGAATTTGTTGAAGAGTGAAAGGCTGAGGATACTTTTTTTAGTATTCTAATTCAATTACAAGATAGTATCATTGTCTGATTTCAAATTTAAATAAACTCATGCACACCTGCGAACTATATTGCAGACTCGAGAGTACTTAAAAGAGGTTAAATTTCTAGTGTATGATTAAGTTGGGAAGTTAAGAAAGAATGATAAAACTCCTGCTGATAGGATAAGACGAGATGAACACTGTTAATAGACATCTAAAGATTTCAGAATCCATTGAGATGACCCACCAAGTTCCCCCAGTTCTTACCCGAAGGTACTGAAAGCCTGTTTTGTACTGCAGCTGCATGATGCACCACCACCAAGTGTTCCATAAATGGCCGTGGATCGAGTAACTAGCTCAGTGTTACTTAATTCGCCTAACACCCCATGAATTTGTTTGGATTCGTACGTTTCAATTCACTGTTCGTTTTCGTTCCAAATCGTTTAGAAACACGAATTAGAACGAACAAATTGATGTACCGAAAAAGTTACCTTCAGGTTGTCGTTAACGGTGGCTCCGGTCATCAAACGGCGAATTCCAACAGTGGATAGTCCTCTTTTGATAAGGAGAACCACATATTTTGAAATCAAGTCGATCCGACGGCAGAAAGTGTAAATCGGAAGGTAAAAAGTAAGAGAATTCTTGACGTTATTCGTGGTGATTAAAAAAGCTTTTCGTAAAATGGGAACCAGATTCGTGTTTAGAACATCGAGACAAGTTTCTTAATGCGATTTGAAGTCAAACAGTCGCGGACAATAATAGTCGGCGGTATATTAAACAATGACGGTGACCAATAAGGTTTGATATTACAGAGACATCTTTTCTCTTTGAAAAAGATAATAAAATTAAAAAAAAGAACGTTTTTACTTTAAATGTTCAAATGGACCCTATTCCTCCATGTTCAGCCAGCTGTAATAACACATGAATGGGTTTAACAATAGAGTTTAAATGTTTGGACTTTGGTGCTTTGTCTTTTATTATTGTTATCTATCATTTTAATGTGTTGGGATATTTGAAAGTTATTTGAATAATAATAATAATAATTGCTTTGGAAAAAAAGAATAAATATATAAGTAAATTATTAAAATTTATCAACGAACCAAATAAAATATTATCACGAATTATAATCTCAAACTGCGTTCTAAAGAAGATTACCCCAACGAACCACAAACAGTAAAATTATTGAATTGTGATCCTATACTCGTTCCACGAATCAAAGCGAATCGCGAATTAAATAACACTTAACTATCTCGAACGGCAAAGGTCAACAACTCTCACCATTGGTTTGCTTCTTGGTGCATGTCCACATTTCGACTTCGCTGCCCCTCTCAAGATTTTGTTCAAGATATTATGAAATCATAACGCCGTATAATTAAGTTGACCCCGCATTGCTTTTGTCACAAAAGTACATCTATTCCCCCTTTAAAATGAAAAAAATGAAATTTGCCATATAATTGTGTCACGTTCGTCGGCAGGCGTTGCTCTCCAGTTGTTAGTGGGTTCGTGCATGGTCCTTTACACACGTTTATCCAAAGACTCGAAGCTTACAAATCACATGATCCTGATATTTATGTCACTACATCATTACATAAAGCACATACCAAGCATGTTAATCCAGCAGGGCCCTGTCTGTCTATCCCCGTGGGTGCCATTCATTCTCAATGCAATTTTGTTGTAATTCCGCTTTCGAGTTTTCCATTGTCATTTTTCCGGGTTATACTTTCTCTATGACTCTTCCGCATGTAGTGTTTGAAGTCTCCAAAGTTCTCTTGATACAACAACGATCAAGCGCTACAATCCCTCGACATGAGTAAAGTATTCAACGTCTCTTCCTTCCTTTTTTTCTCTCTCTCCTCACATTCCTATTAATTACGACTCTCCGCTTAAATCAGAAGGGCCTACAATCACCATCATCTCATTCTTACCATCAACAAATTTTATACATAGCTTTACTATATATATGAAATTTTATTGTATAAATCAATATAAGGTAAATTATTTTTCTTTTTCAAATATCGTGAATAAAATTATATGGCGTTATATATGACCTTGATAGGATTGTCAATGAATAGTGTAAAGTAAGAGCATGGATCCCCACCTATAAACTATAATTCTCAAACCCATGATTGTATGTTTATACTACCAGCTTTGGATTGAAACACAAGCCACCGGTTGAGACAGAGCCCAGGAGCTGTTTCAATTTTTGAAATTTTTTAATACTAAAAAAAGTAAAATTTAGAGACAAAAATTATCAATTACTTGTTCATCTAGCGAAATGAAACACTATTTTTTAAAGTAAAATCAGTGTTTTAAATTTTTGGTATTGTCAACTGAATAAACCAAATTAGGAGGGTTCCTCACAATAATAATAATTATAATAATAAGTCACTATAATATTTGATCCAATAAGTTAGATATTAGTTGTTATACCGGATAAACCCAATTTAAAAGAGGGACTCAGATAGCTTGGGTCCAATATTTTTATGTGCTAGGCCTGTTACCCATGAGCTTTTTTCTTTTTAACAGATCAGTTACTCATGAACTTAATTTGGTTGGCCACATTACTATAACAATCTCTTTGATGGAATGAGTTTAAACGTAATTAAATATATAATAATTTCTAAGTAATCTGACTTTGTTGGGACTGTCAAGCTTCAGTTATATCTTTTTTACCAAGAGCTAGGGTTTGTAAATGTTGCAGCACCCTACTTTAGCTTCACAAAACAAAGAAAGAAAGAAATGTGCACCAAGTTCATCAGCATTTTCATGGCGGACAAAATGAAACTTGTGGAAGCCGCAGATTGCAAGGCATAGCCGTTGTTTGATGATTTCCGTGGCTCACTACATACTGATTTAGGAATCGTTAGTTAGCTAATCAGAACAGAACTGGCTGTGCTGGTAATTTGTTATGAATCAAGTGCAATCTTATCTTCCTTTTTTTTCTCAAGATCCTCCTCCTCTATTCTTATTTTGCAATTCCAATTGAGTTAACTAGTACAGGAAATTACTTATGACTTTGGTGCTTTCGTTGAGAATGAGAACCATGGCAAACTTAATCGAAACCATGAGATCGAATACAAAAGCTACGAAGCAGACAAATGAATTACTTCAAGAAGTGCGGAACTAAAATTTTTATCAGTCCAATTCAAAAAGGTTAATGGTGGTGATATCTATGGATCGGGAGAGAGAGGAGCTAGACAAGGCGACTCAATGACAACGATTCAAGTGTTCGACGAATTGTCTATGACAACAGATGAGGAAGTTACGAGCCGATTGAACCTCGTTACAATAGACATTGAGGATGCAAATCGGGATCCCATTGCTTGATGCCAAACCAGCACCGACTCTTATGATTACAACACCACACCTCCCAAACCATAATGGCGATCCTTACATGGATGCAACATTGTACAAACAAGTTGTAGGAACTGTACAGCATATTTGCAATATAAGACATGATATTCAATTTAGACAAAAATTGAAAGGCTATCGCACGAATAATGAGGTATCTCAAAGGGGCCATAAATGATGGTTTGTTGTTTCTAGCACCGTTAGTAGGATACTCTGACTCTGACTAGGAAACAAGCTCAGATGATAGAATATCTACAATAGAACATTGCACGTTTCTTGGTGATAATCTAGTGGCATGGAGTTCAAAGATCACTGTCTCTAAAATTTAAAATTTATTATATATATTTTAAAAAATAAAAATAAAAAATTATTGAATTCAAATCAGTCAACTCTCAATATATGCCGATCAACCCTCAATCAACTGTGACTAACGCTGGCCAACCTTGGTCAATTGTGGGTCAAAGTAAGCTTTAAAAATCTTATGTTTTTTTCATATATTTTTATGAACTTTAAGATGTTGATGCCATAATGTCATCAATAATGTGATAAGATTTAACGGTATCGACAATAGGTACTTGCAGGATGAAGTCAGTATTTAGGAATGGAGGACAAAATATAATTTTTGAAAGGTGTAGGGCAAATTTATAATCATTTTAATTTTTTTAAAAATATATAAAAGACCAAAGGTAAAAAAAAAACCCTGCTAAGGGGGCAACAACCCCGCCCATCGGTAACATACTTCAGTCACCAGGTACTTATATAGTTGACTAAATGAAAGTGCATGTAGGTATCAAGGTGAGAAAATAAAATTTTTAGATATCACATGTTTCGAGTTCAGGCCCAAGACATATGTGCACATAATTTTCCAAAAGGTTGTTAAGGTGATTTTGGGGTTGAAGAGACTACTAGATTTTGCTCGATCAATAAAAAATTTTAGAAGACCCATACATCTAGACTTATGTGAACACATTGTGTGAACATAGGATATTTTTTTCTTAAATAAAAATTTTATTCTAGAAAATATTTCACATCAATTGATATCATCGACTGTCTTGTCATGTTGATAATAAGATGTCAATTTCAATAACGTGATAGTACGAATAAAGAATTTTAAAATTAATTAATTATTTTAGAATTACATATTAAAAAATCACGACAACTATAATATCACGTCATCAAAACTGACTAGTCATCATCTTATTAGATGAACTCAAATGATGTTAATTGTCTGACGCAAGATTGTTTAATATGACAAAAGGTAATTGATGATAACAATTTTATTAGTTAAATATGCAATTCATGAATTTGAAAAAAAGACAACACTACTGATTTAACCTTTAGGATTATAACAAAAACAAAACTACCCTTGAAATCATTATTTTTTATAAGATCGATAGACGATTCATTGAAAAAAAAAACGATTTTCTTTCCCAACTCTGATGCAATTGTATGCTGTAGGAACTAGAAAATGCAAAGGAGGAAATGTGGGAATGGACACTTTTTGCCCTGGCATCACACGTGGCCAGTTGTTCAGAGGTATTTGTAGTTGGAACGAATTATCTTACTGTCAGAAAACCTGGACTTAATGTCTCTTTTAAGATTTTTTTTTAAGTAGGAATTCATTAAAAACACAAATAGCATACAGGGGGATGGGAGACGTGGCACAACAACAAACCACAGGGCCAAAGCAACACAACAAAGAAGAAAAAGCTGGGTAAAACAAAACACCAGGGACAAACAAAACCCAAAAGGGAAAGGCAACCAACAATCCTAAACAACAAGACAGCAGCGATAAAAGCTAACAAGGGGACCGCCGCCACCTGGCAAAAGTCGAAAAGGATCCGCCGAAACACACCAGACAAAGAGACGAGGATTACAAGTATCAAAGGAAAGCAGACACAATTCTTGAACACCCGATAACATCTTAGAGAGCTTCAGGGCCGAAGATAGGTCTCCCTATACATAAGATATAAGGACCGAGTCATAAGACCCACCCGAAAGAAGGGAGACGAATTCCAATGAGAGCTGGATCCGAAGACAGCGCAAACACCATAGCGAGAGAGGACACAGGTCTTCCATAACAGTAGAGAAAATGCGGGGCATCCAGGAGCCAGAATCTCGAACTGTAGGAAGGAACACTGTCTATACCAGGAAGGACAACCGTAGGAGCAAGCCACCAAACGTTCCTTCCAAAATACGTGGGTGGCACTGCAAAGCTTATTCATTTCTCATACGGATGACATTTCATAATGACATGCGCAAAAGATTAAATTTGGCATCCTCAAGGCATTTAACCTCATCAATTTCGGTTAAGATAGAGGAGTTGGATGAGTCGAAGGTCGGAATAGTAGTAACGCGTTCGTCGAAAGGATCTCAACCAAATTCAATGAGACCAACTTCCTCATGAGAAATTCTACTCATTTCAAGAAAATGTTTTTCTCTCGCTGCTTTCTTAAAGCCACTAAGCCTTTTGATTTCAGAAGCATTACCTTTAAACTTATGTTCTGTTGCAAGTGTTGGTGAACACTCGGGATATAATTTATAAAAAATTCGCACAGTGAATACATATATTTTTCTAATACTAGCTGCCACTAGTTTCTTTTCTTGTCACTCTCTGAAGCTTTGCTAAGCTTTCTTGCTCTCTCTTTCTCGTTTTTTTTCTTGCTCACAATTGCTTATACAGGTTACAATGGTCACCTATTTATAGTTCTTATTAACCGACTAAAGATTGCTTAATTGCTTAGATTTTGAGCCAATTGCTGCCACGATTTTGCCTTGCTGTCGCATGCTTCTTTAATCCATTTGTGTTGCCAATATCTATTCCTTAATTGATAAGAATGTGAGCCACCAAGCTTCCTCCATTTGCTGCCACGTTTTGAGACTTTCAAAATGCTGCCAACTCATCCATCATCATCCATTGTTTAGTTGCTAGGATCTTCGGATCACTTTGCCGACTTGAAAAATTAAGATTGAATTCTAACACTCCCCTTAAACTTGATTTTCTCATACCAAGCTTTTCTTTGAGCATGTGAAATACATCATTTTTTAACGGCTTCGTAAAAATATCTGCTAATTGATCTTCAGTTTTGCAATAGACTAACTTCACTTTTTTGTTTTTCACCTGCTCTCTTATGAAGTGATACTTTGTCGATGTGCATGCTTCAGCTATGGGAGACAGGATTCTTTGCAAGAGATATAGTAGATTTGTTGTCAACATATATTGTAGTTGATCTTTCTTGTGCAAAATTTAGCTCGTCCAGAATATTCTTCAACCAAATTGCTTGACAAGTGCATGCTGCAGCGACAATGTATTCTGCTTCACATGTCGAAAGAGTTACCGTTTGTTACTTCTTTGATGACCATAAAAATGCCGCAGAGCCGATATGAAATAAGTATCCAGACGTACTCTTTCAATCATCTATGTCTCCCCTGTAATCACTGTCAGAATATCCAACTAGCTTCGAATTTTGTGAATGCTTGTAGAATAATTCATGATCCAACGTACCTTTGACATATCTCAAAATTCTTTTTGTTGCAATCCAGTGATCTTGTTTTGGATTCTCCATGAATCTGCTTACCAATCCCACAACGTATGTTATGCATGGTCGTGTGATAGTTAGATATCTTAAACTTCCAATGATACTTTTGAACAACGTTGGATTCACTGACTCTCTTGTTGAATTAACACTTAATTTCATGCTTGTTTCTGTTGGAGTGGCTACCGGCTTGCAATCTTTCATTCTGATTTTTCTTAAGATTTGGTCCACATACTTCTTTTGAGATAAGAAAATTACTTCTTCCATTTGTTTCACCTCAATTCCAAGAAAGTATGACATTTCACCAATATCTGTCATTTCAAATTCTTTAGTCATAGCTCTTTTAAAATCATGGAACATACCTGTATTGTTTCCGGTGAAAATCATGTCGTCCACATATAGGCATACGATCATGGTATCACCGTCTTCATTTTTTTAGTATATAAGGTATGCTCGTATGAACTCTTTATGAACCCATTCTCTTAAAAATATTTATCTATTCTTGTGTTCCATGCTATTGGTGCTTGCTTCAATCTATATAAAGATTTTTTCAAATGGTAGACCTTATCTTCATGTCATTGTTTAATGTACCCAAGTGGTTGTTTGATATAAACTTCTTCTTCTAGGTAGCCATTTAGAAATACCGACTTTACATCCATCTGATAAATCTTCCATTTGTTTTGTGCCGCAATTGCTATGAGAAGTCTGATAGTGTCGATCCTTGCTACTGGAGCGAATACTTCATCATAGTTTATTCCTTTTCTTTGCTTGTAGCCTTTGCAGCTAGTCTCGCCTTGTATTTCTCTTCTTGTCCTTCTTTATTTGTCTTCGTCTTATACACCCACTTGACTCCTATTGGATTATGTCCTTCTGGTAGGCTTGTGAGCTCCCACGTATCATTTCTTTTTATTGATGCAATTTCTTCATTCATGGCATTCTTCCACTTGTCATCTTCAATTGCTTCTTCATATGTTATTGGATCACTGCTTGCAAGTAAACAGAAAAGTGAAATATTTTGAGTTTCGTAATCTTTATACCTTTCTGGTAATCTTCTCTCTCTTTTAAATCTTCGAACTTCAGTTGGGTGTTCTTCAGGATTTTCTATTCTGGTACTGATGTTGTTGCTTGATGAAGATGGTTCAGTCGGATTTTGTTGAAGACCTTGATCACCACCTTGTTCATCTTGGTCAATGAAGTCATCACCATCTTTATTTTCGTTAAAAATAATCTTTCAACTTGCTTTTCTTCTGTGCTCCATCTCCAGTGTTCCGCTTCATCGAACTCAACATCTCTTGAGATTATCAACTTCTTGGTGAGAGGATTGTAAAGTCTATAAGCTTTACTTCGTTCATCATAACCGATGAAAATGTATTTCTCCCCTCTATCATCGAGCTTCTTTCTTATTTGCTCAGGTACGTGGGCATATGTGATGCATCCAAAAATCTTTAGGTGGCCAATTCTTGGTTTTTTACCGCTCCATGCTTCATTCGGCGTCATGTTCCTCACACTCTTTTTTGGACAACGATTCAACAGGTAAACTGCACATCGAACTGCTTCAGCCCAAAAATTTCTTGGTAGATGGTTGCCTTTTTACCATGCTTCTTGCCATGTCAAGAATGGTGCGATTCTTTCTTTCTGCAACTCTATTTTGTTGAGGCGTATATCGAATTGTCAGTTGATGAATGATGTCATGCTCCTTGCAAAAATCTTCAAATAACTTTACTGTATACTCGCCTCTTCTGTCAGATCTGAGTATCTTTAAATATTAGCCGCTTTGCTTCTCTGCCATTGCTTTGAATTTTTTCAATGCTTCTGATTTTTCTTTAAGAACATATATCCAACACTTTCTACTATAATCATTTATAAAGGTCAGGTAGTACTTGTCTCCTCTAAGTGATGGTACGTCGAAAGGACCAGCTATATTAGTGTGGACTATTTGCAATGGTCTTCTTACTCTCCAAGATTTGCCAAATTCAAAACTTTGTCTGTGTTGTTTTCCTTTGATGCAGGCCTCGCACAAGTGATTTGGAGGGTTGATTTCTGGCAGTCCATTCACCATCTTTGCTTTTGACAGTAGCTTCAAGCCAGAAAATCCAAGATGTCCATACCCAAATGCCACAGCCACAAATCGTCTTTAGTTGAAGACTTCATGCATTTTACGTCTCATGCCTCAATGTCAATGGTAAAGAGACGATTCCTCGTCATATCAACTTGGGCAACTAATTCTCTATTATTATTCTTGATGAAAAGTGAGCAATTCTTCATCTGGACTTCATATCTTTTCTCTAGGAGTTGGCCAAGACTAATAATATTGCTTTTCATGACTGGTACATAGTAAACATCTGATATGTATTTTTTTCTCCATTTTTCTGCGTAATCATGATTTTACCTTTGCCTTTGACCTCTGTGTGTGAGTCGTCACCAAAAGTTACTCGTCCACGGATTGTTTCGTCTAACGCCACAAAAAAGTCCTTTCGACCACACATATGATTACTGGCACAATTATCGAGATACTAAATATTTTCCTTTGATTCATCATTTCCTTTATAAGTGAGGAATACATGAGATTTTTCGGTATTTTCTTCTTTAGTTGTTGCTACATTAATTCTTCTTCGTGCTTTGAAGCTGATCTACACTCGTAACTATAATGACCATACTTATTACAATTATAACATTGTACCTAAAATTTATCTCTTTGTTGATATTTGCCCCTGCCTCGACCTTTATATCCTCGTCCACGACTTGGAGATTGGTAATTTTTATTTTCTTGGTTGCTAGCATATGAATGACCACCACGTCCACGAGTTCCTCTTCCACGATATCCACCATAGCTTTCTTTGCCTCGTGTATAGTTGCTGCTTGTTCCACCTTCATTGACGTGCAACTTGCTTTGTAGAACTTGCTCCAGGTTTTCGCTTTCTTCATTCAGCTTCATTTTATGCTCATGGGCTTGGAGTGATCCCACAAGCTCATCAACAGTAATTTGAGTCAAATCTTTTGATTCTTCAATTGCAACAACCACGTAATCAAATTTGCGTGCCAACGATCATAAAATTTTTTCTATCACTCTGACCTCGCCGAGTGCTTCACTATTTCTTTTCATTTCATTCACGACGGCTTTCACACGATTAACATAGTCATCTATCATACTTTTCATTTTTAGCATTTCAAACTCGGCTCTGAGTGATTGTAAACGTACCTTTTTTGCTTTCTCAACTCCTTGGAGTGATTTTTGCAGAGTTTCCCATGCTTCTTTCGCGGTTGTTGCTTCTGCAATTTTTTCAAAGTTAGATTCATCCACTGGTTGAAAAATATAGTATAACGCCCTTTGGTCTCTTTTACGAGCATTCCTTAGCGCTATTTTCTAGCTCAACGTATCTTTTTACGACGATGTCTCAACAATCCTGCGAACCAAGTAGCACCTTCATCTAAATACTCCAGTTGCCATAATTTGTCTTTGTCAATCTTGAGATTTGTGGTTGGATCATGTGTTTTATCTTCTCATGACGTGAACTCAGACTCGAACTTGGCTCTGATACCACTTGTTGCAAGTGTTAGTGAACACCTGGAATATAATTTATAAAAAATTCACACAATATTATTACAAGAACAAAGTGAATACATATATTTTTCTAATACTAGCTGCCACTAGTTTCTTTTCTTTTCACTCTCTAAAGCTTTGCTAAGCTTTCTTGCTCTCTCTCTCGTTTTTTTTCTTGCTCACAATTGCTTATACAGGCTACAATGGTCACCTATTTATAGTTCTTATTAACCGACTAAAGATTGCTTAATTGCTTAGATTTTGAGCCAATTGCTGCCATGATTTTGCCTTGTTGTTGCATACTTCTTTAATCCATTTGTGTTGCCAATATCTATTCCTTAATTGATAAGGATGTGAGCCACCAAGCTTCATCCATTTGCTGCCACGTTTTGAGACTTTCAAAATGCTGCCAACTCATCCATCATCATCCATTGTTTAGTTGCTAGGATCTTCTGATCACTTTGCCGACTTGAAAAATTAAGATTGAATTCTAACATGTTCAAGGTTAGAAATAATCTCAGAGGGACAATAGTCAGAGCCTAGAGAAAAGACCATATAAAGAAGTTCCTCGATGGCTATCAATCCAAAGCCCCTAGCATTCCAAACTCCAGGATTCGATTCAAAGACACCATCAAGAATTTGATTTTGTAACTCGCTTTTCTTTGATGGATTGAACAAGGAAGAGGCTTCCGAATCGCGTTTTCTTTTCTTAAAGATAGATATGTCCATCTCAGAGAGTCCATCAATCAGAGAATTGTCTTCCCAGGGATGAGAAAGAGAACGAGGAATGGAGAAAGAACTCCATAGTTGCATAGACCGGCCAATCTTTAAGTACAATAATGTTTGTCTTGTACCGACCAGGGACTTTGATTGAGAACATCAAGCTTCTCTTTTTCTTTTTTAAAGACAAACAGAGCATGCACGATTGAGGATAGCATTCATAGTAGAGAATTTAATATTTCTGTCCGAAATGATCTTACCTACTAAGGACAGCGATTTAATAGCTGCATTAATGTTACCGTCCGCCTCAAGCTCCAAAGAATCCAGCTCTTCACATTCCTTATTAGCTTCACATGTAGGAGCATTCATTGCCTCTGAGGATTCCATGAGGAAAAGATAAAACAAACACCGAAAATAGGGAAAGGGGGAGCAAAAGCAAGAGAAAAGCTAAGGATGACAAAAAGAAACACAGGACCCTCAAACAAACACCAGGATCCCCAGCAACAAAGAGAAACAAAATCAAGAAACCAAGAGGCCTCTGATAAGTCTCCTAGACAGGGATTAGAAGATGAGAGAGCGAGGGAAACCAGAGAGAGAATTTTAGCAACCTATAGCTTTTTTCCAACAATGTCTCTTTTAAGATTGGAGTCCAATTAATTTTGTTTCTATATACATCGATCAATGAACGTTATCCTATCTAAATATCTTTCTATAATCGCAAATAAAAATACAAAATTTGTTAGCCTACTAATTTAGTTCGTATTTTACAAAAGTTATTATATGACTCTTCTAATCTAACTTATTATATATATAACATCAAAATTTAAACTTTATAATTATTTAAGAACTTAATATCTTATTCTATTAGACTAAGTATAGAGGTACTTGGCCCCTAAAATGAAAAATTAATTCCTTAATCCTTTAAATTTTTAAAAGTTTTAAATTATTACAATAGTAGTATCATATTTTAGTCCCCAAACGTACTAACTTTATGATTTAACCTTTTAAAATTATAAATATTTAATCTCTTAAACTAAAATTTTAAAGTAATATTTGTGGCCATTCAAAAAATTAATTTTATTTGACACTTACAAATATTTTAAGACTTAGTCTGTGAACCCAACTAGTTGTATAAATTATGGGTATTCAAAAATACTCGATCTGATTGACCTGACAGGACGACCCAAACCTTAAAAAGTCAGGTAATTCTTTAAAAAAATTATCCGACCCGAGATTTTTTTTGGGTAGTTGGGCCGAACTTTTTTGGTAATCGGTTACCTGACCCGATACTTTTAATATATTTATTTTCTAGTTTTAAATTATATTTTTATTTTAGGTTCCATAATATTTTTACCTAAAATTAAATTTAAATCTCTAAATTATTTATATGTTTGTATTATGTACTTTTAAGTTTTAAAATTTTCAAATATATTTTTTAATTAAATAGAGAGGTATTCCCATATCGGGATTCAAAAGAAAAATCGAGATTAATATTTTTAGTGATAAACTTTAATATATATATATATATATCCAACTATTTCATATCAAAACTAACTTTAAATCACCAATTTTTGTGTTTTGATTATGCATTAAGAACTTTTAAATTTTATGTGTTTATTATGTGATTTTTTAAAACTTTTGAATTTAATAAATAAATAAAAATGTGAACCGAATACCTGTTATCCGATTTTCTAGGTACCCAGCTAAAGCAGGACGGGACACAGGCCGACATATGTAGTACCCGAGAATTAACACCCCTAGTATAAATATTGTTTTAAAACACTTAACGGATTGAATAAAAAATCATTATATATAAATATTAATAATTCTACTTGATTAATTATAGTAATTATATTTTTTGTCGGTACAGAAAAAAGAAAAATATAGTCATCATAATTAGGTAACACCCTCAAATGTAGACTACACATGAATGTTCTTTACTTGCATTCAATCTGAAGCTATTTTAGAATGAATTACATTGAATGTAAAAAAGGCACATAACATACTACATTCTGAAGTAGAGGAACTTCAAAAATTACAGACACATCAAGGGAACTGGAATTTCATCAAATCCTGCCTTCCACCGGATGGAGGATTTATGTACACCCACAGCAATGACATAATGATGGATAGCAACCCGGACCATACGAACACAATGGTCGGAACTTTTCCCCTCCTTCCCATCAAACCCTTTGCAAATGGATAGAGATGGCAAAGCACCCAGAAGCTGAAGAACACCCCTCCCACAAGCTTGCTCCACTGTGGAAACATGCTGTACATGGTTCTAGCTACGCCCACCGCGATCGCAATCATGTTCACCATCATAATCGTGATCGGAGGAACCATCAGGAAGCTCCATTTCACGACGTATAAGTCAGCAAACTCATCGTCTCCGTCGTCCGGGGTGGCGGATTTGGAAGTTAATGTGAATGAGATGTCTACTCCTGCTATGACCTTCAGGAGTCCTTGTAGCACGGCTGCGGGATGGGCGCTGGTTCCACCGATCAACCAAAACTGTTCGTTTCGCCACCAATCGTGAAGCGTGATTCCCGACCATTTAATTTCGAGGATAGCGAGCAGGCATAAGGTAATCGTGATGGCCAGCAAGAATATCAGGAATGTCACGCTGAGGGATTGGACTATGAACTGTCCGGAGAATAGAGAAACTGCAGGCAGAATGCAGTAGACTAGGAGGAACATGGAAGTGAAAGGGTACATTCCCACATTGAAATAGGCCACTCTTTGCAAGAATTTCATTCTAGGACTAGCGAATAAGGCATTGTTCCTTGAAAAGAATATCTCAACAGAACCAGTTGCCCATCGAAGGACTTGGTGCAGCCGGTCGGTTAAATTGATAGGCGCGGTTCCTCGAAACGCATCCTTCTTGGTCACACAGTATACTGATCTCCACCCACGGTTGTGCATTCTATAACCGGTCACCACATCTTCAGTGACAGAGCCATATATCCATCCTACTCGTTTCCCCCACTCGGTTTTATCCTCGTAGAAGCAAGAGATAGCACTTATCGCCTCTGCAACAATTGCAGCATCCAAAGGCTCACGCGGCACTGCTAGAGAACCTGCCGGCCTGCCTTTGTTTCCCTTTCCTTGTACATCCTGAAGCAGCCTTCCTTGGTATTCGGCAACCGGGATCGATGATGCCAGAGAAGTAGAGTTCCCAAACCTTTTAGGAAGAAGCAAAGACTCAATATCTGCATCATCATCATTGTTTTCCCCATTAATGGGCAGTACCATCTCATCTTCGGCTTTCTTTGTCACTTTGGGCTTCCTTAAAGTTAACTTGATTTTCCTTCTACCAAACCATCCATGATGTTCGGTGGCTCTTGGAGGACTAAAACCATAGAGAGCGGTTCGCCGGAAAATGCAACCTGTACCTACATACATTGGACCTTGTAAACCATCCAGAGCTCTCATGCTTACATCAAAGAACACCGTGTTATGATTTGCGTAGCGGTCGTTTGGGTCGATTCCCTCGAACCTTTGTGGGAATTGAACATAACAAATCCTGTCACCACCTCTGTCAAGCATAAAGCACATCCCTTCCCTGAGAGCCAAAGAATTGTAAACATAGTGATCACAGTCTAGATTGAGGATGAATGGCCCATTCGACATGATAGCACTGGTTCGAACCAGAGCATTCATGGCTCCAGCTTTCTTGTTGTGATCATAACCCGGTCGTTTCTCACGGGAGACATAAACCAGCATAGGCAACCTTATATCAACTTCTGCTGTGTCAATCAAGTTCTTCCCATCTGCTTCTGCACCATAAACCGGTTCCGCATTCGGTGGAGCGAGCATTACCTTTACAGAAAACTAAATTTTAGCACTCGGAAATAAACCATTAATCCCATAAATTAAATTCTGAAATATACCTGAATAATCCCAGCATGATCTCCTTTTGAATGGTCTGACTCTGCAGAGGCCCATGTTCCAGGCCAGTGAGAACCATCTGACATCCAAGTAGCCTTGGGAATCTTAATAGGATCTGAAAGATTGCCTCCCATTTCCATCTGTTTCTTCTTTGCTCTAAGCTCTTCATGAGCATTGTAAGCATCCGATCTCCTCCTGATCGAGTCCGGCAATGAGTTGATCCTCACCTTAAATTCATCATACTCTCTCTTCACTCTCCTCCTTTCCCTAACGAAATCAAGCCTCACTTTGTTCTTCAAAAAGTCCCGCTTTTGTCCGAAGTATGCTTCAGGATTTTGAGGGTGTATGTCGTGTTTCCGGCAAAAAGGAACCCAAATTCTAGCAAAGCTAGCCGTCTCCGCTAGAGCTTCGAATGTCAGAAGAGTCCCACCATCATCTGAGAGATAACAAGCAAGTTTTTCCACTGGATAGTCAACAGCTAGGATAGAAAGGATGGTGTTTGCTGTGACAAGAGGCGGTTCCTTTTCGGGGTCTGCGGTGGAAACGAAAACATCAATGCCAGGAAGGTCTGATCTCCCTTTCGGGTTACGGAGGTTTGGGGACTCGAAACGCTGCTTAAGAACCGAGAGATCAGTTATTCTATTTACGGGACAGAGCTTCGGAAGCTGATCTAGTACCCATGAAAAGGCAAACCAAAGCTCACATGTTATGGACATTCCCCATAGCCACATTGCATCACGGTTTGGGTGCCTAATCCTCCATGTAAGAAAGAAACTCAGGGCAACAAGACGGAGTATAATAAGCAATCTGCATACAAACAAACATATATAAACTCAAGATTTAGCACAAACTATAGATTCACAGGTTTATATAAGACCATAAACTTGATCAAACGATAGATTACTGCAGCATAATTATAAAAAATTGTTGTTAATTGAATTGAGATAACTATGCATAAAATTTCTAATATTTGAAATTCAAATCAAAGAATTGAAATTACCTGTATGGACTGAGAATTGCAGCAGAAACTCCAACCTTCCTAGTCAAAGGCCTCTTACATCCCTCTGCAAAGTCCGGTGGATGCTCAAAGCCATTAGTTCCCGATCCAGCCCCGTAACCATCTTTAGGCCACACCGCGTTTCCGTACCCGTAAGTCCCTTTAGTCTCAAATAGCCACCTGGTATGATCGAAATCCGGTTGATGATTCTGCCCTTTGAATGATTTCACAACTGAAAGCCTTTTATCCAGCTTGAAGTCGGAGATCGAAGGCAACGGAAAAGCTCGATCTTCTTCTTCTTCAGAACTAACTTCATCACCACTAGTGTCCTTGTAAGGCTCTTTACATCCAGGGCAACGGCCACCACCACTTCCGACACAATCCAAGTAACAGTCTCTGCAAATTTTAAACCCGCATTCACATTGTCCTTGAACTACTTTCTCATCACACCCTCTCATTCCACAAATCAAACCGGACTTCATTGTCTCCGGCTTTTCCAAGGAACAATCGATGACATGGCCTCGAGTAACCGAATTGTACCCTCCGGTGAAAATAGTACCCGAAATGAAACTCCTTTCGGGCTTCAGCTTCAACCCATCTTTACCACCTTCATTGAGGCTTGTCTGTGAGGCTGATATGGATCGGTGATCAGGCGTTGGAGGTATATGGACTGTGTAACTTACAAATTCCGAGTTCACCTCTTCGATCGGATCGTCTTTCGTCATAGAGCTATACCTTCCTCCACTGGAATCCCTCCTATTTCCTCCACCGCCGAGAGGACTTGCGCTGATCGATATCGAAGCACGGCGTGGAATTGGACTGGTTAATCCCATGCTTCTACTCCCACTTTCTTTTCCGGCTGATGAAACCGTTATCGTCACCGGAGAAGAAGCCGATTTCACCATCTTTACAGAGAGTTTGGCTTCTCCAAGAAGAAGAAGAAAAGAAAATAACCCTCAAATTTTGAAGGAAAGAAAGTAATGAATAATAGCCAGAAGAATCTAAGGAAAGATGAGGAAATTTTGAACTGAGAAATGAATTTTTTGAAAGGAGTTTGTTCTATCTATTGGGAAGGGTTTATTACAACGGTCGATTAATTTAGTCTAAAATGAACAAACGGCTATATTTTTAAAATCGAAACGGTCGATGTTGTTTTATTTTGTAATGAAGAGAGAAGTCAAAAGGTGGATGGCTTTCTTAACTTCCAACGGTCGAATTAAATAAAATGTTACTTATATCATAAACTTTTGCGGGGTCCATAATCGGTTCAAATTTTTGCCTCAAATTACTGGGATCTGAATTTATTTCTTAAATCACTTCTCTGAAAACTTATTAACAAAATATTAACCTTTGATGAAGAAAATATATATTTTATAATTTTTTTGAAAAAAATTGATATATAAGTTGTCTATTTTACATAAGCTTAATAAATTTAGAGTTTGGAATGCTAGTTTACGCTTTAAGAATTTAGGTTGTAAGGTTTAAAATTTAAAATTTAGGGTTAAAATCTAGGGTTTAGTGTTTTAGGTTTAGAAATTTATATTTGGGATGATGTACGTCGAGGTATTTGTTGGCAGATGCGTGATGGGTGGCATACTGATTTCTGGTGGGATTATTGGCTTGATGAACTGGAACCGCTTGCTGTTGTTTGCACGCTAAATGAACCGCCTTCCTCATTGCCCGTAGCTATGATGGAAATAGCATCGGGGGAGTGGGATTGACAACGCCTAGAACAAGTTCTTCCATAGGAGATGGTTTTTAAAATTATGGCAACAAGTCCACCACATGTGTCTCTTGGGCGTGATCGTATAGGGTGGCGTTGGAAATCTCATCACATGTTTACGTTTTCGTCGGCCTATAAAGCTTTGGGGCCAATTATTTTAAGTTCCGGAAATAACTTGTGGAAAGTAATTTGGAGTTTGAACGTGCCACAACGCATTAGAACGTTTCTATGGTTGGTTGCACATGACAAAGTCTTAACCAATGTAGAGAGGTGTCGTCAACATCTTTCCAGTTGTGGTGCTTGTGTGATTTGTAATCAAGGTGATGAGGATCTTGATCATGTTTTGAGGCAATGTCCGATGGCAAAGAAGGTGTGGGAGCAGCTTATCCGATCAAGTAGGCTGCAAGGTTTTTATGCAGAGAGGTTCGAGACATGGCTGGCGGGGAACCTACACGACTGTGTGGCAAGCCAAATATGGGTGAAGAATGGCCACAAATGTTTGCTATATGTTGTTGGGCGTTGTGGCGAAATAGGTGCCACTATGTTTTTAATGAGGGCTGTGATTTATTTAATGATGATTTATTTAATGATGTGGCAATGCATTGCCGGAGGCTATAGGGGAGATTATTGATTGTGCGCGACAGCGGGTAACTCAGCTAAGGTCGACAGAGGAGAGCCAACGATGATCTAAACCAGGACGGAGATGGTGGAAATTGAATGTAGATGGAGTTGTGGGCGGTGTCCGTAATATGGCGTCGGGGGGGGGGGTCTTGCGTGATTATGATAGAACTTGGTGTTTCGGACTCGCGTGAAGTTTGGGTGTTTGCTCTGTGATTGTAGCGGAGCTTTGGGCGGTTTACATAGGCCTTGTTCACGCGTGGGAGTTAGGCTATCGACGAATAAAATTGGAGTCGGATAACATAAGTGTGGTGAAAATGCTACATGGTACATCGGGCATGTTAGTGGATAGTGTTTTTATGCACGTATACATGACT
This sequence comes from Hibiscus mutabilis, assembly GCA_019671005.1. Taxonomy (NCBI): domain Eukaryota; kingdom Viridiplantae; phylum Streptophyta; class Magnoliopsida; order Malvales; family Malvaceae; genus Hibiscus; species Hibiscus mutabilis. Next base: position 6,197,583 of record CM033756.1, read on the forward strand.
TGTTATTGCGAGACTGGGAGGTACGGGTCACTCATGTGAGTCGCGTGGCGAACCAGGTTGCAGATGGCTTGGCCAAGATGGCCCGTGGACAGGAGTTAGGTGAGATTACTTTCTCTAGCCCTCCCCCAGGGATTAATCCCCTTGTTATTCTTGACCAGGATCCATTCTGATAAAGTTTTGGTGTTTATGTTTGTTTACGCGGTGGTTTGCGTTAGTATGTAACTGTTAAGATCGTGTAACTATTACCAGGGGTACTCTTTTCCTCTACTTAGGCTTAGGGGGATTTTTAATGAGGCCTCTGGTAATAGCCATTTATCAATAAAAAATAATACTCATATTTTTTACACAGCTTATGTATCAAAATAATACCAATATGTTTTTATTAGTACAAAACATTATAAATTTTATACATTTGAAAAAGTAAGGCCATGTTTGGTAAACAGTTTTTTGAGCTAAAATTAGAGGTTTGAAGCATTTTTAGAGGATTGACCAGTCAGATCCGCTAATTAGGATATTTGATAAATAGAGGATTGTAATAACGGATTGATGTGAAACATCTCATTTTGAAAAAGCTCCTTTTAGGAGCTTTGAGTTAGGGGTTTGGATAAAAGACTTGTAAAGACTATTTTGTCCTTAATAAAATCTCTAAATAAAATAAATTTAAATAACTAATAAAGTAAAAAATTAATTTTATAAATAAGAAATTAATATATAAATTAATAAATAAATATAAATTTAATAATTAATAAAATTATATTCAAAATATAATTTCATAAATAAAAAGTTAATATATACATCTAAATTTAATAAAATTATATTCAAAATATAATTTTATAAATAAAATAATAATATTTACATCTAAATTTAATAAGTATAAAATTATATTAAAAATATAATTTCACAAATAAAAAATTAATATGCACATCTTTCATATATGCTCAGTAATGATATTAAAAAAATTAATTTTCATAATCTAATTAATATTAATAGATACAAAATGTTAATAACTAATAAATTATTTAAACAAGTATCGAATATAATAATGTTTTTATATGTCATTTTGCTTGTTCAAATAATCAAACAACTATCATTTAATTTTACCAAACACTTTTATACAATCAGCTAATGCAATCCGCTAGTCAAATCAACCAATGCTATCAGCTAATGTAATTCGGTATCCGCTATCAGTTATCCGTTTATTGTCAAACATGGTCTAAATATTTTGGTCTAAACATTTAAATTTGTAATTAGTTGGCTTAAATAATTTAGTTTAAACATATTTTCCAAGCTAATTTTAAATTGAGCAAATTAATCTTTCTTGAAAATTATGATTGGATAATTTTAAAAAATAAAAACTAAAAACTTTATTGGAGTAATATTTTTCATACTTTTGAAGTTTTAATATTTTTATGATTTTTTATCATCTTTTATAATTAAACTTGCCTAAATCTAAATCTTCAAGTTCAAAAAAAAAACTTGCCTAAATCTAAAAATTTTAAGAAACTCAACGCACATTTTTCCAATTCAAATATTTTTTATGTTTTGAATTGTAATTGTAATAATGTTTCAAGTAAGAACAAAAGAGTTTGGAATTAGAATAAAAATTAATTTTGTATTTAAATTTCATAAGTGATTGAAAATTTTATGTAAAAAATCACAAAAAATATTTTGAGTGAGATTAATTTTTTTAAATTCAAAATTGAGAGTGACAGAAATAGTGTTTAAATCAAAATATCTAACTAATTAACAATGACTTTAGTATTTTGGACTAAAATATTAACTTTTTAAACATGAAAAGACTAAATGTTACTTTTTCTAATAGAGGACTAAAATAAACTTTTAAATATAATATAAAGACTTTTAATAAACTTTAACCAACAATAACATCGTTTGAAACCCAACAAGTGGCTTTAGTGAAAAAGAGGATAAAGTTCATTTTAGGAAACTCGAATTCAAGTATATGTGTGTGCAAGGTGTGAGTGCATAGTCAAAAGATTAAGAAAAAAAATATTAACATATATTACCGTATAATCACATTAATATATTAAAAAAATGAGTGATCAGGGCTTGCATTTTACGACTTTGGATCATATTGACGAGTTGTTGCATCGTCAACGGGTTGGAGCAGTAATCAAGTGACGGATGGAATGGCGGAGTTGGCTGCTTCGACGAGCCTGGAGTGTGTCTGTTTTGCTGAACCGCCTATAGCAGTCCTTGGCCTTGTTCAGTTGGATCTGTCTCGGTTATCTGCTTCCAACGATGTGAACGATGATCTGGTGCAGCAAGTAAACTACGATGAGGCAGTAGTCTTGCTAGGTGCTGTTGGATAAGGACGCGTAGCGTTGGGGACTTTGCTTCGGGTGTCCATTTTGTTATTTGATTATATTTGTTATGTTTTAGTATGGTACAATCAGATACTCTTTTTCTTTGTTTAGATTTAAAAAGTTTTTTTAACGAAGCTTTATTAAAAACGTTTGCTTGCTTTAACAATCTCATTAAATCAACATCATTGAAAAAAATGACTGAATTAGAGCTACAAATTGTAAAAAGATGATATAACACTGGAACACAGTTGTATTTGGGCCTAGATAGGAAGGACAATTGTCCAGGGTTAGAATTTTTATAATCAATTAAACTTATAAAAAATATTTTTATATTAATTATAGAGTTTAATTTTTTTAATACTTGTTATGAAAGATTTTCTTTCTCAATATTTATTATTATTGGCTCAATTTTGTCTCAATATTTATTATTAAGGGGCCTAAAATTTTCTCAATATTTGTTATTACGGATATACTCTTAAAATTTAATTTTTTAAATATTTGTTATTAAAGGCCTAATTTTTTCAATAATTGATATTAGAGGCCTAATTTTTTCAATATTTGTTATTAGGGTCCTATTCTTAAAATCCAATTTTCTTTTCTAATACTTGTTATTAAGGGTCCAATTTTTCCAATACTTGTTATTAGGGGCACATTTTATTTTTCAATATTTGTTATTACGAGCATACTCTTAAATTTTAAGTTTTTCAATATTTGTTATTAAAGGCCTAAATTTTTTCCGATGCTTGTTATTATGGATCTACTCTTAAAATTTATTTTTTCCAATACTTGTTATTTGTGACAGAAATTTAAATAACGGTCCGCAACCACAACAATGATCATTATATAACGGTAGCGACATCATCCGAAACCATGATGTCCGCAGTGTTATGTCCACAATAGCATATGCTATTAAAAATTCACAACCACAATACTTGCAATGACCATAATAGCAACCGTTATGTTCTCAATTACAATAAACGCAACGTGGCAAAAAATACAACCACAACTATAATTTAAAATTTTAATTAGGGGCCTAATTTTTTAATTTACGGATCAACAAAATCTCAAAAACAGGCATGCACAGAAAAACTAAACATTGCCCCGAAGATGACTGCCAATATGTTCTCTTGAAAGACTAGTAAAATTCATGGGTTGTATACGCTCTAAGATTTTCCCCGGGCTGTAAATGAATAAATCGTTTCATGAATTGTTCGTGAACCATTCATAGACAAAATTGTTTTATATGATTTATATATTAAAAAATTATTTATTATTAAAAAAATAAATATTTGATACCCATGTTGTATAAAATTTAAACTTTATAATCTTATTTATTTGAATAATACATGCTCTATTCTTTTTTAAAAAAATAATATATCAGCTGAGTTTATCATAAAATAAAATAAAAAAATATTCCAAGCAAAATTAAAATGTGGCAGAAAAACAATACAACAAAAGGAAAACTAGAAAACAAAACATCATACCAGCAAAACACGTTCAGTGAACTACAACGACATGAATAAAGATGAAACACTAGAGAGGGGAAGCAAGAAATAAAACCTTGTCTTCGTCCACCTACATGCTTAAGGATTGAAGTACGAGTGGTGAGCGAAACCAACAATCTTGCATGTTGTTTCGCAAAACAGATCTGATTGCATCGACAAAGAAATTATAAAATAAGATCAAATTATTGAAAGATCACATATAATCGCAAATCACAGCCGACCGTCGTGAAAAATTATTCACAAACGTAAAATACCGCAAAAGTAGGAGAAAACTTGTCATAAGGCAGAAACGTGCTACAAAGCAGATGAAAAATGTACCACAAAAGTAGATAAAAATTATAATATAACATGAAATATATATATATATATATATGATTATAGAAAGTTGTTTCAATTTGAACCAATTAGTATCATAACATTATAAAATATTCACAATTAAATTTAAATAGGAACTCGAACAACTTGACTCAAATTTCATAAACTTGACTTAACTCAAAAAAATAAATAAATTTTAAATTTTAAAATATGACTCGTCAATTCAACTAACTTAATTTTTTTTAAACTTTATTCAATTCAACTCAACTCAACTCAACTCGATCAAATATACACCCCTACCCCGGCCTATAACCCCACTCGAATCCTTTGCTATGTTTGGACAAATGTATAAATAATAAATTAAAAAAAAAAGCAAAATCAGAAAAGACAAAAACAACCCTGAGGATCAGTACCCGCACTTTCATGGAAGGAACCTCAAAGTTGACTCTTGAGTTCTGTAATAAAACCCTAAACTTTGACGGACCTAACGGTAATTAAAAGCACCAATGACATTAATTTCCAGAATCGTGGGGGGTTTCACTCAGGGATGGCATGAGGGGATGAGTGGAGCGGATAAACTGAGAGGGTTGAAGGAAGCGTTCGTCTCCTAATAACTTAAAATTTTTATACAATTTAAAATTTTTTATATTTTTTAATAAAATTTTATTTTTGTCTTTTAAATTTTTATAAGTTTATCATCTAAAAATTTATAGATTCGCCCCTAACCTAAAGTCATGTGTTCGTCCCTGGTTTCACTCGCAGGCAAGTTCTGCTTTTAAGCACCCTGAGGGTGCGGCTAAAATGAGATTGTCTTATACAAATTTTTACTCAGTTAATAAGAATATGTGTAACAATCTATACAAATTCTTACTCAAATGATAATTTAAGTTATAATATAAGAATTTGTATAGTTACATAAATTTTTATTTAAAATAAAATTTACACAAATTCTTGAATTTGTATAGTTACATAAATTTTTATCTAAAATAAAATTTACACAAATTTTTACTCAATTAATAAAAATTTATATAGTTGCATAAATTATTACACAATTAGTAAAAATCTCAATATTATTTAAATTGTTATCTAATCTTACATACCTTTTGTCAAAATAATAAAAATTTGTACAAACTGACCACACCTTAAGTGTCGCACCTTAGCATGTCCCTTCACTCGCAACGCATAACGTGGTTGTTGGGGGTAAGTTCATGGTTCATGATAAATACGCGGGAGTTGCTGGTCATTTCAGAAAGTGGGAGGAATTCGTCCTTGCAATCTTCCTAGAAAGGACAAACAAAAGTTCCCAGCTTTACCTCACCCCCACTTTTAACCATAAAAAGGGAAAAATCGAAGAAACACCCTGGTTAGATTCTTTCGTTTTCAGAAACAAAGCCTGCTGCAGTTTTAGATAGTTCCAATGGAGGATGATACTTGGAGCTTTGCTTTCACAGCTTCATCAAGGAGCTATCTCAAATCCCCAAGTGGTTAGTTTTTCTTTTCTATTCAATTTGGGTTTTGTTTGCTTCGTGACATGGTGTGCTTTGAAAGCAGATCTTTGTATTGTTTTCGAAGAGGTTGAAGAAGATGATGAATTGAAGACAGAATACCCATGCCCGTATTGTTCTGAGGATTTTGATTTACTTGGATTGTGCTGCCATATCGATGATGAACATCATCTTGAAGCTAGCTATGGGGTAAGCAATTCCCTTATGGATTTCTTATTTAGCTTAAAATTTTGTTACTTTCAAAGATTCCCTTATGGATTTCTTATTTAGCTTAAAATTTTGTTACTTTCAAAGATTATTAGAATTGTTACTTAGGGAATGTTTTTGTTATTCCCGGATATGCTTTATTTTGGTAATCCTGTGCAATGGTTAGAAAAGAAGGGATCTTTTAATGCTATGCATTTACCAACAATGGCGTTTGATGATTGGATTGATGAATACATGTTATTGAGCATCACTCATTTTATGAACTTGTTATATCTTTTTAACTTGCCAACATTTTCATTCGGCTTAAAAATGTTCTTGTTGACCTAGTCTGCGGTCTGCCTCATAGAAGCTTTGTAAGTGTTTGTTGACTTCGTTCACTCTGTCTTGCCGGCTTGTGTTGTTATACTGTCAGGAAACTGCATGAATGAGTCTTAGAGTTAGAGCTACTGGAGGACAGATTTTGTTTTTCCACTTCACCCCTTCACTGTCATCCCGTCTTTATTATCGGTCCATTACGGCATTTTCCTATTTAATTGGCATTCAGTCATGATATTGTAGAGCTCCTTTTGATTATAATTGCAACTTAGATGTACTTGATGTTTAAAATCAGTTAATCATCATTGCTTATAATTTCAGGTATGTCCTGTTTGTGCTTTGATGGTGGAGATGAACATGGTCGACCACATAACAACACAGCATGGGAATATTTTCAAGATATCCTTTTATTTCATCCGACTTGGAGATGTTACTCATCACCTCCTCTTTCTTTATATTGAATCGCTGAACATGTCCAATTTATTCTGCAACTTTGTTTGCTCGACCACGATGATTATTTGTCATTTGAGGTTTCATGACTTGTGTCCTTAACCTGTGATTACGGTAACCACAAAATAAAACTCCATAAAGGTGACTCTTATTCAACACTTTCTTCCTTGAGAAAGGAGTTGCACGAAGCGCAGTATCAATCTTTTCTTTCCAGGTCAAGGTCTTCACTTTCTTCCTCCAATACTGCACCTGATCCATTGCTTTCATTTCTTTTGTATCCCCCTCCGGCTGATTCCTCTGAAAGTGTAAAGTCTGCCACTTCCAGTGAAGTGACCTTGGAAGATAATGGCTCAGATGAGAACATGTTTGAAAAGTAAGTTATTCTATTATGTTAAGAAATTGTCTCCGGTGGTTGAGATAAGCTAAACCCTTTCATTTTGTTCGAATTGGAGATATTGCCTCCAGAATGAGAAAGAAAATTTTTTGGTTTTCGTCATTCTGGAGCTTAAACAAATTACTTGAAAAGTTCCCCTTGCACTAATGCAAACTCATGATATTTTTTTATGGTGGACAGAGATGTTCAGCCATCACCTTTGTCAGATAAAGAGCATTCGGAGAAGTCAAAGAGGTTCGAGTTCATGCAAGGACTATTGTTATCTACTATCATAGATGATGGCTTATGAACCAGAAAGGCCAGAATTGATGGTCATCTACTGCAAACTTTTAGCAAACGTGGCATCGCCCATGTTTTCGTGTGTTGAGCATGCTGGTGCTTTAATGGAGAAAGCTAGGATAGATTTAGATTTAGGAATGTAATTTATTTTACAGGTAAATGTTATCAACTAGGGCACAATAGAGCTATGATACTTGTAATTTTCATGGCTTTGAAGCATTAGTGCACAATACCAATATTAGACTTATTTACTCCATCTTCCATGATCCATCCTTATATTTGCTAGTTCATCTGTATGGGAATTTGAGTTCCTATCCTCCTCCGTTAAAGAAGAAACAGCGGTCGTCATCTTTTGTAGAGCACTGGCCATACTGTTGGCTTCCGCTTCTTTGAATGTACAAAATTTAATAGGGTTTCTAATCGGTGTTTCCAGCACATCACCGATTTCATCATCACTGGAAACAGGTGCTGTGAGAGACAACTCTTAGCTTCCATCCAGGGCTTTACTCCTCGGACCCTGCTTTGTGGCTCCAAACATTGAATTGCCGTGCACAAATATGCACCTGCATGTTAGTACACCAAAGCTTTTGAAATTCCATAGGATCGTTGCATTATAAGCCCCCTTTACTTCTCAGTAGGCTTAAGAGTTTACCATACAAATAGATATCTATATAAAAACAACACCATCATGGTTTACCAAGCTTCTTTCTGTTAGAACAATTTGTTTAGCGGTAACATGAGTTTACCATGTTCAGTAGGCAGGAATATGGTAGCTAACCTCGAACGTGACAAACTTTTCACCCTAAACAAAACCATGGGCAGAGCTATGTAGTGGAATGGGGTGTATTTTTGGGAAATATTTTTTCCTATATAATTTGTATATAAAAAATTAAATATATATATATATATATAAATGACACTCCTTTATAAATAATTAATCCTCCTTAAATACAGTTGAAAAAATGACACCCCTTGAATAAATTTCTAGCTCTGAAAAAAAAAACCCTGGACCCGCACCTTTCCTCACCCTTGTCCCAGCCTCTCGTCGATCACACTCTGCCACCATCGATCACCCTCTTACAACGTCGGCATTATTCTCATTGGAACTTGAATCGGAATTTATCCTGCTAGCGTCTGGATCCTGGAAAAGGTTTGAATTGATGATGTTTGAGCGATTCAACCTAGCCTCCCATATTTGAACAAGAGAATAAACGCCAAAGATTACGACTTGACGTTATTGGTAAGGCAGTTTTTGAATTTGAAGGAACTAATAGTGGGTCTGTAGCTTTCATTTACATGTCTGTTGATGGCCACATTTACAAAGCACCGGTACTTTAATCTAAAACCGGTGACATATTGGGTACAAACAACAGGGTACAAGTATTTCTTCTTCTACTTTTCACCCTTTTTTTATCTTTTTCTTTTTTTTTAACTTTTTTTTAATTTTCTCTTGCTCACTTGATCTAATGTGTGATGTTATGTTTAAATTATTTTTTTATAACCTTTTCCTTTTTATAAATTTTTAAAATTTATTTTATATTTATCGAACCCATACCTTATAATTTTAAAAATAATCCTCGTTCATGTTTCTATATCCATACTCGTATTCATATCTGTGCAACATAGGGCCCCATCTTGAGCCTGTATAGTTACATCCATCAAGGACCAGAGAATGTTTGTGGTTTACGGTATGGTTGTTTAACAATCGAAAGTTACGACGGTTACGAATATTGCTTTGTTCTTTGGTCATAGATTCATGGCGAGTGGTTTGATTTTGAGTGGTGCTGATGCAGTCCCTAACCAAACCGTTGAAATTAAGGACAAGGTGGGTTGTCTCTTTGGGGGTGAAAAGTTATAAGACCAAAAGATGGGAAATTTTAGCTCTATTAAATTTTTAAAAATTTTAAATTAAGACTAAATTGATTGCATGTTTAAATATGATTAATTAAATGTATTTTTATACTAATTTTATTAACTAACACATCATCTTCTTAACAGCGCTTAACGACTCAATAATCATTTTATAACAAAAATAATAATTTAATGTTCATTATATAACTTTTGAAAGTTTGGTTACCATTTTGTATTTTTGACATACTTTACGAATGGTCACTAAACTGTCTCGAAAAATATAAAATAGTCATTGAACTTTCAAAATTTATATAATAATCATTAAATTTTAATTTTTTTGGCATAATAATCATTGAGCCGTTAACTGTCGTAAAATAGGTTACATGACAATTATGAAAATCTGAATAATAACACATTTAATCCTCTATATTTACACATTCAATCAATTTATTCATAGTTTGACCCTCGTTATTAATGTCTAAATTAAATAAATGTGTAAACATTGAGAATTAAATATGTTATTACACAAATTTTTGTATCTGTAACATCACCCACTTAACGACAGTTAACAACTCATTAATCATTTTGTAACAAAATTTAAAGTTTAATGCTCATTATGCAAAATTTGAAAATTAGATGACTATTTTGTAACTTTTAAAATAACTTAACGACCATTGTGTACTTTATCTTAAGATGAATAAATAATTTGGGTGCTTGGTTTGAGGCGTGGGCGGCCGCAGCACCGGTTTGACACATTTAAACTTTGAAGGCTAAAGCTTACTTTTAATGCTTTCATTCATTAGACTTATTTAAACGATTATGATTTTATAACATCATCCATGACCGTTTTATGAAGAAACATGGGGTCTTTTCAAACCAATATAGTACACTGAAAGCCCGATTTGCTCAGTTTAATTAAAAGAATCCAACGAATTAAGTTATTTTACCATTTTAATCGGAAACAAATTGATTTAAATTCAAAATATTTTAAATAAATAATTCAAAACAACATAAAACTAAAATGATTTTAATTTATAATAACTCGTCCCGAAATCTTAAACCTAATAGAAATGATCAGTTTTTCTTCTTTAAAACCAATTGACCTTTTTCTAAAACTAACATGATTAGTTGAATTGAGTTTTTTTTTATTATTTTAATTATTAGATATTATTGAGATTACGTAGATTGTAATCTGTTATTAAAAAACAATTAAATTCCTTTAACAAGAAAACAAAACAAATAATTTTCATTTAGGGGAAAGGTCCGCTTTCAATTAGGGGTGAGTATTCGTTTGAATCGGTAAAAAATTCGATTTAGTAGAATTAACGAGTCATATATCACATTTTGGCTGGTTGGCCAAGCTGTTCATTTTTATTCTTTCGTTTTTTTTAGGTCATAGGTTCTAGACCCACTAGGAACATCATTTCCTTCCCCTAGAGTCTTTCTTCCCTTCTAGGTAGGATTAGAATTATATAGGAAAAAACTCAAACTTTATTCGAAATCTTTTCAAATTGATTTTGTGAAATTTTAGTTGAATTATTCGAGTTTTTGTTCAACTTTAATTGTAAAATATTTATCATGCTATGATACTAATTGATTCCAATTTAAAAGACTTTCTATAACCATATCCGATATATTTTTTTTTTCATATGTCATATCCATATATCATGCAGAATTGAGGGACTCAACTCAAACTTGAAAATTAATCCACTAATTAATAAAAGTTTCGAGTATTCGAAGTTCTATTATATAACTCAAATTTTGTTTGAAAATTTTATATTTAAATTTATAAAATTACGATTTAAATCGAGTCAAGTCAATTTTTTCATGTTGAGATGAAATATATTTTTTTCGAGTCGTGTTTTGCGCATCCATGTAGCATCCACTGCCCTTAGGTCAATGGGCTGGGACCAAATTGTGAAAATTTGTGGAGGTGGAGAGGGTTTAGTGCAAATGTTCTCAGAAACGGATTCTTTAAATTCAATTGGGTCCCCATATTCGGCGAATCGTCCGGCTGAGAACTGACGATAAACTAAACAAAAGCCTCACGTTTTCGAAAAGTCCTAAACCGAAACTCTCTCTCTCTTTCTCTTCCCAAACCACATGGTCACGGCAATTTCTCGATCTCATCGGACAACGCCCATCCTCCGGATCCGATCTCCCTGATTCCGTAACGACCAAGGTCGAAACCCTAACTCGGGCGATTCTACTCGGTTACTATCCAGCTCCACACCAAAGATCTTTATCCTCTGGCAATGCGACTCTGGTTCTCGGCTATATCCCTCGAGAGAGAGGACTCCTTTTCCTTTGCCTATAACCTTCTCCTGTTTTCCGATTTATTTAACAACTTCGAGAAATGATTAAAGATTCCCATGCCCCTAATTCCAGGGGTGTCCTCTGCAATGCTGGTGCTGGCGCCGCCGCCGGTATCTCAAATTTTCCCTTCCCTAAAGCTTTTATCTCAAAAGCTGAATCTGAAATTCTTTGTTTTTTTCTTTTCTTCACGTGCAGGTGTTATTGCTGCAACATTCGTGTGTCCTTTAGATGTTATAAAGACAAGATTACAAGTTCACGGGTTGCCAGAGCTCGGTGCCGCAACCGTTAGACGTATGTGATACTGCTTTACTTTCATTTGAATTCAAGAAAAAGAAAAGAAATACTTTTTTTCTTTATAACTTTTTCTTGTTTAATTATTTGATCAGGTAGTCTTATAGTTGGTAGCTTGGAACAGATCTTTCAGAAGGAAGGCTTGCGTGGCATGTACCGTGGTCTTGCTCCTACTGTACTCGCTTTACTTCCTAATTGGGCTGTAAGTTGTGTATTCTTTGATTCCAATCCTGTTTATAAAGTCTTGAAGAGTTCTTGAATGTTATTATGAAATGCAAAGGCCATAATTTGTTATCTCAATGGTTTCTAATGAATGAAGTGGATTACTTTCCGTTGTTATTGATCCTAATGTCTATATCTTGGTAACTAGACCTTGACTGCGAGAAAAGATATGGATTTTGGGGCTTTTTGAATGAATGGCTTATTATTTAATTAAAGAAACCATCCTCTTGCAAATTTGTTTTATTACAAGATGAACATTTCTTTCTGCTGATTCCTTTTATGCTCCCACTCCCAAACTTGATATGAGGATAGAGTTTGCTAAACTTCTGTGCTGTTTCCTGTCCTAAACCTTTTAACCTCATTTAAAATTTGGGTAAACTCACAAATTGCATATACACACTGAAACAAATTACACCTTTCTCACGATGTGGGTTCATTTATGCTATTATGCTCTGGGCTGAGTTAGAGTATGAACCAAGGACTTTTTTTTATTGGTTTCTGCTCATGTTTTCTTTGCTCGCCACCTCTCTTTAATTTTGGTATATGTGCTGGGTTTAAATTGTTGTTTACAGTTTCACAAAATACATGAAAGCCTTATATAGAGAATGTTAAGATGGGGAAGAAGTGCTCTTCAAGTTCAACACATTTATATCTTCTTTTTGCAACTCTGGATAGCAGGAATTTAAGCTGTCTGTTTGAATATTTTTATGTAAATTACCTAAACAAGCAGCAGTATTATAGCAGTTGTTATGTTTGATTTAGTTGTTGCGTTAAATTGAATCTGGAAAAGCAAAGTTTTATACTATTGAAGAGTTAGGTAACCAATCACAAGGTTGACTTACAATCCCAACTATGCATGATTCACCAGGCTACGCGATAATTATTGTAGATATGTTGGTACTTGTTATTCCAATCCCAACTATGCGTAAATTGTAATACTGTTCTGGAGAAGTTTAAATTTGATTTTAAGGATTTTATATTCAAAAAGCGAACCTAGAACCTGTTTTGATTTCCATGGTTGCTTCTGTTATTCTGTATTAAAGTATTCCCCTTAATGCTAGTGTGAACCACATGCCTCGGTACTATAGCAATTGTTTTGTTTGATGCAGTAGATCTAAATTGAATGTGGTGAAGCAAAATTTTATTTCTAATGAAGAGTTAGGTATCTAATCACAAGGCTGAGTTGCGAATGTAAAAACAAGGATCCCTTCTCTGTGCATAATTTTGATTGACCGGGGCGACGCAATAATTATTGCAGATGTGTTAGTACTTGCTTTCCAACCCCAAGTTCCCAACTATGCAGAACACTGTTCTGGAGAAATTCAGATTTGATTTTTTAGGGTTTTATGGTTTCAGTTTCAAAAAGGAAGCCTAGCAATCTGTTTAGATCTCTATGGATGCTTTTGTTATTATGTATGAAAGTATTCCTTTTGATGCAAGTTTGAAACACATGTCTTGATTTTTGGGTGTCGGTCTCTTTCTTATTCTCTTATTCACTCTTTTTGGTGCTTGCTTGAATTGATGTTGCAGGTATATTTTACAATGTATGAGCAGCTCAAAAACTGCCTTTGTTCTAATGGTCAGTTTCAAGCGCACAGGATTCACAATTTCAGTCTTAATTTTGACCCCTTTTTATTCCTTTTAGATTTTCTTTTATATACTATCATCCTTAATATTTCCTTTTTAGGTTCTGACATATTTCTCCTTTTGGATGCATGTGCAGATGAGAATCAACATCTCTCAGTAGGTGCTAACATGCTAGCTGCATCTGGTGCTGGAGCAGCAACAACCTGTTTTACAAATCCTCTTTGGGTAGTAAAGACAAGACTTCAAGTGCGCCTCTCAAGTTTATTCTTTATATTTTTCTGTGTACATATGATAAAAGCTATTACAATTCTAGATGACATGACATGCTTTATGCTGCAATAATGGCTTATATTAAATTTCTAAGTTATATTGCCTGTTGTTTTGTTCTAGATATAGTTTGTTACAGGATATAGAAATTTTCATCTGTACAGCTTTTGTTGCTTATGACAAGTACTCAAGTAATAACCTTTTAGAAGGAGCAGAAATAAAATGCTTGAAAGAAGCAATAGAGAAATAAAGAAAGAAGAAGATCATAGAGCACAAATAGTTTTGTCACACACAAGTAACAGCCTGCATCAAGTGTATGGATGACTGACTACGGTTACTTAGGCTGTTTGGTTTGCTTTTATGGGTGATGGATTGTTTTGTGGTGATATATTTTGTATCTATAATCTAGTTGTATTGTGTACGTGCTTTGAGGTTTTTTATTTGTAACTGTATCATGATGCTGCTTAAAGATAATAGAGTAAGAGCTCTTATGCATTGACATCTGTCTATTTGTTTTAATAGACTCAAGGAATGAGAGCAGGAGTGGTTCCCTATAGGGGTACACTTTCTGCTTTGAGGAGAATAGCTCACGAGGAGGGTATTCGGGGTCTATACAGGTTCTGTAGCACCATTCATAAAAAATTGATAAATTCTTCTGTTTTTTAACCAAGTTTTTTTAAAACCGGAACTGAATGTCATATTTTTTGCATGATCAACAGTGGTCTCGTTCCTGCATTAGCGGGCATTAGTCATGTTGCCATTCAGTTTCCAACCTATGAGAAGATCAAATTCTATCTAGCCAGTCAAGGTTAACAATCTAAAGTTTTTAATAACCTATATATTTTAACTATTATTACTCATTGAAGCTATTTTAACTTGATGGGGACCTTAGCAGATAACACTCCAGTGGATAAACTCGGTGTACGAGATGTTGCTGTTGCGTCATCAGTTTCCAAAATATTTGCATCCACATTGACTTATCCTCATGAGGTATGATGGATTATTGTTTACAACTCGTTTCTTCTGAATAAGGTTACATTGCATTTATCATGTAGAAGATGGGGGATCTGCCAGACCCAGTATTTTCATTTTGCTCAAAGCCATAACCAGTGTTTTAGAGCTGCATTTAGATGTGTTTTTTTTATCATTAGTTCCTGTTAGTCATGTATTCTTGCACGATATAGGTGGTACGTTCAAGACTACAGGAACAGGGGCATCACTCCGAGAAACGCTATTCTGGTGTGGTTGATTGCATTAGAAAAGTGTTTCAGCAAGAAGGCCTTGCTGGATTCTACCGTGGGTGTGCCACGAATCTTATCAGGACCACACCTGCAGCTGTTATCACCTTCACCAGCTTTGAGATGATTCACCGATTTCTTGTCAATCTTTTCCCTTCTGATCAACAACCTCACACGCTATGAGGTGCATCGTGCTCAACCAAGGATATAGCCTCTGTTTCCTGGCATATGACTCGGCAGCATTGCATCATCTTGGTAGTGCTACATTGTTCCAGTTTGTATTCTTCTGGTAGTTTTTTAGCAATATTCATTCCATCTTCATCTTACATTCTTACTCCGGCGAGATCAAAGGTTCTGAAGATGTGGACAAATTTTACTGACAATGATAATGATGAAATCGATACATTGTTACCTTTTATTAAACATTCATAAAAGAAACATAGGTTGATAACTACGATTATTCATCTTTATTTTCCAATGCACCACTTGCCTTGCTGATTATCCCTTTTCTTTAATCATTCCAAGAGCTTCATCTTCCCATAGCAAAAAGACTAAGGCTGTGTTTTTGGTTGTTGTTGCGGTGGGCAACGCCCGTCCAATAGCAACAACAACCCCAAACAACCATCGTTTGGTTCCAAACGGCTGTTTACCAGCCTATTTTCTCACTCAAATGGGCATTTTCAAACAGCTAGAAAATTTGGCTTCTTCAAATGGGCGTTTGCCCCCAAACTCAGGTTTCCGAACTACAACGGCAAACAAAGCCTATGAAAACCTTAAAGGCCCCTAATGCCCTTTCTCAACATGCATGCATGCACATTCTTTCCTTATTTTTTTGGACAATTATGTCACCAAAAAAGAAATTGTTTCTTGATTGATTAAGGTTATTAAACCAAACATGTTTACAGTAACCACAAAGAAGCACCTGTTTAGGACATTGTTTACTGCCTGTGTTAACAAACTGCCGCCTTTTCTTAAAACTAAAGTCTTACTTTGGAAACGGGGCTGATTTTTAACTGTATAATTGGAAATTAAGGTTTTGAATTTTGTTTTTCAGTCTTTAATTAAATGCCAATGGCCACCCAACAATAATAATTATCATCTTGATGACCATGATGGCAATTTGCCTACTTTAACATAACGTGGGGACTATTTTGTTCCTTTACTAGTGACTAAGTTTGATATAAAATTTGAAAATGTTTTAATTGAGTCCAAAATTTATGTTGGTTTAAGTCATACTGTGTGTGAACCTTATCTGGATGTATTCTGATTATTAGTCCAATTGTGATTTGTAATATTGTAATTGTTATTTGGATGTGTATTTACATTTGTAATTGTGATTGTATTTATAACTATACTTGTAATTCAAAACTAAAAAAAACCCATTGAGTGACCTCAGTGGTAAAAGAGAATGTTGTTCTCCTAGAGGCATGTGGGTGTAGAATATAGCTTGGCCAGGAACGGACATAAGATTTTATGTTGTTGCGCAGACTTTTAAAACGATATACTAGAAATTAAGGGTGTAATATTACAAAATTTTGAGAGACGTGAAGTTAAATTATCAATAAAAATATAAAAAAACACTTAAAATTTATAAAATTTGAAAATTTTCAAAAATACGACCGCACCTAAACACCCCTTCAATTCATCTATGAACGTGACTTCCCATCATGAAGCTGCACATTTTCTGCACCAGGAAGGTGATGCATGCCCACCTTACACTTACAAATCCACATTTCTATTTGTAGGGTTCACTTACCATGTGAACATTGAAAAAAGCAATGTGACCTAAAAAATATCATAATTTCAGCCCCTCTCGCTGTAATTGTAGTTCAACTAATAATCTTTCATATATTTGAAAATATGTATCATTTGGAATCACTGATCATTTGTTTTGCATTATTAGATTAAAGCTCTGTTTTGCTTTGGGATTTAAAAAAAATACTCATATTTTTTGTCCAATATTTGGCTCTGGTTCCTTCTCATCTCATTTATCTGTATGTTCATTGTATTTCTTGTCTCTTAAAATATTTTTTGGTCAAAAAGTTAGGGTTAATGCACCTTTTGACTGACTTTAGTTTTGATTTGTAATTTGGTTCTTGATATTTTAGTATAATTTAGCAGTTGATTTTAATTTTGAGCTGTAGTTTGAGCACTGAATTTAATTTAATTAAAATTTTGTTTTTGTATAATTTTATTTCAAATTTTAGTATGTCCATCATTATTTTAGTATATTTTAGTATGTCCATCATTATTTTTGTATAATTTTAAAATAATAATTAAAATTTATAAATTAAAAACGATCTAGGTGTTAAGTTTTTTATTTCAATTTTTTTTGAAAATTTGAAAATTTAATTTAATACAAATTTGAATATTTAATTAAAGCGTAAATTTATATCAACAAGTTGAGGCCAAATTACATATCAAAGTCAAGATTAGGAGACAAAAGATAAATTAATCCAAAAATAATGTTAATTGAACTAAGATTTGATAGAATGGTTTTGTTTTCTTATTGATAAAAGATTTTGTAAATTTCATTTTAATTAAGTCATTAATCATAAATTCACTCTTTTTTTAATTAGTTATATGCATTTTGAAGAAAATAAATTTGATAAGTTTTTTTTTTAAAATTGTCGTTTATTTATTGAATAGTAAGCATTGACACGTGCCTCATTAAAAATTTTCCTAAACCTAAATGAAGGAAAAAGAGTACGACATGTCAATATGGATAAAAGTACATGAATATCGAAGAAACTAAACACACAACAGTCTTGGAACTAACCACAAAGATAAGTATATTTTTAAGGTAAATATCAGGATTCGAATCACACAAAATGAGATAATATGAGTATTATTGATTATTTTTTAATTACTAATAATCGTTTATTTGCGTGACTTAAATTTTTGAATTTTAGATTTATATATTATCAATAAATTAAGTGGTGTAATAATTATTATTAAATATTTATATAAATATAGTTAATATTATTTTTAATAAACTAAAATTATCTAGTATATTATATGTTTTCAATATGAATCTTTGTTGATTAAAATAGAAGGCTTAAATGAAAAATAAGCGCCCAAATTATATTTTTTTGAACTTTAGGTGCCTAAAGTATTTTTTTAATAAAAATATGTACTTAAAGTTTCAACCGTTATAATTTTAAGTGCTTAAAGTTTCAACCGTTATAATTTTAAGTGATCGACCGTTTAAAAAAATAGTTACCCACTAAGAATGTGACACATGTCATGCTTTTTTATTATTATTTAAAAAATTAAAAATATATATTTTTTAAAAATTCAAAATTCCCAAAAAAAAGTCTCAAATCCCTACTACCCAAAACCACAAATTCTCCAAATTGTCGTCGTTGAATATCACCATTGTCATCATCGAAGTCAGCCGCCCATTCTTCCAACCACCCATCACCTGTAATCAACCGAAGGCGTGCCAATTAGATGGTGAACTCGAATGGTTCTATTCAAACGATGTCCGATTGACACACTTACGGCGATTGTCATCGATGAGTTGTTGAGAAAGATAGACGGTGACCTTCGACGACAACATTGGTAGTATCCGACGACGACAACAACGGTGATAGTAGCGGTAATTTAGAGAATTTGTGGTTTTGATATTAGGGATGTGTCTTTTTTGGGGAAATTTTAAAATTTTTGATTTTTTTTAAAATATATATTGTTTCATTTTTTAATATAATAATAAAAAAATATCACGTGTCACGTTCTTATTGGTTAACGATTTTTAAAACGGCCGGGCACTTAAAATTATAATAGTTAAAACTTTAGGTACCTATTTTTACAAAAAAAAATACTTTAGATACGTAAAGTTCAAAAAAATATAGTTCGAGCACTTATTTTTCATTTAAGCCAAAATAAAATTATATATGAGATTAATTAATTGACCAATTATCAAAAATACTTATATTATCATGTCTTATATGAGTTTTTTTTAATCAAATCTTATGTGAGTTCGAATTATAACAATTATCTTTAAAATATAATTAACTCTCCACCTATTTAAAAAATGAAATCATATATATATATATATATATATTTCAAGCCGTCCGCACTTAACGTATGCATTGGGTATTCTTACGGGTCGTAATCGAGCCGTCCGAATTAAATTGCTCGATATGGAAAATAACATAAACTGCACGCGCTCAAAGGTGCGAGAGTGCGAGTTGGTTTGTGAGTGACTCGATTTAGATTGGAGAATAAAAGTAAGCCTGATAATAAGTTTGTTTCAAACTGCCAACAGTATCGTGCCACGTAGCGCTTATGCCATACAGCGACGTCTGATTCGTCTGTCATCGAAACAATCCAAAGTCACTTGTTATTATAGCAGGAGCTCCCTGAATATATATATATAAAACGCCGGCCAAGGTCCGTGTAATGGGACCCGGTAAGGCCGCTCGTACGTGGACCTCGGGTCGTATCCGGACCTGTTTGGGTTGGTACCAAACCTAGTCTTTGAATTTTTTGAACGTTGAGTTCTCTGGCCAAGGGAACATGGATGTTAAATTATGCTATATACTTTCTGCTAAAAGTTTTTTCCCATGAAATAGTTTAATATTCAAAATTTCAAATTTGTTGCAATTATTTTATAGAAAAAATTGAGGAGGCCAAAGCTCTTTCTTTTCTTTTCTTTTTTTTATGTTTAAATTTAATAATTTAATGCTTATAAAGGATTTATTTAATTTTTGGTTAAAAGTAAAGTATTTACTGCGGCTAGCAACTAGCAAGCTTGGGTGTTCCCACTAATTAAGGTCTGCATGACTCTGTTTGGTAAATAGCGGTTTGAATTAAAATTAGAGATTTGAATTAATATTAGAGATTTGTCCAGTCAAATTCGTTAATTTGGATGTTTGGTGAATAACGGATTAGAGTGAAACCTCTAATTTTGAAAAAACTGCTAATTGGAGCTTTTTGAAATTAGATGTTTTGACATAAAAGTTATAAAAACCATTTTGCCCTTAATAGTTATAAAAAATCTCTAAATAACCTAAATTTATTATTTTCTATTTTAATTCTTCACCCTCACGTATTTATATTGTGACATTTGTAAATTAATATTTTTTTCTTTCTATTCTCACACATTTATATTTTTATTTAAATTTAATAATTAATTAAATTATATTAAAAATAATTATATAAATAATAAATTAATATATAGATCATTCAAATATGCTTCATAATGTTATATTAAAAAATATTTTTCATGATCTAATTAATATTAATAGATACAAAATATTAATAACTAATAAACTATTCAAATAAGTATAGAATATAATCATGTCCTTATATGTTATTTTGTTTGTTTAAATAATCAAACAACTATTAGCTACTAATTAATTTTACCAACACTTTTTTACAATCAACTAATACAATCAACTAGTCAAATCAGCTAGTATAGAATATAATCATGTCCTTATATGTTATTTTGTTTGTTTAAATAATCAAACAACTATTAGCTATTAATTAATTTTACCAACACTTTTTTACAATTAACTAGTCAAATCAGCTGATGCAATCAGCTATCCGTTATCAGCTACTGTAATCTGCTATCAACTATCCGCTAATTACCAAATATGACCTATGTACTTTTATAGAATTGCTAAAATGAAATTATTACTATTTACAATAAGATTATAATAAATTACTATATTAGTCAATTCTTTCTCTATAAAATAGATGCCGACCTTGTTAACATAAGAAGTAGGTGAAAGCCAGAAATAGATACTCCAATATTATTTTTATGTGTATACTAGGTTAAGAAAAAAAATTGATACATAAGTTTGTTTAGTTTACACAAGTTTATTAAAGTTTAAGTTTATGGTTTAAAGTTGAGATGTTTAGGTTGCGTGGTTTAAAATTTAGGTTTTAAGGTTAGGATTTAGAGTTTAAGTTTTAGGGTTTTAGTTTTAGAATTTAGATTTTAAAAAATGATTGTGTAATATTTTTTATATCAAAGTATAACATATTAAGTTAATATATATATATATATTATTAGAATTAATAACGTATAATTTATATATACTGTTCATTCATCTATAATTACTTTAAAGCACAGTGATATCATTTGATTTAAGGTAAAGTACACAAATAGTCATTGGACTATATTGATATAAATTTTTTATTATTCTATTCGAGTACAAGGTAGTATCTAGTTTCGGTTTTAAATTTAGATAAACTTGCTCAAACTCGATTCACTTAGGTGGAACACTCTACCCTTTATCAGTGGACCACTCTTTAAGTTTATGTTAAAATGATCTTTTTAACCACTAAATAAAAGTTTAATAATCATTTTATAACTTTAAAAATTTAGTGATTAAAATATTATTTTTCGACTTTACCCTTTGATTTATTGAGGATATACATTTATTCTAACTCTGTATTTCTTTCTTTAGGTAAAATCTACTTAAAGCTTTAAACGCATGTGATTGTGGGGTTAATCACTTATTTCTCCAATAGGTTGCTATCATTCCTATGATGACAAAAAGGATTTTGAGAAATAATAATATATCAAATATATGGATTATTTTATCCAAAAAATTAACGTGGCAAAATCATTTAGCTTCATCATTATTTGCCAAAACAAATCCAAATCCAAAGAAAAAAGATAAGTTTTGAATTTTGCTTTACTTAGGGCTGAAGGTATATAGTGTATTTTGGTAAATGGATTTCTGATTTGGTGGAACCGAGTGAGTTTATTTGGTGACCTTAGCTTGTTTTCGTTATTGAAAGCTGCCTCTTACCTACCAATCGGGGAAGGGTTTATTAAAAAAATATAATGTCAAAGACATCAACGTTCGACTAGACAGTTATTTTAGAACTTATCTTTTTTAAGCATTTTAACTTTTAACGTTTTATTTTGGATCAAAATAATCCATATGTGGATGAAAACTGTTAGTTAACTAATGATAATCATTTGAAATAATGATAATCATTTGAAATAACTTTGACAGAATGACACGTCAGCATAAAAATAATTTTATATTTTATATAATTTTATAAAATTATTTTTGGCTGGTGTGTCATTCTGTCTAGTCAT
The DNA here is from genome assembly GCA_019671005.1 of Hibiscus mutabilis. Lineage (NCBI taxonomy): Eukaryota > Viridiplantae > Streptophyta > Magnoliopsida > Malvales > Malvaceae > Hibiscus > Hibiscus mutabilis. The sequence goes on from CM033756.1 coordinate 6,219,712, forward strand.
CATTTTTATCTACTTGACATTGTTATGTAAGTGTGCACTGCCATGTAGGTTTGTCATGTCATTTCGAGTTATTTACCATTAGTTGACTAACATTTTTCATCTATGTATGACTATTTTAACCTAAAATAAAACGTTAAAGTACATAAAAAATTAAGGACAAAAATTATTATCCGATCAAATGTTATGAATATTTTTTAGCATTATGCATTTTAAAAATTCTAACGTTTTGTTCTCAACCTTTTAGCTATCACAAGCCACATTGTTTTAAGATTTTTTACAAGTTATTAATTTAATGTAATGTCGGTGTAAAAAAACACAAGTATTAAACGTATCTATTTAAATTAAAAAATTAAAAATTAAAATTTTAATTCTAAAATTCTAAATTTTAAATCCTAAATTTTAAACCTTAAAATAAAGTTTACATGAACAATACATTAAATAATTTTTTTATCTTTATTAAAGAAATATATGTGACAAAGTGTGTTTGTACGTTGTTTTCTTGACTTATAATATAACCAAGATGTCTTCGGTCTCCGGCTTAATTAAATTAATGAAGTGGCTTTATTTGACTTAAGAAAGTTCCTTTTTTTCTTCATAACAATAATAATATAAAAATAATAATTAATGTTTTTTAATCGCAATAAGCTTTGCAAATTCTACAACTATTTAGAAAAATAGAAAATATATTCACACATAATATACTTTAACACACATGAAATCTTGTCATTAATGGTCCATATCTTGTTGGCAATAATAAGTCCTTTTGATTGAAGTTCCCTACCATATATGGGGATAACTCAACTTTTACTCCTTGAATTTGGTAATTTTTTTAATTTAATCCCTAAACTTTTTTAGTCTACATCAATCCACGAACTTGGATTTTTTGTCTTTTGATGACATGGTACTAGCACAATCTCAAGAACACATCATCGTATTCCCATTCAGTGGCGGATCTTGGCCAAATATTCAGGGGCAAATTAAAAACTTTCAAAAAATTCGAGGGGTTCAATGAGATATTTCAAAAAATTAAGGGCTTAATCAAATATTAGAAGATTTAATGAGATATTTTAAAATTTGTAGAGGATTTAATTAAAATATTAAAATTTTTCTTATCCTACCATTATTTGATTCATTGTTCATCAAGTTTTTTACTTCATAAAAGGAGCTAACCAACGATCGCATGTTTGATGATGATGATGATGATTTAATTGTTATTTTTGAATACAAAATAAGGGATACATGATAATCTTTTAACCCTACTTGTTAAATTAAAAAACTCAATAATTAATAATTTTAAAAAATAATTATCCTATCAAAACTTTGCATATACGTTGGATTTTAATTGATGAAATGATTGTGATAAACTTTTAGAGGACGTCGTTTCCTTTTTTTTCCCCCAAATGCTAGTGATAATTAAATGGAGATTTGAGTTTATATTACATAATGAACGGCAAAAAAAGTCACAATATTTTTTATTATTTTTTGAATAGTATAATTATTAGATAATATTTGTTCATATTTTTACTCATTTGATAAAATACATATTTTACAGACAAAATTGTTCGATATAGATCTTCTAAAACGAACATTAATTTTTTTTTACTAAGACCATTCGTTAGATTCAAGTTCTAATATTTTATTTAGATAATAATCAAGTAGATTTTGAATATATTTTTCTTTGACGAATGTTAATTTCAAATAATTGTAACTAATATTAGAAAAATGAAGTCTTTAATTATAGGGTAAATTTGTCTTTTAACTCTAAATCTAATAATTTATTTTCTCGAAAATTAGTTTTTCTTTTTACAAAAATATTGCAGCCTAAGCAAAATTAGAAATATAGAAACTCCAATGATAAATCATGTTTAAATTTAAGTTTTTTTAATATAAATTGGACCTCATTAAAAACTCCTTCACAATTAAATCCTCAAAGATAGGATTCGATTATTATTACATGGTCTATTTCAAACATATCCACAACTATAGAACATCATACAAAGTTGACACACACAACACTTTCCACCAAAACACTTACAACAAAGCAGCAGCATCTACGTTGTTGATAACCATACACAGGCATGTCAATCCTAATTTGTAACACAAACCATTTGTTGGACTCGACCAATTCCACCTTTAGGTAGTAGACCCGCCTCTATATTACCATTTAATCTGCAACACCTCGATTTTAAAAGGTTCAGAGGCAATATTTACATGCTTCAATCACATTGTCGCCAACATCTATGACTTTGTCCATTTGGAGTTAATAAAGAGAACACATGCTTCTTTGATGGCTAATATTTCTGCAGAAGTGGAATTCATTGCAACAACAGATTTGGAGAATCTAATCATAATAGTTCCATATTCATCGCGAAGTAAGCCATCAATCTCTGCTGCTCCAAAGTTGCCTAAGGCCGCTCCGTCAACATTGAATTTTACAAATTTCGATGGTGGAGCTTGCCATAGCATTGTTTTTTCCCTGTTCACAATATCAATTGAGACCATAACAGGGGTAGAAATAAAATTATTGACTGAGATTACATCATTTGGCCAATTGCTCTTACACCACCAAGCAATCCTAGCAATGAAAATGTCAACCATTTGGTTCTCATCGACTTTTCCCATCAAAAACCACTTCATTTTGAAAAAAAAAAACCAAATAGTCTATGCTAACCCGTGCAGAACCACCAACCATATTGGAAAAGAGTCAACTCGGATAGAACATTCAACCCACACATATAGCAGTGATTTAAAGTCACATGGCATAACAAGATGAACATTCCATAATTTACAACACCTAAGCCATAGCCTCAAGGATACCGACCATTGACAAGAGAGATGACTAACAGATTCTTTAACTTCATTACACAAGGGAAAAAGCAATTGGTTGGAGGGTACATGTAACGACCCGAATTTTAGGCATTGCAAATTTAGGCCTCAGACCCAAATTATTTGGGTCTTATATTTGGAAGCCCAAATTAAAGATAGTTGGATTTGGGCTTTGTGATAAATTAAAAGAGATAATATGTGTGAGGATAATTTAAAGAAAAGAAAAGAAAAGTAAGAGGTTTTAAAATAAAAGGTGGTTGATGTCCTTAAAGCTTATGGAAGTCATTATGATTGTTTTACTAACCCATTCACCCAATTAATATTTATTACCGGTTCCATAATTATTTATTCGATTATTACCAATTATCAGTCCTTTAAGTGTAATTTCCATCGAACATGTCAAATTCACATCTCAAGCAACATAACATATAAATTAACCAATATCTGATCTTAAATAGTCCTCGTATAACAATGAATACGAAACTATATTAATTTTATGCATCCCCTATTCAAAACACAAGGTCAAACGCGTAAAAATATCTTATCGAGTTCGAATTTGGCAAAATAGATATGCCGTTGAACTCAGAACATCGAGAAACTCCCAAGTAGAGTCTATCGAAAAAATTCAATGTCGATCAACGGTCAACTGCGGTGACGACGATCAACAGTGGCGCAACGGTTGACGGGGCGGCTGGCAACTAGCTCGAAAAGCTGGCTTGTTGGACCGGCTTAGCCTACAGCTTAGGTCAGCTTGGCTTGGCCCAACGGCTGAAGCCCTACAGCTAAGCCCGACTATTAGAATAGCTTGGCCAGCCAGACGTCGCCCATGCGTAGGTGGCAGCACGTATGGCAGATTCGGTGGCCGGACGATGACGATGAATGCCCATATCGACTATTTTTTGGCCTCTGATCATGGTGGTGGCCTTCGTTTCTCGATTCAAGTGCTCGAACTAACCTAACTCAACAACTCATATTTTTTCTCTCATCCCTTTCGACGACAGCTTCGATGGCGATTCCGCTGGTACCGGTGAACTCATCTTGACTAGATGAACATTATGACGGTAAAAGTGTCAACAACGGATACTTTAATAGCGGTAGATCATATTTTAAAGCTTAAGGACGAATAGGAAAAAGATAGAGAAAAGAAAGATGAAAAAGATAAAGATAGGGGAAATATAAAAACTGATTTTCTTTCTCTTCCACACCCCTTTAATTTAAACTATCTTCTTATTCTTTTTCTTTTCCACTAGGCCTAAAGCCTAGGTCCAAGGCCCGATTTACTATCCCGATATTCTGGTCGTTACACTGAATGTATGAACCTGATGGTTTGTGGGATCGAGACTCATTCGAAGATGCTTGATTAGAGATTCTGAGCATGAGTGTATATATCCCGACGCTTAGTGATATCGGACCTCACCTTAAAGAGTGTATAATCCCAATACTTAGTGGAACTGAGCCTCACTCTTATGTTATGGTATAATGCTTTTTTGCTATGCTATATGGTTAGGCGGCTAGAGGTAGACCCATATCTATAAGATGTTATATTGCCATGGGATGAGTATGGTTGGGTCTTGTGTGCCACGTATGATTATTGCTATGATGAGAGCATGTGTTTAGGCGACTAGTGGTAATGCCTAGGGGTGATAACGAGCCGAGCTCGAAATTTTAAGCTCGAGCTCGGCTCGAGCTCAAAATTTTGAGCTCGACTCGGGCTTGAAGCTCGTCAGGCTCGGCTCGACTCAAAATGGACAATTTTGCTATAATTTTTTTTTATAAAAGATAGGGCCTCGTTAAAAACCCCTTTCATAACCAACATTGAAACTAAATTCAATATCGGGGAAGGGGAAAATAGTGCCCAATTTATTTTAGTTAATTTATTTTTAGTGGATTTTCCCTAATTTATTTTATTGCTTTTCTTTTGCTAAAGATATTACTTTTAGTGTATATGTAGCATATATATATATAATATATAATTATTCCGAGCCTGTTCACGAGCTTTTTGAGCCGAGCTTGGGTCGGCTTGACTCGGCTTGTTAAGGTCTCGAGTCGAGCCCGAGCCCGAGTCGAGCTCACTCGAACCGGTCATGCTCATTATCACCCCTAGTAGTGCCACGTATTTATTTATCCCTCCTTATTGCTCGTACTAGCTTACATGCTTATGTTTATAATAAACATGAAACATAGTAGAGTATATGTGTACCATTGAGCTTTGTAAGCTCAGCGCTCGGAATCGTTGTTTCTGTGCGTAGGTTGATCGTTGATTCGTAGGATCGATGAGCACTATCGGTACGAGATTCTAGTATGTGGTGACCTCCAGAGTACGATACTTGTGTTTAGTGGACTGTGTATTCATAGGACCTTACGTGTTGGAGTCTGTAATCTTTATTTTGAAATTGTATTAATCAATCGATTATTCAAATGTTTTAAATTTAAATTAGAGCTCCTTAGTACTGTTTTGATTATTTATCTATAATTTCCATTTGCTTTAAATGTTTTTGAGAAATACCTTGTTGGGCTAAACTCAGTTTAAATTTTTTTATGATTTTGGCTTAGGCTTAAGGCCCAAATGTAATATCTGAGTCCGGTGTGTTACAGTACAATACCTCTTAAATAGAGTTTAGTCTTCGAAGGTAATCTATTGAGCATCAGCCTCCACGAAAAAAAAATTGCACTTTGAGAGGGATAAATTTAGTCCACACTACCCTTCAAACTTTATCTTCCACAGCATTGGCTGAAGCAATGAGCTCACAATACTGTTTCAATTTGTAGATTCTATTTGAATTAATCTTCCACCTTAGGCTGTCTTGATTCAAGGTTTTAACTGAAAAGCTGTTCAACACTTCAACAAAGTTATCCCAACAACTTTTTTTCCCAATCAAATAGTCTCCTCCTTAGAAGGATCGACCATTTTCATAACCCATTGCTTGCAAACCCGAACTCACAAACTTTTTCATCCTTTACTGCCAAATAGAAGATTCGAGGGAATAATTCTCTAAGAGATAGATCACCTGCCCATAAATCAGTCCAAAAATCGATGCATTTACCATCGCCTAAAACAAGACGAAGATTCTTTGCAAACACTTCATCGTCCTTCGCCAAAGGTTTCACTATCGACTTCCAAACCCAAGACATATGTTTGCTTACCACAGGGTTCAACAGAAATGAATTTAGATGTTTTTTTTTTGCGCGGCTCTATTAATTTATTCCATTCACAATATCAAGATTTCAAACCACTAATTTTGCTTAAGAAACCTAATGTCTTATTACGCTAGACCAATTAATTGTTGATTTGAATCCCATAACATTATATTGGTCATGTTTGACAATTAGCGAATAGCTGATAGCGTATTATATTAGCTGATAAATGATTGCATTAGCTGATTTAACTAGCGGATTATATAAAAACGTTTGATAAAACTAAATGGTAGCTGCTAACTGTTTGATTATTTAAACAAGCAAAATGACATCTAAAAACATGATTATATTCGATACTTGTTTGAATAGTTTATTAATTATTAATATTTTGTATCTATTAATATTAATTAGATTATGAAAAATAATTTTTTAATATAATATTACCTAGCATATTTGAAGGATCTATATATTAATTTATTATTTATATAATTATTTTTAATGTAATTTGATTAATTATTAAATTTAAATACAAATATAAATATAAATGTGTGAGAATAAAAAATACAAAAAGTATTAGTTTACAACTGTCACAATGTAAATACGTGAGGATTAAGAATTAAAATAGAAAATGTTAAATATAGGTTATTTGAAGATTTTTATAATTGTTAAGGGTAAAAGGCTCTTTATAACTCTAACGTCAAAACCTCTAATTTTTAAAAAGCTCATATTAGCAACGTTTTCAAAATTTAGATGTTTCACCTCAATCCGCTATTTACCAAACATTTAAATTAGCGGATTCAACTGTTCAAACCTTTAATTTTAGCCCAAACTTCTTTTTTTTCTCAAACTGTTGTTTAACGAATATGGTTTTTTTATATCAAATGTTGTGTTATATGTTTTAAAATTATTTATTTTATTTATAATTTCTACATTAAAAATTGTTTGACACGAGCGTTGTAAAATTAGACCACACAACTTTGTCAATTCAATCATAAGCTCTAATTTCTTAAACACTAAACCCTAAAACTTTAAATCCAAACTCTATAACCTAAAACCATGACCGCTAAATATACTAATAACATTAAAAATAACAATATTGTGTGGTCTAAATTTTTACAGTATACATCAATAATAAATGTTATATAAAATTTTTGGAAAATACTTTGATATATAACCTTTTTAATTTTAAGTTTTAGAGGTTTAGATTAGAGTTAAGGGATTTAGGTTGTAGGGTATAGAATTCACGATCAATGGTTAAAATTTAGAGTTTAAAGTTTAGGGTATTAGAGTCAATTTATATTTTAGATTTTATAATTTAAATATGAAGAGTTGTGTAAATTTTTTTATACTGCTTGTGTATTAAAATATAACCCAAAATTTTAAGGGTTTTATTTTATTAATACACAGCCTGTGTAAACCCTTCTGTAAAATCTAAAATCTAAAATCCTAACCCCTAAATTCTAAACCCTAAACTCTAACCCCCCTAAGCTCTAACCTAAACCTTAAATTCTAAACTCTACAACCTAAACTCCTAAATTTTAAACCCTAAACTAAACTCTTAACCCATAAATTTTAAAAACACATGTAAACTAACTTTAATTTACACGGACTGTGTATCAAACTTTTTCTTAAATTTTAATATGAAAATTGAGTTGTTGCTTACTTTGTAGGGGCCATTGGCCAACCCCAACCAACCAAATTTCCCATATTTGAAAATTTTTTAGTTGTATTTACAACCTTAATCATACTTGTCCTTTCCTTAATCATCTTTGAAATCCACGCGCCAATGGAGGCACCTGAATACACCGCCATATAGGCCCCTTTATCTCTTTGGATTCTGTATGCACCAGGTTCGGAGAAAGGTATGGAGTAACAGTAGCAGTGGGCAAAAAATAAAGTTTCTATAGAAGTTTAAAGAATATAAAGCAGAGTTAGCTTTCTTTTCAACACACAGATAGCAATATCACAGGAAAAATAAAATCCACAAAGCTTTTTCCTTTCTGGAGAATTTGGGAATTTGATTTTATTTTTTGGATGGTGGAGTTGTGAGGTTGTTGTTGTTGTTTTTGGGGGTGAGAAAAATGGCTGCAGAAGGAAATATGTTGCTGTTGTCAGTTGTGGAGGATGTACTGCAACAACATGGCAATCGCTCCAAATATCTTGATTTGGAATCTAGAAAAGCTGAGGAAGCTGGTACTTTTTAATTTTATTTTTGTTTCTTAGAATCAGCATCTAGATTTTTTTGAATGATGATGGAAGTAAATATTTCTTTTTAATTCTCTGGTTTTAAACTGATCAAAATGATGTATTTCCATGGAAATTTTGGTTTTTTCTTCTAATTTACCATCTGATCTCCCACCTTTTTGTTGAAATGGGAAAAAAGAAAAAACCTTTTGATCACTGGTCAGTTATAGTTTCTGAAATTTTAGATGAATTGCAGCATGTTATGAATAAACTTTGAATGAGACAATTTACTTTGAAAATTAAAAGAAAGGGAAACAGAAAGAAAGAAAGAAGCTGATGTGATGATCTCTTGTATTATGGCACAGCATCAAGGAGGTCCGAAGCCTCGGGATGGCTAAGGAAGATGGTTGGAGTCGTGGCGGCTAAAGATTTGCCGGCGGAGCCATCAGAGGAAGAATTTAGGCTTGGTTTGAGGAGTGGAATAATCCTTTGCAATGCTCTCAATAAAGTTCAACCTGGAGCTGTGCCTAAGGTTTACTTACTTGATTGTTATTTCCGTTAATTTTCCTTTTGATCATGATTAACTTAATTGGGGGTGATTGGCTTTAGGTGGTGGAAAGTCCATGTGATGCAGCTCTCATACCTGATGGAGCTGCATTGTCAGCTTTTCAGTACTTTGAAAATGTAAGGAATTTCTTGGTAGCTGGTCAAGAATTGGGGCTTCCCACTTTTGAGGCATCTGATCTAGAACAAGTATGTTTTTCAACCTATTTTCTTCTTTTTCTCATCTATTTTTGCAATTCTTTTGCCTTGGAAGAAATGTGTTTTATTGCGTAATATGTTTCATTGTAATTTGGTTATAATTCTTTAGGGAGGCAAATCTGCAAGGGTGGTGAATTGTGTTCTAGCACTCAAGTCCTATAATGAATGGAAGCTCTCAGGTGGAAATGGGGTGTGGAAATTTGGTGGAAACTTAAAACCTGCCAACACCACTTTGGGAAAGTCATTCTTGAGAAAAAATTCAGACCCTTTTACAAACTCCTTGCAGAGGACCTTATCGATGAACGAGAAACTATCAACTGGTCACTCTAATGCAATCGATACTAATAAAATGGTTGGTAAGCTTTAATTGTTTAAATATTTGCTGATTTTATATTCACATTGAACAATGAGAATGAATTCTATGAATTTTTCTTATTGTACAAGCAGGCTGGTTCTGGTTCGCTAAGTATGTTGGTTCGTGCCATTCTATCAGATAGAAAGCCTGAAGAAGTTCCAATGGTAGGTTTTTATTGGTTCATTACTCTCATTTAACATGCCAAACTTGATTAGTATTTATTTGCTTATATAAACTGGGATTGTGGAATGATTTTTATTAGAAATTATGATTATTCTTTTGCTACTTATTCGGTTCATATTTGATTGTCGATAGCTGGTTGAATCTGTGCTCAGTAAAGTTGTAGAGGAGCTCGAGCATCAGATTGCAAGCCAATCTGAAATGGTATGTCAGTTTTCAAATTTTACGGATGAATAAAAGTCGTTTACTATGCAATTATTGATCTTAACTAACATTTTTGTTTATTGTGGCTTCTTCTCCAAATTGAAAGATGAAGACTTCAAAAGACATCACTTCTAGTTTCAGAAAGCCTCTACAGAAACAAACTCTTGGGGATAAAAAGGTATATAATAATCCTCATCTACTTCACAACTCACTAGATTTTTCTCAGATAGCTCACGTTTCTCGAACTATTGTCGTTTTCGTATCGATTAAGATTGAGGAAAAGAACATCAAAGTGGCAAAGAAAGAAGATTGCTTTCAAAAGGACCTCATTGATAACGAGGAAGTGAAACTTCGATCGCAAAAACAGCAAATGATCTTTGATCAACAACAAAGAGATATTCAGGTGGGAGATATTGTGCCATATCTTCTATTTTCTTTTCTGTTCACGGACTTGACTGGAGCACATATATGTTTATGTAAATGTTGCAGGAACTGAAGCATGCTATTAGTTCCACAAAGGCTGGCATGCAATTCGTACAAATGAAATTTCATGAGGAATTCAACAGCCTTGGTACATTGATTTGCTTTAATAGAAGTATTTGTTTGTATTTTCTTGCTTATTGAAGTGCTAAGCTAGGTATTTGTACAGGCATGCATATTCATGGTCTAGCTCATGCCGCTTCTGGTTACCACAGAGTTCTAGAAGAAAACCGCAAGTTGTATAACCAAGTTCAGGACCTTAAAGGTAAATCCACTTATCTTTTATAAGTTCTTATTATCATGCTTGTCCTTGTGTTGATTCCCTAATTTATTAAAAGGATTATCTACTTTATCTGACCAGGAAGTATCCGTGTTTATTGCCGCTTGAGACCATTCTTGTCTGGATCAAGCTATCTTAGCACTGTGGATCACGTGGAAGAGGGAAACATCATCATCAGCACATCATCAAAGCATGGTAAAGGACACAAGTCCTTTACCTTCAACAAAGTCTTTGGGCAGTCTGCAACTCAAGGTTGCTTTACTAAGCGTTTAATTGCTTATTGATAATGTTTCTGCAATTTCAGCATTCTTTACTAAGTTCAATCTTATTGTATTGCAGCCGAGGTTTTTTCTGATATGCAGCCACTGATTCGGTCGGTTCTCGATGGATACAATGTTTGCATATTTGCATACGGCCAGACAGGGTCAGGGAAAACTTACACTATGGTAAGACAAGATTGGACCATTCACTAAAAGTATGATAATACATGTACTAATAAATATACCTTTGAACTTACTGCCTTGCTGGTTTATTTGGTTTGCACATCCAGAGTGGACCTAAAGACCTGACAGAGAAAAATCAAGGCGTAAATTACAGGGCTTTGGGTGACTTGTTTCTTCTAGCAGAACAAAGAAGGGATACCTTTCGCTATGATGTTGCTGTTCAAATGATCGAAATTTACAACGAACAAGTTAGGGATCTCCTTGTCACAGATGGAAGTAACAAAAGATATCCTTTTTCCAATTCATTCGGTTTTATAAGATTAGATAATCTTATCAGTTGGTGTCTATGAAAATTTGTCCTCACAGATTGGTAATTCAGACAAAGCTTTCTTACTATTCTAAATGAAAGACTGAAAACTTAGAATTGGTTTAAATATGGAATGGATGTTAATTTTTTAGTTGATGTAGGTTTTGCCAGTCAGTTTTCCATCAAGTCTTATCCTTAATCTATTAATAAATTAGGAATTCGAAATAGTTCCCAGAATGGTTTCAATGTACCAGATGCAAACCTCGTGTCCGTTTCATCAACATCCGATGTTATTGATCTGATGAACCTAGGGCAAAGGAATCGTGTAGTTGGTGTAACAGCCCTAAATGACCGTAGCAGCCGTTCTCATAGGTAAACTTCTTATTTCTTTACACCGCTTGATCCTGGTATATTTCTTCATTCTGAAGCTAAATTCTGTTTTTATCACCTTGCAGTTGCTTGACTGTCCATGTTCAAGGAAGAGACTTAACATCTGGTGCCATTCTCCGCGGCTGCATGCATCTTGTGGATCTTGCAGGAAGTGAGAGAGTAGACAAGTCTGAGGTAACAGGAGATCGACTAAAAGAGGCACAGCACATAAACAAATCTCTATCGGCTTTAGGAGACGTTATTGCTTCTCTTGCCCAAAAGAATCCACATGTTCCTTATAGAAACAGCAAACTCACTCAACTTCTTCAAGATTCACTTGGTAAGTTTAAATTGTCATGAAGGTTGTTGTTTCAGCTCTATTTAGTAGCTTAATTGTTGCATTGATATTTCTTTTCAAGAAGTTCTAATTATATTGGGCTGGAATTGTATTTTCAGGAGGGCAGGCCAAGACACTAATGTTTGTTCACATAAGCCCCGAACCTGATGCCAATAGGTGAAACGATAAGTACTCTCAAATTTGCAGAGCGTGTAGCAACTGTTGAACTTGGTGCTGCTCGAGTGAACAAAGACACTTCAGATGTTAAAGAACTCAAAGAACAGGTTATTGTATAGCCTCTACCTACTGGTTGATATAGTTATCTTAAGATAGTTGGCAAATCTGATACTCTTCCATTCAGTAACTTTTGTTGGAATCATCTTCCAGATTGCTAGCCTTAAGGCAGCTTTGGCTAGGAAAGAGGGAGAGACGGACCAAAGTCAGCACTCTGTATCTGGCAGCTCTGAAAAATATCGAGCAAAGGCCAGTGACCTATCACCCTTTATTCCTAATCAGCGAGTTGGAGATGTTTTGGTGGCTAGAGAACCCATGGGTAATGTTGGAAACATTGAGGTACATAATGCTTTACACATCATATTAGGATGGAAATTCAAATGTGCGAGTTTGTTGAATTCAGAATTTCATGGTAATATGCAGTCTAGAGACTGAAAGTGGCAAAATACTAATTCACATGTGCAATTCGTTTTATGAATAACTTAAGCAATTCAATGTGTTGAGTTTGTTTGGGATTCTCTAGAAAGCTTGACTATTCATATAATCTTTATGCATTCCCCACAAACATATTTTTTCTCCTTAGCCCGAGGCCCTGAGAGGTTAAAATTTGATCAATTGCTTTTGCAGGTGTGCACTAACTCTACATTGAGGCAAAAGAGGCAAAGCTTTGATCTTGACGAGCTATTAGCAAACTCACCTCCCTGGCCTCCCGTTGTCAGTCCTGCTCAAAACTTTAGGGACGACGAGAAAGAATCAGGCTCAGGTGAGTGGGTGGACAAGGTTATGGTGAACAAGCAAGATGCCATTAACAGAGTAGGAAACCCCCTAGAATGTTGGGAAGCAGAAAGTGAGAACTTGTCTGATGTCTTTTACCAGAAATATCTCCATGATTCTTCAAAGATTTACACGGAACAATCATATAATATGTTCACTGGGGCAAACGGGTTCAACATGACTGGTTCCGATGACACAGATGATATTGATCTTGCAACCAGTGACTCATCCGAGCCTGATTTGCTTTGGCAATTCAACCAGACCAAACTTAGCAACATAACCGATGGGATCGAATCAAAGATCAAGAAACCTACTTCAAAATTAGCAAGAAACCCTGAAATGAGGTAAGTCAATACATACATTCTCACATCAAATATTGTCTACGACCGTTTTAAGTTCTCGACATGTTACTAAAAAGCTTGTTAACCTTCCTGCAGTAAAAATCTACATCATATGACAGGACCATCACCATCTAGGAAATTACCAGATGGGGTTGGCCAATCATTGCATCGAAACACGAGACAACCAGTCGCTGCTGACGGAAAACGCAAAACCGGGAGTCGAAAATAACAAGTTTGTACACCATTACAACCACGTTGGATTGATTTCTGTTTCTTTTTTCTCATATATTTGTTAGAGAGTGAGAGAAATATGTGTTTCAATATACATATAATTTTTTTCATTGTAATTAACAATAATTCCAGTTGCTAATTATCCAAAAAAAAAATCCAGTTGCTATATCATATAATGCTATATCACAATTTCCAGAAACTGACATGAAAAATGTTCAATAAGCTGGACAATAAATGTGATTCGGTAATCGATTTAGGACTTTAATAATGCAATTTGATCGAATGATCTTCCCCCAAACCCAATTAGGGATGTCAATTGGGCGGAGAGGGTACGAAGGGTATTCTTCCCACTCTCATTCCCGTCAAGAGTTTTCATCTCTATTTTCGACCCACGACTCGTTGTGAATACAAAATCTAAAATTATCCTTGCATGCAAACTGCAAAATTAAAATTATCTTTGTCCCATCACCCAAGTGGGTCCTAAGACCCACTTAATCCCTCTTTACCCACTCTATGACCCATTCATATAATATATTTATAAATATTAGTTAAAAACATAAATCAAATTTGATATGAAAAAGTATAAAATACCTGTCATTCGGACTCTCACCACATATGTGACATTATTCTAATTGTCACCATTTAAAAAAATGAAATTAATTTTTTTTATAACAAAAAAAAATTGAACTAAAAAGATAGTAAAATATATTATAAAGGACCGATAATATCACAAATAACATATAAAATAATATTTTAATTGTTGTAACAAATAAACAATATAGAAAGAACTAAAAATAAAATAACAATTAATTTTTTTAAAAAAATAAGAACAAATACCAATACAAACCTTAATTTAAACCCTAAATTCCTAGCCCTAACACCCTAAAAGCTAAACCTTAAACCTAAACCCTAAACTCTAAATCTAACTACAAACCTTAATTTCTACACCCTACAACCTAAACCCCTAAATCCTAAATCATGACCTAAATCTTTAAACCCTAAAATTAAAAGGCTTGTATAAATATTCATATATATATATATATATAAATTTTTTATTAATATTTCAAGACAAGTCAATATGAATTACTGTAAATTTGACTATAATCTAAAATGGTATTATATTTTAAATAATATTTATAATAATACAAGTATAAGATTTGTTAAGCGGGTGAGAATGATACGGATGGTGATAAGGTGAATACAAAGGTATATTCACGTCTTTTCTACCATCTACAACAAATCTAATTTTTATTTTTATCTTTACCTTTTAACTCACAAAATTTATAACTATTTCTACCCAATTAAATGCGAAATTCCGAAAGTTCACGCAAAACCCACCCATTAACATCCTAGACCTAATACTGTGGAATCAAATCCTTTTGGTTAAATTATGAGTTATGGGTTTAATCTCTCTAATTAATGGTTCTCTATATCGTGTTTTCTTTTTTAACATGATAATGTTAATTAATACTATGTAAACTTCAAGATCAAAATTTTAAAATTCAAAGAGTTAAAGAGGAATCAAATTCACGGCTTCTAACGGAAAATGAAAAATCTTCATCAAACACAGTCGTCGTATAGCCCACCTTTGACCCATACGGCGGCAGCCCACGACCCAGCAATAGAACAGTTCTTCCTTTATTAGCTTCGGTTTGGCAGCTCTTTATCGATTATCTTTCCGAAAACCCAGAAATTCCCCCACAACTCCGGCGACAAGTGTACCCCACCCCCACCCACCATCCCCATTTTGATTGACGGATCACAATTCACAAGTCCTAAACTCTTGATCTCGGGTTTGTATTTGTATTCTCTTATAATTCATTTTGTTTGAAAATCTTAGCCTTTGATGTTTTGTGGATTAAAGCTTCTTTTTTTCTCCTTTTGAAGTAAGATATGACGATGTATATCGTATCTCGGCGACTCTCTGCTGGATCCACCACCTCCCTCCGTTACGCCACCTGCTGGAGATCCTTCTCCACGTCGTTTAGGGAAGAACGGGATACTTTCGGCCCCATTAATGTCCCCTCCGATAAGTTCGTCTCTCCCTTTCATCACTGTCTTTTCTTTTCCCATTTGCACTACTATAACTTTTTTAAATGAAAGAGGGAAGTAGTTATGCTTGCTGTTTGTGTTTATATAGATTGTGGGGAGCGCAGACTCAGAGATCTTTACAGAATTTTGATATAGGGGGCGAGCGTGAATGGATGCCGGAACCTATTATTCGTGCCTTTGGTGTTCTCAAGAAGTGTGCTGCCAAGGTTCTTCTCTAATCTGATTACTGAATCCCAATAATTCTCAATATTGAATTGTTTGCATATACATTTTAATTGTTTTGTTTATGTAGGTTAACATGGAGTATGATCTTGATCCCACCATTGGGAAGGCCATAATACAAGCGGCAGATGAAGTAGCCGAAGGAAAACTCAACGATCACTTTCCACTTGTCGTTTGGCAAACTGGTAGTGGCACCCAGAGTAACATGAATGCCAATGAGGTCTTTGCCGATTTGATTTTTTTGATCGATTTCTTCTTGAATGTAGTGATGATTCTTTTTCATTTGAGAAACATTTCTAATGTAAATTTTATTAGCTTATTTTGTGACTTTGGAAATTTTCAGGTTATTGCTAATAGAGCAGCTGAGATCCTTGGGCATAAGCGTGGTGAAAAGTATGTGCACCCAAATGATCATGTGAACCAATCTCAATCTTCTAATGACACATTCCCCACTGTAAGCCGGAATTACCCATCTAACTTTTTGGTTTCTTCTTTCTTTTGATTGAGATTTGTGAAATTCAAGAATTCACCTACACCAACTTATTCATCCTTGGCTTATCACGGTAGGTTTTGAGCTGCGTCTTTACTAATGGACATTTCCTTCTTTCTCCAGGTAATGCACATTGCAGCTGCTACAGAAATAAACTCGAAGTTAATACCCAAATTGAAAGTTTTACACTCTGCTCTACATTCAAAGGTTTGCTGTGCTTTGGCCTCTAGTTTATGGTGGCATTTTTGTAAAATCTCTCTCATCTCACCTTGTGTTTCTTTTCATGTATCCTTAAATGGAGATCTATGCATTATATGCCATCGTTTCCCCCATATCCTTATTCACATCAATTAAAACATCGGCATCTACTACCAGTAAGGGAGTTTTTCTGGTCATGCCCGATTATTGTTGCCAATATTTTCTTATTTGAATTCTACCTCTTTGGCTCTTTGATTAGTTATTTTAACATGGCCCTTGTCAATGATGTCTTTTAGTCTGTAATATTATGGTCCCTTCTGGTGAATCATTGTGAGTAATATGGCTCTTGCATTATATGCCATTGTTTCCCCCATATACTTATTCACATCAATTAAAACATCGGCATCTACTACCAGTAAGGGGATTTTTCTGGTCATGCCCGATTATTGTTGCCAATATTTTCTTATTTGAATTCTACCTCTTTGGCTCTTTGATTAGTTATTTTAACACGGCTCTTGTCAATGATGTCTTTTAGTCTGTAATATTATGGTCCCTTCTGGTGAATCATTGTGAGTAATATGTTCAGCCACAAGACGATCTAATCTTTTCTACTTTGCTTTGGATTCTACATGTATGCTACCGAGTCCATTAAATCTTAACTATGTCATTTTGTTTTATATTTTCTTCTATACCAGTGAGCTTTTTAACTTGGACAAGTTCAAACTTTAAGTTAAAATTTCTTGTGTTTCCACCAGTCTGTTGAATTCAAAGATATTGTAAAAATTGGTCGCACTCACACTCAAGATGCAACACCTTTGACTCTTGGTCAAGAGTTTAGTGGCTATACTACGCAAGTAAGCTCATTATCCAGCAGATGCTTTTATATACCTTGGGATCAATTATGTTTAGTGGAGGGATGGCAGTGAGGGACAACTTCTAATTATTTTGTGTTTTTGTATTGTTATA
Source organism: Hibiscus mutabilis (assembly GCA_019671005.1). Lineage (NCBI taxonomy): Eukaryota > Viridiplantae > Streptophyta > Magnoliopsida > Malvales > Malvaceae > Hibiscus > Hibiscus mutabilis. The sequence continues at coordinate 6,237,082 of CM033756.1, forward strand.
GGTCAAGTATGGAATTGATCGAGTTTTGTGCACCCTTCCACGCATGTATCAGGTACGTGATTCCGTTTTGATTGTATGGTATTCCTTGTAACCTGTTCTGAATACTGACAAATAGGGGTGCTATATGACAGCTTGCACAAGGTGGTACTGCCGTGGGGACAGGGTTGAATACAAAGAAAGGGTATGTTTGTTAGCCTTGAAGCTTGCTTCTCTGATTTTGTAATCTTGTCTATTCTCTTTTGTCAAGTTTAGTTGGTTTTCTTTTGTTTGTTTTATTTTGATGCATGCATCTGTTGTGTCATGGACTGAAGTAGTTGTCACCAAGTTTGCTAAATGCGGACATTAAAATGAAACTATTATGACAAATGAACCAGTCTGAGAGCATTATTTATCATCATAACTGCTAAATGCAACCTTTAGACTGTCTCATGCTGAATTTGACAGTGCCCAATGTTCAAATTGGTCTAGGTTTGATGTAAAAATAGCTGCTGCTGTAGCCGAGGAAACAAGCTTGCCATTTGTCACAGCGGAAAATAAGTTCGAAGCTTTGGTGAATCTCTTATAACTCTCTCTGATTAAGCATTTTTTATTTATTTATTTTTCTGTTTTATTTTAGTTTGAAGGAATTGATTATTACCGCTGATCTCCTAACTTGTGATGCAAAATGGTTACACATGCGTGAATATTGATTTTTCTTTAATCAGGCTGCACATGATGCCTTTGTTGAAACCAGTGGAGCCCTAAACACTGTAGCTACATCCCTGATGAAGATTGCTAATGACATACGCCTACTGGGAAGGTTTGTCCGCAGCTTGGATAACCTTTGTTTTTTTCTCTTCATTTTAGCATTATTCTGATGGTTTAAGCTTTTTCCTTGTTCAGTGGTCCCCGATGTGGCCTTGGTGAGCTCATTCTTCCTGAAAATGAGCCAGGCAGCAGTATCATGCCCGTAAGATTCTCATCTCAATTTCTACGGATTCATTTATCATTGAAGTCCTCTTTTCTTTCTATTCCATTTGCTCTTCGACTATTCCTCTGCCGTATAATCTTGTTAGTTTGACTGAAATTATCCCGTTTTAGGGGAAGGTGAACCCCACCCAATGTGAGGCTCTTACTATGGTCTGTGCCCAGGTAAATTTATGTTGCTATTTTTTTCACATTCAGATGGTATTGTCTAGTTGGAGATTTTTTTTGTGGTGGTTATATCGACTCTTTCTTTTATCGGTTCATAACAAGTCTCTTTCTTTTATCGGTTCATAACAAAACGGAAAGTTTCTTGCAGGTAATGGGTAACCATGTGGCTATCACAGTGGGTGGATCAAATGGCCACTTCGAATTGAATGTGTTCAAGCCGATGATTGCTACTGCACTCCTGCGTGTATGTTTTTTTTTTTACAAAAGCTGTATATGTTAATTTTCTGCACTACTCATTTGAAAGGCCAAATCTCTTTATTTCCTTAAGACACTATGAATGTGAGTTTTCGCAATGAAAATATTCTTTAGAACTTGAGATTTGACAATCATATGCTTGACATGCCTTGAAATTTTCTCCCACTTAGGTTGCTGATTATAACATTAATGTAATATTGAATATGTTCGTTTTCATTCACTCCTGATCGTCATTCTTTGATGTAGTCATTAAGATTGCTGGGTGACGCATCTGCATCGTTTGAGAAGAACTGCGTTAAGGGAATTCAAGCTAATAGGGAAAGAATTTCAAAATTACTGCACGAGGTCAGTCGCTACATCCTAAATAATTTAAGTGCATTTTGATACCATATGATTGATTGCCAAGCTAATGAGCATATGTTGTATGGTCTTGCAGTCTCTAATGCTTGTCACATCCTTGAACCCTGTAAGTTTTCATCCCTGCTTCTATAGGATCTGTTGGCCCACAACTATTCTTTCCATTTTGAACACATCTCTAACGACGTCTTTACTTTCCAGAAAATTGGTTACGACAATGCTGCGGCAGTTGCCAAGAAAGCACACAAGGAAGGCTGCACTTTGAAGGTGAGATTTATTTGTTCTCCGTGTAGTTATCAATTACTCGTCACGTAATTCAGTAGAATGTTTTTTTTTCCGCCTTAAAATGATTGCCGTAATCCTGTTTTTGGATGGCTGAAGTGCTAAATATTTCCTACACTGGTTTGTGCTTATCTTTTGCAGGAAGCAGCATTGAAAAGTGGTGTGCTGACATGCGAAGAATTCGACAATCTTGTGGTGCCTGAGAAAATGATTGGCCCATCTGACTGAAGCTAGTGGAGACTTAAGCATCAGTTGCTTAGATTTTAATTTCAAGACGGTCGGATTCAAAATAGAACAGACTGTGATTTGCTTCATATTCCGGTCATGGAAAACAATAATTTTGAAGCTTTTGTTTGTAGTGAAAAAATAGCCATGGATTGACTAATAAGGGGAAAGCCTCCTCTGTTTTTGTTAGGAGACTGATTGAAGGAAAACTAAATGCCAAATAAAAGAGAGGGCATCATCAAATTCTCTTGATTCTTTATTTGACAATTTAAATTATAAAATTTTACTATTCAAAAAATATATAAAATTTTAATCTTTTTAGATAAGTCTTTTTTAGGTGATCAACTGATGGTCTATGTTTTTTTGCAAGTTGTTTTTTCACCTTTGATTTCTATTTTTATCTTATTTAAAAATACAATTAAAAGTTAATATTTAATAAGATTATTAATTTATATACAAATTCTTTATCACTCTACTTACTATCATTCATTAAATAAATTTTTACATTGGACCGTACAATGAATATAACAGGAGATGGTATTTATTAGATTTAAACTTTTATGTATAGCACGATATATGCTAATCAATTATATATCTAATGATGTGATTTTAAAAATAAAAATAGTTACAATCCATAAACCTTAAATTTTAAATCCATTAACATAAACTATGAACCTTAAATTAGATCCTTAACCCCTAAAATCAAGGCGCTTATAAAAATAAAATGTTTCTATCACCAGATATGTGATATTTTTTTCCTAGATAAAATCGAAAAAAATAATTGAATATCATTTATAATTTTTTCATTTTTATCTCATACTTATTTTGGATTAATTTTTGTTTTCATTACATGTTTTATATAAATAATAATTAAATGATAAACCACAGCCATGGTCCCTAGAGTTTGGATGAGTTTATATTTAGTCATCAAAGTTTCAAAAGTTACATTTTGATCACTAAAGAACCTACCCAAGGTGAAAGCGGATGAACATTTTTTTTAACATTAATAGTAAAATCGGAAGCTGAAAAACTAGCCGATTTGACTTTCATCTAGTTTTTTATATTAATTAGAGAGGTATTACATTCTCATGTATGAATTTGAACCAATACAAGATGAGGCAACATAAACATCTTTAACTATTAGGCCAATTATTGGATCTTGCTTTCATTCTAGTTTTTTAAACATTAAATATAGTTTCTTTTATTATTTTCTCCCAGCAAAAATAACATCCTAAAAAAATTACTTTTAGGGTAAACTACATGGTTGGTCTCTTTTGTTTTAAGGATGTTTGATTTTGGTCGTTGATTTTGAAAAGTAACGATTTGGTTAGTCTTATGACACATTAACAAAAAGGGTTACTTTTAAATTTAATCTTGAACTTTTAAAAGTTTTTTTTCACCCACTTTTTCAAATAAAAAACCCATTGTCTCCTAAAAATCCATTCCCTCCTCTCTAACCTTGTGAATTGTAGAAGCGAATGACACACCATGAATTTCTTAGTTTGACATTGATTATAAAATTGCGGTGAAAAGCAATTTGAAAAATTATTATAGAAAAGTGATTTAAAAAGTTAAATTTAAAAATTTAGTGTTTGATATTGTTGTCAAAAAGTACTGTTGTAAAGATAAAATGTCTATTTTAGACATTCTTTCAAAAAGTGTTCTTAAAAAAGTAAAAGTTAGATTTAAGAATTAATAAGGGTTAAATTTGTCGTTTTAAATTCAAACGGGATTTTCAACCTCAAAAGCTAAAAAATATAACTGTTGAGTTTGGATTAATAATCATTTTTCAAAATTTATTTTTCTATCAAAATTAAGTGTTTTTCATTGAGGTGGAGAAGTGACTTTGACCCTCTAAACTCAATAAGAAACGAAAACATTGTACATTCTTCGAAAATGTATTTGTACCGCGTGGAGGACTTGGTTGCCTTGAGTATGGTGAACTGATGTTGAGTTAATGGGGAATGAGCGGTGGCGTAAGTGATCAAATCATTATTTTTTCAAAATTGATGATCAAAATCAAACAACCAAAATACAAAAGGGACCAATCAAAGAATTTACCCTTACTTTTAATTCGTTTATTTATTTTTTGAAACAAACCTCTGAAACTTTAGGTAATTCCGATTCACTCTCAACTCTATTCCTACATCGCCGCCACCTAAGCATCTGCTCCTCCTCCGGTCCTTTGCCTTCAAGTTTGCTCACTATGCTATATTTTAATTTTCTGTTTCGATCATAGTGCTTGTTCGTCTGTCTCTGAGAATTTTGGCTACTGTTGACGTGAAATTTGTTCACACCTCTATTGAGGTCCTTAGCGGCGGCGAATGTCACTGCTACTGTGTAATAGCAGCAGCGGCGGTGTTGACAACTTAAACCCTTTTGCCTATATTGGCTTCGCTGCAATTTAACCCAATTATGACAATTGCAATATATTTTTAGGTCTTTTTCTTTTTCTTTTAGTCTATTGATGCAGTCTTGTTTGCCTGTGTTTCTGTTACATTTAAGAATTTAGCAGTATTTATAAGGTAGAGAATATGAAAGGGATGGATAATAATTACCAAAACTGAAAGTAGCTGCTTTTCTTTTCCAGGTATATCTGAACTTATATTAAGGTGGAAAAATGGAAGATTCTTGCCTACCTATAGAGTTGATGATTGGACAAGATACATCAAGGTATATGAACTGTTTAACTTGCTCTGCTTATTTTCTGCCAAATTATTAAAAAAACCAGTTTCATTTTGATTTATCAGTGTTGGTGTAGAGTGTATACATTAACGGAATCCTTTTTGTTTACATATGTAGTTTGGAAGCTAGCGACAGCAATGCTTTTAATCTTGCCTACGAAAAAGAGCAAGAAAAGGAGAGGGAAGGATCAGGTATAAATAGTCTAGTGATAGCAAAGCTTGAAAGGGTTCATCTTACCCTTGTTAGTGTTGTAGCTTGGATGCCAATGATAGCAACACTTTAATCTCACCCTTGATTTTTTTAATCTTATAAATTAAGAAGTTGTGGTTAAATACTTGTGTCTACAGGAGCTTCAAAGGGTAAAAGAGAAGCAAAACCCCAAATTGAGTAAATCTCAGATAAAAAAGTTGAAGAAGATTGAGGTTCTTACCCTATCTTGACTATTGATACCAAATTACTTTGCTTCAGTTGTCTTGTTAGGATGGTGACTTCTTATTTGTTGGTGCAGGAAGAGAAAGAGAAAGCACTTTTACTATCGAAGAGCATTGAGACATTGGAGTACATTTCCTTTCCTTTTCTAAATAATTTATCCTACTTTCTTTGTCTTTTGTTGGGAAATATTTTTGAATGTTTGACAAATACTGTAACACTTGATGTTCAGGAAATGCAAAATTCCAGAAGATGTATATTCTTTGCTGCAGTCCTCAAAAACTATTGGTCGGGTTTGTATCATTGAGTCTACTCCAAATTCTTCGATAGGATATAATCATTATGGTTAACATGATTTTTGCTTTACTAGGTTGAAACAATGCGGGAAAAACGGAGGACAGCTATTCAATTTTCTAAAGTAGGTTTAGAAGTTCCTCATTGTGTCAAATCTTCCAAGGGGTGGGATCGTGGTAATGCTTCGCCGCCTTCTTCTGAACCTGAAACTGAGTTTGATACTAATCAGAATCACATTGAGCCATCCATGATAATAGAAAAGGAAGTTGCAAAACATTTACGTGACTCTCAGTCAGCTTTTGAGTCATCTTCTCAAAAGTTGACTTTATCCCCAAGCTGCAGTGATGTTGATGCCTTACCAACCATGGAGGTTTCCTTTAAGAACGATGATACACCTTTAGAAGAGGGCATGGAAACCTGTATTCCCAAGCTGCCGGTCGATGATGGGAGAAAAAATTCCTTGTCAATGGTGAGTTGGATTTCAAACGGGTAACATATCATCTGAAGGAAGAACTGCATATAAAGGGAGGTTGTATAGAAGTGATATTTTGGTTAGGTGTTATGTAAATGGAAGTCATAAGTTAGAAGCAATTAAATATTTATATGTGATTTACGAAGGGTTTTTTTAATGAGACCCCATTACTTTTCAAAAAATATTTATATGTGGTGAAAAAAATCGAAAGTTGCTTGAATTAAAATTTCAAGCTTAATTCCCTTATATTTTCTTGTATGTTTGTCTGTGTTTTTATGTTAGTCTTATTTGAGGTGTTTTCGCATGAGGTAGGTTCATTGAATAAGAGACCTAAAATTTGATTTCAACAGGACTTGTCATAATAAACTTTGTTCTTTGCAGGGACCTCTTTCTGCCCCAACTGTAGTGCATGTCACAAGGCCAGATGAGATTGAGAACAAAAGGAAGGATCTTCCAATAGTCATGATGGAGCAGGAAATAATGGAGGCTATAAATGAGAATTCTACTTTAATTATTTGTGGGGAGACTGGATGTGGTAAAACTACACAAGTTCCACAGGTATGGCCGTATGGTTGTATGATGCATGATTCTGTCTACTTGATGGGATCTAAAAACTTGTTCCCTGTTTGGTAATTCTGTTTTTCACCCTATTTGTTTTCCATTATTTTAGTTTCTTTATGAAGCTGGCTTTGCTTCAAGCCGGTCTACAATTAGAAGTGGTGTCATTGGTGTTACTCAACCCCGCCGTGTTGCTGTCCTTGCTACTGCCAAGCGAGTTGCCTTTGAACTTGGCCTTCATCTAGGTAAAGAAGTTGGATTTCAAGTTAGGCATGACAAGAAGATTGGAGACAGCTGCTCTATCAAGTTTATGACTGATGGGATTTTACTTCGAGAAGTTCAGGTTTTCTTTCCATCCAAGTTCAAATTACTGTTATTATGTGTGATAATACTGATGACTCTACGTGAAAAATAAATATCTTGCATTCTTCCTTTAGCACCTTCTTTTCTATATTTTTAACTATATCTTGACATTCGGTGATGCAGAATGATGCTCTATTAAAGCGCTACTCTGTCATTGTTCTGGATGAGGCTCATGAGAGAAGCTTGAACACAGACATACTTATTGGAATGCTTTCTCCCGTAATTCAACTTCGTCAGGTGAAACTTGAAAGATGCTTGACCTTGGGTCAATAAACATAATTTCTCTTTTATATTCAGCTTTGTCTTTGCTGAACTATTTTGAGGTTTATGGCAGGATTTGTATGAGAAGCAACAACAGATGGTGCTTTCAGGACAAAGTATAAGCCCTGAAAACATGATATTTCCATTAAACCTTGTTCTGATGAGTGCTACACTGTGTGTGGAAGACTTTGTCTCTGGGAGAAGGTTATTCCGCATTCCTACTCCTGTAATTGAGGTTCCTACTAGACAATATCCTGTCACGATACATTTCTCAAAGAGAATGGAGCTTGTGGATTATATTGGTCAAGCCTTTAAAAAGGTCATGTCAATACATAAGAGTCTTCCACCAGGTGGCATACTTGTTTTTGTCACTGGACAGAGAGAAGTAGAATACTTGTGCCAAAGGTTACGCAAGGCTTCCATGGACTTAATCGCCAAAATTTCTAAACGGGACAAAGGTACTGAGGTCACTCCTTACTCTCAAATAAAGTCGGATGAGGGCATTAATATGAAGGATATTAGTGAAGCATTTGAGATTAATGGAGACTCAACTCACCAGAAGACTGACAGGTTCAGCTCTTATGATGAAGATCACTGTGATTATGATGAGGATGATTCAGATGCTTCTTATGATTCAGAGACGGATAGTGAACTGGAAATTTTTGATGTGGATGGTAAGACAGTGGATCAGAAATCCATGGAAGATGGTGATAACTTGGTTGATGTGTTGGGAGGGGACGGAAGCCTTGGTTCACTGAAGGCTGCTTTTGAAGCTTTGTCTGGGAAAGATGGCTTAAATTCTAATCCCAAGGGACAAGGGGCTCCTCCCTCTATCAATCCAGAGAACAGCTTAGAGCAATCTTCTGCTCCCATTGAAAAAATTAGTGAAGGTAATAAAGGCCTCAATGGTGGTTCACTACGAGTTCTACCTGTTTATGCCATGCTACCTGCAGCGGCACAACTTCATGTATTTGAAGAGGTGAAGGATGAAGAGCGGCTTGTTGTTGTTGCCACCAATGCGGCTGAAACCTCTTTAACCATCCCTGGAATAAAGTATGTGGTTGATACCGGAAGAGAAAAGGTCAAGAATTACTATCCTACCAATGATATGGAAACATATGAGGTACAGTGGATAAGTAAAGCATCTGCTGCTCAACGAGCAGGAAGAGCTGGAAGAACCGATCCTGGTCATTGTTATTGTCTTTATTCTTCTGCAGTCTTTAGCAACATACTTCCTGATTTCTCTTGCGCCGAAATATCTAAAATACCTGTTGACGGTGTTGTTCTTCTTATGAAATCCATGGGCATTGATAACGTGAGCTTAGCATCTATTTTGCTGTTAGTCTCCGCTTTACGTTTGGGATCCGTACACTTGGATATTTGTTTTGTCAAAATTTGATCCTATGAGAAAAACTTTTTTCGTCCATTAGCTCTGGCTGATGCAAACTTTTAGTCGGGGATTATTTGTGGTCGAGTCCTGCCTAATTAGCTGAAGTCAGCCTGAGGTGAACTTTTAGGCTTTGCTTGGTTGGGTGGAAAAATGGAAGGAGGGAGTGGAAAGAATATAAATTTTGAGTGTGCTTGGTAGGAAAGAAAAGTGAAGGGAAAGAAAATGAGTGTGTAAAAACAAATCATTCCAATTTGAAAGGAAAAGATGAGAGAAAATGTGAATTAGTTCAAAATATGTATTATTTTAAAGCTTAATTTTCTTTCCTCTCATTTTTTTTTTCAACCCTACCAAGTAATGGATGGAATAAAAATTGCATTTCCTTTCAATTTCCATCCATACCAAGCACAGTAATGGAAATAAAAAAATAATTTTCCATCATTCCCTTTTCAACCCCTCAAATTTTCCACCCTACCAATTTTCTTTCCACTCTACCAAGCAAAGCCTTAAAGCCAACATTTTTGTTACTAGGTTCATTTGCAGTTAGCAGTGTGCATTTTGGTTACCATATAACATTTGATCTGTTAATGGGTCGACTAACCCACATTAACTTCTTGTTGTTGAGGTTGTTTGCAAATGAATATCTATGTCACGGTTTCTGTACTTTTTTCAGGTTGCAAATTTCCCATTCCCAACTGCTCCAGGACCCACTGCACTGGTTGAAGCAGAGCGTTGCCTGAAAGCCCTTGAAGCACTAGACAGCAAAGGAAGGTTGACATCTCTGGGGAAAGCCATGGCTCATTATCCAATGAGTCCTCGCCACTCAAGGATGGTCCTTACTGTTATCCAGATTATGAGAAGGGTGAAAAACTATGCTCGGGCTAATCTGATTCTTGGATATGCAGTTGCAGCCGCTGCAGGTTTGAGCTCAACAAATCCTTTTGTCATACAATATGAAGAAAGCCACAGTCAAAATGATGAATCAAAGCAGGCTGATGGATCTGATCCCATGAATAGTGAGAAAGCTTTGAACAAGAAAGAAAAATCTCAGAAAAGAAAACTAAAAGAATTGGCCAAAATGTCCCGAGCAAAATTCTCTAACCCTAGCAGTGATACTCTGACAGTTGCTTATGCATTACAGTGTTTTGAGCTTTCAGAAAGCCAAGTAAACTTCTGCAAAGAGAACATGTTACATCTGAAAACCATGGAGGAAATGTCCAAGCTAAGAAAGCAGCTTCTTCAGTTGGTTTTTAATCAAAATGTTCATTGTGATGCTGGACAAGAGTTCTTATGGTCTCATGGAACCATGAAAGATGTAGAGCACTCTTGGATGGTCTCTTCCAGTAAGAACCCACTTCTACTGAATGAGGAAGAGCTCTTAGGACAAGCTATCTGTGCTGGCTGGGCCGATAGGGTTGCCAAACGCATTAGAGGAGTTTGAAGATCGTCCGAAGGCGACAAGAAGGTAAATACAGTTAGATATCAAGCCTGTCTGGTTAAAGAATCTGTCTTTCTCCATCGTTTTTCATCTCTTTCAAGTTCTGCTCCGGAGTTCTTGGTGTATAGTGAACTAGTACAGACAGCCATACATGCATGGGGCAACTAGTGTGAAATCGGATTGGCTTGTTAAATATGCCAAGTCTTGTTGCACTTTCTCTGCTCCTCTTACTGATCCTAAACCATATTACGACCCTCAAACAGATGAAGTATATAGTTGGGTGGTTCCCACTTTCGGGCCTAACCTATGGCAACTTCCTATGCATAATTTGCCGATCAGTGACAGCGCACATCGAGTGACAGTATTTGCATTTGCTTTGCTGGAAGGTCAAGTATTACCTTGCTTAAGGTCTGTCAAGCCATTCATGTCAGCCTCACCTGATATCATTTTAAAGCCAGAATCATACGGTCATGGACGAGTCGGAAATCTTTTACAAAAGTTACGTGAGTTCAAGTTACATAAGTTCAAGACATGGTCGATCGACAGTTGTAGTCAGTTAAGAAAGACTTGGGAGGTAAACCCAAAGGCATTGGAATCAGAAATTCGTGACTGGTTTCAAGAAAGTTTCCACTCACAATTTGAAAAGCTTTGGTCAGAGATGCTCTCTGAAGTCCTTCTAGACCCCCAAGAACGTTTCCCAAAGAGATTGAAGAGAGAGAAAAGGAAAAGATAGTGTTGCTTATAATTTATATGGAAGCTAGGAATGAAAAATACCTTCGATTTTATTCATCATTTTTGCACATCTCAAAATGAAGTTGAAAAGGAAAAGGTAGTGTTGCTTATATGGAAGCTTTGGTCAGTTTGGATGTGCAGTGAGATTAGTTTTGGTAGGATTGAAATTAACGGTATTGTTAAGATCAGATATGTAGCGGTTGGATTAGATTAGATACTTTTATGTAATGAACCATTTAAAGTTGAAGATAAAGCTGCTAGGTATTGTGTTGTTTTTAATGTGATTATTTGTTCATTAATTTTAGCCTTTTAATAACGTACACACCGTGCAGACAAGCTGATCGAGCTCCGGTCAACTAGAAAGTGTTGTTCTTTTAGTACTATTATAAAATTTTGGTTACAACTATAATAGGTGTTGGAGGAGCATAGCATTCATCTAAGCGTTCATGTACATTAGATGTAGGTAGTGGTACCCAAGCAAAGTCCGGAAGCCACGTTGCCATCGTGCACCCAACTTTTCTACATTGTTTATATTAAAAGTGTGGCCAATTTCCCTATAAAATAGGCAACGGTCTTGGCCCCTATTCTTCATCCGCTTATCTTTCTTTTGTTCTTGTAATAATTATTACACTGCAATGGCTCTCTCACGTCTCTCCTTGGCGTTCTCCTTACTTGTGCTGTCATTGCCTGCAATTGCTTCGGCTGGCGATTATAGTGATGCTTCATCTAAGTACGGTTTCGATGGAATACCGGCCGACAGCCCTCAGGCAAAGCCGGAAGAAGCTGAAAAGCCTCAATATGGAACCAAACCAGACTACAATGAGAAGCCTGAGGAAAAAGAAAAGCGTGCAGGTTACTACACAAAACCACACGTTGTCAGACCAAAGCCAGAAGGAGAGGTGAAGCCTGATTATGTCACAAAACCAGAAGAGAAAGAAAAGCCATACGTTGACAAACCAAAGCCAGAAGGAGAAGAGAAGCCTAATTATGGCGCAAATCAAGACAAATACAAGCCAAAACCAGAAGAAAATGATCAAACTAGTTACAACAGGAACTCATACGTTGTTAAACCAAAACCAGATAGCTACAAGCAAGCAAAGCCAGGGTATAGCTACAAGCAAGCAAAGCCAGGGTATGGAAAAGGTTACGAAAAGCCTTCCTACGGAACAGAATCAGACGAAATGAAAAATCATCTCTCCATTGCTGTTCAAGGGACTGTTTTATGTAAAAATGGTTCCAAGTATTACCCAATTCAAGGTAAGGTCCATTTGTACTTTGTACTTTGCATTGATCAATTCTAATTGGTTTCTTATATTTTCTCACTTTCTTCTTCTTTGGCATGAGTAGGGGCTTTGGCAACAATAACATGTAAAGCTGTCGATGAGGTCAGGGTCGAGAAAACTGTCTCCATTTGCAGCAAACCAACTGATGCAAAAGGTTACTTCTTCGTTCCGTTGTCGGATTTAGGTGGCAACAAGTTGAAGCTTAGAGAGTGCAAGTCTTACCTTAAAAGCTCTCCAATGGAGGCCTGCAATGTTCCCAGTAATGTCAACAAAGCCATCGAGGGTGCTCTTCTCTCTGCTTTCCGTGTTCTAAACGAGAAGAAGACGAAATTGTATTCCGTGGGACCTTTCTTCTACACTTCCGAAGCTAATCCAGCCTCAGCCCCTACATATGGTTACTAAATTTCACTTCTTTCTTCTTCACTAAACAGTCTATTTCCCTCCCCATTTTGATCTTTTACTTTGAAGTTGGAGATGGCTATTTGAGTTCATTCCTTCCTGTGTTATTTTTTTCTGTTTTGAACTGAATTTTGTTGTTTGATGATGATTGTATTAACTTGTTCCTGCAGCAGCCTGAGTAAGAAATTTGTTTCTTGTGATGAACTTTGCTCCATCAATAACATTTTGAATTAATATATTTTAATTCTTGTGATGGTATAGTTTTCCTAAAATCAGGTGTACAACTTAGTCTCTTAAAAATATAATAGACTGAACAAGTAAAGGATAAAAAATCAAGTAAATGACTCAGACAAATGATATATGTAATAAGTATTGTTTTCGGTGATAAAAATAAACACCATCAACACGAATATAAAAATGCATGTAACAAATTAGTTCGTTTAAAAACATTAAAATTCAATAAAATAAAATAAAATAAAATATTCAATCTAATAGTTCAAAACAAAGATAAATCTACAATATATAATAATCGTCTGGAGAGTCAACATCAAATTCAATTTAAAAAAAAGTATTATAAGAGTAGACAAAGTACATGTCACAAGAGTATAAAAAATTATTCATTATTTTTATACGAAAATAAAATATTAATAAAATCTAAAAGAAAGTAAAAAATAACTAACGATCAACAACCAACATAGGAGGATGACCTAAAATTCAATAATACGATGGACATGCATACTGATCTAACCAATTATATGTGTAAGAATGTTTTAATTAATTAAGTACTATTAAATATTTAAAATTCGACGTTATTTTAATATGCCAACCCAGTTTTTGGTTTAAAAAATAAAAGTAGATGACAATTCCTGCAAAAATAGATCAAGGTACAAAATAATAAGTATAATGTTAAAAATTACCCTTAATGTTGGACTTAATAGTCATTTTAATTTTTTTAACGAATTTAAAAAAACATTTTAAAGTAAACAAAAAATATGTCACAAGAATAAATAAAATAATTTATCATTTTCATACGAAAATAAAATACTAATGAAACTTCGGAGGAAGACCTAGAACTCAATAATCAATAATACCAAATACATGCATACTTTACATAACCAATTAGTTAAAAATATTTTTATAAAATTTTATAAAATATTTAAAATTTTTTTGATTTTTGATGTGTTATTTTTCATTTAATAAATTTCAAAGTTGATTAAAATTCCTTAACTAAAAATTTTCATCTATGAAATTTAAGTATTTTGATAATAAAATAAAAATAATTAAAAGTCTAAATTGATTAAAAAAGAATAAATGTCAAAATAACTATTTAATTAAACGTTAAGGTTATTTTTTTAGTTTTATGCCAAAATAATAATAAAAGGTGGATGGATGACGATGAAACTAACGTTCCATTAAACTATTCTTTGGATACGAAATTCTCTTCGCACGTCATATGAATGGATTGGGGATTTGCTTATTCTTTTTTCTTGTCCGGAGCTTCATACAAAAATTTAGAAAGATGTGCGAAATTGTCAGATAATAAATGAATTCTGCCAAACCATCTTCTCCGACGATGAGAATTTATACCAAGAATTTTACGAAAATCAGAAATTCAAATAGTGATCTGCTAACGCTACTGTTTGAAATTATTATTGCATAAAATAGAGATATGTAATGCCCCTAGTAACATATGTTATATCTACGACTACAATAAGAAAAAGTGACTGCAACCAAGTCCATCTCCATTTCCATCTTTGCCATTTTAATTTTTCGTTTCTAATATAAACTCAGGCTCTAGTTAAGTATTTCTCAGTCAGGAATTTCACATCATTGAAACATGGTTTCCACTCGCTGCTGCTGGTTTCATCTCTTGTCATTGTATCCGCCATTGATTACGGTCAAGGGTCGCAGCCAGACATCGGCAAATCAACCCCAAAGGCAAAGGAGAAGCCACTTCCCATTGGAGTTGAAGGGCACATTCTATGCAAATCAGGCACTTCACCTGCAGTACCAATTCAAGGTAACATCTACAATCTAAAAGTACATTGCTCCTGCTTTACTTGTAGCTGATAACCTGATACTATTTTGTTTGTTTGTTTTTCTGTCTAAAATGCTGGGGTTTTAGGAGCTGTTGCAAGGATAACATGTTTAGCTGTTGATGAGTCCGGTTATGAGACAGCGCCCTTCTCTTTCCTGAGCGGTGCAACTGATGAAAATGGGTATTTCTTTGCAACTTTGACTCATCCTGAGATCAATGATGCGCTGCAGCTTAGGCAGTGCAAAGCGTTCCTGCACAAATCTCCATTGGAGGATTATGGAGTTCCAACAGATGTCAACGGAGGGATTGGAGGTGCTGTCCTTGATTCTTACCGTGTCCTAAACCAAAACAAAATTAGGTTGTACTGGCTCGCCCCTTTCTACTACACATCTGAATTAGATGCCTATTAACCCTTCAATTATTTCACTTGTCAATTTGGGATTAAACGAAGGAACTATGGATTGATTCTGGGTTGATTTTATTGTACTTTTTCGATTTGTGATTAGATTAATGTAATAACTCCCCACGACTATGATTTTTATTTGTACCAACCTCATTTTAATGCCTCACCTTGATTTCGATCTAGAGCTAGAGCTATAAAGAATATAATTTTGAACTTGACTTGAAATTAAACAAATACTTGAGCTTAACTTAAGTTCATTTATGCAAATTAAAGTTAGACGTTTTTATTAAAAAAACGTTGGGTGGTGCCTAGTGTCAGAACCATCCCTTCCTGGGCTACATCGATGAGGCCATCGGTAGAGGAAGTGGGGGAGAAATGTCAAGGTCATCCTTTATTGTATTGCAATCCTGCCTTGACAAGCCCGTTCAGGATCGACCAATGGTGGACCGAGCGGCGATATGAGCAATCCCTGAGGAGCTACCAAGTCAAGGATGCAAGTTAAGATGCTTTGGGAAGACGATGAAGGCTCTATCCAGAAAGTATCCTCGTTTGGGACAAAGCAACGTCTACTCACGACATTCTTGGTAAGTTTATTTAGCTCTTTAGGGGAAAGTGGTCTGGTGTCGGGTCTCCACCATCCCCCTCATCTGGGCTAGCGACCGAGCTTCCTTGGTGTAAGTGACCTACTCCTAGGCCCATGTGGGGCATAGGTGTGCGGGTAGTGGGGCCTAGTGGTTGGCGCACTGTCTCCTTGAGAGAAATACCTAGGGACGGTTTGGGGCCATAGGGCCCCATATCGCGCTCGTGGTTGAAGTACGAGGTTGGAGTGTAGCTGTCGCTAGGCCCTACGAGATCCGATACTCCAAAGTCCCTAGCGCATTGTGACCCTGAAAAGGCTAGACCGAGATAAATCCTTGGACAAAGGGGCATGAGAAAGGCTGACTTGTCTGGGCAACACCCAATTCAAGTGTCGCACGACATGCCAACCGAGTAAAAGGGGCATGTCCATGACACGTGGTATCAGAGCGATAAAATGATAGGATAATGTAGTCATGTGACGGTGGTGTTCGGTTATGACTTTTTGATACAGTGGTGCATATTTATTGACCAAACGCCATAGTGCTCATGTGCCAACTTGGACATTGTGAAGATTTATTCAATGGCTGTGGTGCGTGGTGACGCCAGATGGATGTGTAGCAAAATAAGAGTTGGACTATTTGTGGGTCAGTTGGTCTCACGCCAAGCGCTCCCACGGGTAGAGTAGTCAGGGTGATTCATCATGACAGGTAAAAAAAAGAGACTTTTTCTATGCACAGAGGTGCTGGATTGTGGATTCTACGCTAAGCGCTCCGGTAAATAGAGTAGGCAGGGCCGAATAACAGTAAACCAAGCGCTCTTTGGATTGGAGTAGGTAGGGTGGGGGACTACGCCAAGCGCTCCCATGTGGGGAGTCGGCAGGGTGGTCGAATCCTACGCCAAGTGCTTCTCTTCAAGGAGTAGGCAGGTTGGTGTAATGTCACGCCAAGCGCATCCATAAGTGGAGTAGGCATGGTGGTCTAGTTTCACGCCAAGCGCCCTGTGAGGGTAGGCAGGGTGGTTAGAATCTACGCCAACCGCTTCCGCGAGTGGAGTAGGCAGGGTGACTCCCTATGATGCTAATTGATCAAGACCTAGTCAAGGCGCAAAGGTGTCTAATTGTGGGTTTTGGCATGGTAGTGCCGATGTGTTACATTAGTGCAGTGGCTTATATGTATCCTTGCCCGGTGCTGCTTATTGTGAAATTGTCGTAGAGCCAGTGTACACGTGGTGCCTGTCGTTGACCACGATAATTATCCTAGCGCAGTGGCGCATGTGAATTAGAGCACAGTGGTGCTATTTGCTCGTTGCAGGTGTAGCATTGTTGTTGGCAGATCAAAACGATGATCGAGTTGAGGCGCAAAAAAGCGCAAGAACTTTAGTGGACGAGATTGACCTTTGCACAATAATGCTTGTCCATGATTTGGGACACAAGCAATATTTATGGTCGCTTTAAAGGCTCGTTGATGGCTGTCTATGGGACATGATGAAGTGTGTATTCCTCGTAGTAGGGTGGCACGAATTCTAGCAATATGGGGATGCTTACGCGCCACTCGAGAGGAGAGTCATTCCCTATGATGGCTATCGGTAATAGTGATGTTTATTTTGATACAGTGCCTTGTGTCGATAACCTTTGCTTATTGATATTTGTTTTTTCTTGTTAGCACAAGGGCGTGTGCAGCCCGAAACATAAAATGTGCTTATTTTGTTAATCTAACATGTTGGTGCTTGTCAGGGAAAAGTGATAATTTCTTGACTGATGGAAGTTAATGGCATTGTTGTTTATCTTGGCACTGTGGTGCTTGGTTGTTGCCTAACTATCTCTTTCCGGGTGAAAAGATAAGGGATCAATACGACAGAGTCATGTTCTTCAGGGCTGTAGATTCGCTCATTGATGAAATCAAAGAATTATGATAAAGCTCGTTTATTGTGGGAGTACTTTGGTACAACGTGATCATCTAAAGGTGCAAGACAAGACTCTTATGACCTCGAACTATCTAGTGAAGTGGTCAAAGGATCGCGGCGACTGCAATATGCGGGAATGAGTTACCTCCTCGAAATATAATAGGGTAAAAGGGAGTGCCGAGTTATTGGTATGCTTCCTCCTGCTGATGTGGACTCTTTTAGCGGTGGACACACCATGGGTTCTCGAGGGAAAAATCTGCTACATTGTTAAATGAAATCAAGGAGCCTAAGGGGAATGCTTCCCTTAGCTAATAATTTGCCCGAAAATGGCAATTTTCTCAAGATACATTGGGTCTTAAGGTAAAAAAATGTGTTACGATGTGGTAGTTTAGACCATATTCTTCGGCAATAGATTACAAATATGGGATGACAAAGATTGTGCGAGTCAATACGGCTTTATCCTGGATAGTGAAAAAAAAACTCTTTTGGCACGAAAATCTTCCTTTGATGGGGATGTTGGCTATGGTAAGGCCGAATGATATTTGTAAAGCTAGTCGTTTGGGTGAGAAACACAAGGGTGGTAAAACTTGGCAATGTGGGTGTATCTGAGAAAAGCTCTCATCGGCAGTCCCTTCAAAAGCAGAGCCAAAAAGTGAACATGAGACAGACAAGCTCGAGGGGTATGTGGTGATAGTTCAAGTACAATTCGAATTTCATCCAAGTGTTACAAAATCCCCAATAGGGGAAAGTGGTGATATGTGCTACTACCAACAAGCTACTAGGTTAGGCGTGCTAATAAAGCCATGGCTTAGGTCAAAACCGATGCATGGACCGAGAGATCGGAAGCAAAACCTGGTTACCATGGATATGTCAGTTTTACCAAAAAAAAAAGAGAAATGTGGCGGTCAAGGAGTTTACAAGCACCTCCCAGAGTTTGGTAATACGGAGTGTGAGTTGCAGTGGGGGGGACGTACTGGAGAGCCCCGTGGTCCCATGGTAACTTGTAAGGTACATTTGATTTTATTGTTATATAATTGAACTAACCAGTGTCGGGTCAGTTTTCTCTTTGTGTGTGTTATGAAGGCAGGTATCCTTATTAATTCCTTGAGGGATGTGGGGCAATTGGTTAAAGAACCCGACAATTCGAAGGTTTGGCAGGTGTCAAAAGCCCTGGTCGTATGCAACAGAGATAAATGTCGGTTTTATGTAACAAAGAAGGACACGGCACAAATATCACACTCGTTTGTAAAAAGATGATGTCTGTGCAGGCACAATGATTCTGTGTGTGTCAACAAAAATGGTGACAACACGAAAATGTAGAGCGAGTACTGCCCCAAGGAGAGAATACACACGGGTGCTGGGACGTCGACACAGGGTGGTGGGTCGATAGACCCTAGTCGGTTTAAGGAACTTGAGGCCGTAGTGGCTGCCATAAGAGCTATGGCATCAAATGATCGGCTTTGAGTAATGGAGGAAACACAGCAAGAGTTGACCCAAGCTATCAAAGATTTTGGTAATGAAGCCAAAGAAGCATTAAGTCATATGAAGTTCGAACTAGATGAGATCAAGGCTCAGGTCAACTTAAAACAGATAGCTATGGACAATTCAATGACAGCAGATAAAGGTCTGAGGACTAGGGTTTCGGAACCTTGGCGGTATAAAGGGAACAAAGATGCTAAGGAGCTTGAAAATTTATTGTTTGATATCGAGCAGTATTTTCAGTATACGTATACTAAAACAGATGAAGCCAAGGTATCGGTGGCCTCAGTGTATCTAATAGGGGACGCCAAGTTGTGGTGGCGGTCCAAGTTTATTAATGGTGTTTGTTCTGCCAAGATATGGGAAGAGCTGAAGAAAGAGTTAATGAGGTCCTTCTTCCTTGAAAATGTAGAGTATAATGCTCAGAAGAAGCTAAGGGATTTAGCGCATACAGGTCCTATTCGAGATTATATAAGAGAATAAAGAGGTCTTGATCATACATGAGGATGCTTTACTGACTAGATGTCGTGGGCATATGGGGAGGAGTTTGGTATCTTGCGAAAACCTAAGTCACACGTAGAGGGCACAAGTGATACATTATTTTGAAGTCCACAACACGAGACTAATGTTGAAATAATGTTTGTGGGGTGCCGATACAGGTACATTTTGCTGGCGTGATAACAAGATGAACTTTTCTAATAAGTGGATAGTGGGGAAGACATCAATAGATGGGGGAAACTAACTTACCCATGAAGTATAGGCCATGTGTGCCAAGAGATCAAATGTGTACTTTTGTGCTTAATCAACAATTCTGTCTGTTACAAAGGGAGTGAAGGAGAAATGAAATAAGAGGGCAACTTGATTGGCTATTACAAGGGCCATGTGAGACCATTGAGAAGTTCTAGTGAGGGCATATGACTATCTACTTGCTACTGGAACAAGGGCAAGGTTGTTCGAGAGAACATTAGTGTGCATTCACTTGGCAAATGGTGCAGGTATAATCGAGTAAGAAGAAAGCCTTACGAGTGGATGTTATTAGCTTGTCGTAGAGGTTGCGTTCTCAAATAGTCAAAACACATGAGGATGTATTGAGGAGGGCAAAAGCCAAGTACAATTCTATACGGTGTTGGCAACTAGAGATCATCTTTGCGTTATTAAGCAACCAAGTGCAACGCGAGCATGTACCGGCAAACTTGGGTTAATATGATGATGTATGTATGGTGACACATTCAGTACTTTAAAGGTCTCGGTACGAGATGAGGCAAAGTTGGCGAAGATGCTTAACGCCGAGGAGCAAGCCATTGAGTGACAAGTCATAACACGCTTGCTCATGGCCAGGTATGTTACTTTTGTATTTATGTAGGTTAATGGGCAAATCGTGGAGCACAAAGAAACTACACGGCACATGTTCGAGCGGATCAATGGTTTGTTACTTGTCTTTTGCTCGAGCCATAATGGGAGTAAAAGTGGGGGAGCATGAATCTAGACTCAACATGAAGGAAGTGGAACTGGGTCATAATGAGTTTATGATCAGTCTAGATGGTTACAGATGTGCAACATAGTCAAAAAGGAGATAGAAAGAACCCACGATCGAGGCTTGAATTATTTGCTTGAATGTTCAAATGGTGGGACTAGAAAAACGTACCAAATCTAGCACGAATTGAAGATGTGCTGCCAAAGATGTCAATATCGGCTCATCAAGTGATGAAGGACTAGTGTCAACATCAATGAGAATCATTCCTTCTTGGACTACATCGATGAGGGCATCGATAGAGGAAGTGGGGGAGAATGTCAGAACCATCCATTCTTGGGCTACATCGATGAGGCCATCGATAGAGGAAGTGAAGGAGAAATGTCAAGGCCATCCTTTATTGTATTGCAATCCTGCCTTGACAAGCCCGTTCAGGACCGAGCAATGATGGACCGAGCGACGATATGAGCAATCCCTGAGGAGCTACCAAGTCAAGGATGCAAGTTAAGATGCTTTGGGAAGACGATGAAGGCCCTATCCAGAAAGTGTCCTCGTTTGGGACGAAGTAACGTCTACTCACGGCATTCTTGATAAGTTTATTTAGCTCTTTAGGGGGAAGTGGTCTGGTGTCGGGTCTCCACCATCCCCCTCGCCAGGGCTAGCGACCGAGCTTCCTATAAGTGACCTACTCCTAGGCCCATGTGGGGCCTAAGTGTGCGGGCAGTGGGGCCTAGTGGTTGGAGCACTGTCTCCTTGGGAGAAATACCTAGGGACGGTTTGGGGCCATAGGGCCCCATATCGCGCTCGTGGCTGAAGTACGAGGTTAGAGTGTAGCTGTCGCTAGGCCCTGCGGGATCTGATACTCCAAAGTCTCTAGCGCATTGTGACCCTGAGAAGGCTAAACCGAGATAAATCCTTGGACAAAGGGGCATGAGAAAGGCTGACTTGTCTGGGCAACACCCAGTTCAAGTGCCGCACGGCATGCCAACCGAGTAAAAGGGGCATGTACGTGACACCTAGCATGTTGCAAGCCTCATAGCCGCATTTGCAATTGCAATCAAGAAAAATAGGAGTAATAAGCAGGGATATAAATTGTTGTTATGGGAGTATTTTTTATCGCGAACATAATAAATACTATTACAGTTATTGTGAACATTAATATTGTCTTCTTTTTTTACTTCCACATTTTTCAAAATAAGCCCATACTTTTATATAAATTACGAATCTTATGTCATTATTGTTTGAATTGGCAACAACAACACCGATGATGTTGGTGAAGTTTCCTGTGTCGTCCTTGACAACAACGAGATCGAATTGGTATCAAAATAAGATCTTTTTTATTTGAAAGATGACTTGATACTTGATATTCAATTATTTTTTAATATAACTATTGATATTCAATTCATTGATAGATTAATTCTGATAAGATGTTGCAACACTCTATTATATGTACAACTCTCTCAATCTAATTTACTACATTCACAATATCAAAAATTCAAGCATATGATCTTACTTTAAAAATCTAACACATCATCCCACAAAATCAACTTATACAAAATTAAGTTACATCCCAAAAATGGTATTGACTATTTAGAATTTGGGTTGATTTTGCATCGTTGCAACAATGGGTCCACGAGAAAATAATGAATGGGTGGATTTAGCTTTTCCTCATTATAGTTATTGTGATGAGAGGGTGGAACGGGTGTGAAGCAAAATTAAGATGCCGATTTGCCAAATCAGGAGGAAATGTCCGCTTCAAGCTCCGATTTTGATACTTCACTCTTTCCATGGTCAATCCCCCCATTCCTCCCTTCAATATTACAATCCCTCCCTTTCCCATTTTGCCTACATTGATTCAACCCCCATAATCATAACACAACACAACGCAAAGAAAATACTAAATCAAACTAAAACATCAACTTATGAAGAAACACAATGAGAGTTGTAAACAGGGTAGAAAGAAAGCTGGGCCAATAACACTGAACGCTGCCGCTGCAGGTGGTATCGAAAGGGTGGTTGCTTTGGGTGGTGCCTTGGCTGTTGCAAGCATCATAGCTGCATTTTCAATGAAGAAAGGTAGCAAGAAAGATAGCATTAAGGACCAGGACACGACGAATGTGGCAGCACCGGCCCCGGCGCCAGCTACCGAGTTGTGTGCCAAAGAAGACGATACAGGTGAAGGGATACGTTATATCGAGAATGAGTCATCTCCAACTATGCATCAAAATTCTTGGTTAGTATAAAGATTTCATGTGATTTCATTAGGATGCTATTAGCTTGTTTGATGTTGTGAATAATGTTATTTGGAGGGTAATCTGTTTGCAGTTGCACAAATAATGGAACGTCAAATGCCGGTGTCGCCAAAATCGAAACTCCCGAGTTGGTCTCGACCGAAAGTTCGATCACCTTGGTAAAAGTAAAGATTCACATTGATTTGCTGCTTATCTTAATTCTATGTTTTTTTTTTTAATTTCTACAGAATCTTCCACCAAAGCACAGCTCTGAAACATTGTAACATCTTAGGTTCTTTATCACTTAACATGTTTTATTCAGGAGGAAAACACAATTGAACCCGAAAGTAAGGAGGATTCTGTAGTTATTCAGCAAGAAGAGACGCTCGCCCACGACGCAGCAGAGCAAGAAAGCGATTCAATGACCGGTAATCATGGTGATATTCAAGAGCTTTCGGAGCCGGTACATGAGAACGAAAACAATCCGACGAATGCGGTCCATAATGAGAGACTTGCCTCTTTAGGGATGGAACTCATCGAAATAACGATAGTCGATGAATCAGTCCATGTCGATGCAGAGCAGCCGACACCGCAACCGTCTTCTCCGTCGAAAGAAGAAGAGAATTCATCAATTTCAACAGGGGAACAAGAAGAAGAAGAATACTCGCCCATGCAATCATCATTTCCAGCACAACCAGCAGCAGAAGCAGAAGAAGAAGAAGAAGAAGACGAAGACGATTCGCCAAAGGAATCAACAGTTTCAACAGAAGAAGAAAAAGAAGAAGAAGAAGAAGAAGAAGAAGACTCGGCCTTGCAATCATCATTTTCAACAGAGGTGGAAGAAGATGAGAATGGTGAAAATGCAGCCGAGTTGGATGAAGAGAGCTCAGAAGGAACATGGAGCTCTTCCCCAGAACCTAACATGGAGGTGATTTGGCCAGCAGAGATTATGGCTTTCATCTCATCTGCACCCAAAGAGGTGGACCTCAGCCATCTAGAATCTGAAATGAAAGCCATTGAGGATGGAAAAACAACCAAGGGAGAACCATATCATTATTCGGATAGAAACAGGTTCGACAACAATGGTGGAATGAACAACAGAGAAACTGGGGAGCTTGGGGTGATGGATGTTCGAAAACAACATGCAGCAAAGCGACAGACATGGTTTTGGTTTGGTTTGGTGGTACTGGTGCTAGCTTTGCTTGCCAATTGCTTACTCCAATCTAATTATCTCTCTAACAGTATTTCTTTTGTTTTTCCCATGAAATAAGAATCTGTGCACTGACAGACAGATGCCAGGAAAATTAATGGATTAATTAAATAAACCAAGTTTTGTACATTTCATTTAACTCAAGTATTTTATCAACATTTTAATATGAAACTTATCTATCCTTTCATTCAATTATCTTTACAAACTGTATTCTCTAGCTTCTTGGCTTCTCTGGTTTCTTTGGTTATGAACAAAGGGATGAAGATTATGACTGTACATAAAATAAGACATTTGTAAGAGATGAGATTGAACATGTTTCAATAGTATGAACTTTGAGTGCACTATTCGAACTAGAATCAAACCGATTAGAATGAATTTAGACGTAAAAACAAGGGCAAGTCTTTAAATGAATTGCCAATGATTTACAAACCGAGAGAGAATGGAATATCAGTAGAATTCAGCCAATCATTTCCCTGTATAAACGCCCCAACACTGAACTGATTTGCCTCCGTCGAATTCTTGATGACCCTATAACCAGGCCAATTTACCCTTGCACTCGTATTCGACCCCGGCCCTCTATTCAAATACTCCCCATAGTAAAGTGTACTCAAACCAAACGTCCCATTCCATTCTAACCATCCAGCCGGATTTACGGAGTCGTCGATGTACGAACGCATAATAACGGTCCTCGAGTACTCTTTCCATGGTCGCCCCAAATACGTCTTGAACGACGACTTCACCGGTATCAAATCCGCAGCGGCAGCAATCTTACTGCTCATAATCGAAATGCCGGTGTTCTGGTTAGGGTCTTCTCTTCCTTGTGCTGTGAAAATGTTCTTCTGGTTTGGATCAGGTTTACGAGCATATAGATTGCAGCCTTGGAAAACCGCAGCCGCATTACCAAAGATGAAGTCGACTGTGCCGTATATGTCGCATTCACGATAGAATTGCCTGAGGGAATGGACATAGAGAGTGTCCTGGTAGCCGACAAAGCTGCACTTATGAAATGCAGAAAGGTCGGAGCCACTCCTTAATGCCACCGCCTGGTGTTTGCTCGGCCCTGCTGAGTTCTCAAAGGTTATGCCTTTGGCTATGAAACCGTCTCCCACCACAGCTGAGTCAACAAAAACAAATATTATCAAAGCAAATCACAGGAGTAAGCAATGAGTAGGACCACTTTAGCATGTGAGCAACTGTTTTTTTTTTTTTTTTAATTTATAAGTGATTTAGTTCAACACGCTGGTGTAAATAAGAGGACGGTGATGTGAAGACAAAACTGTCTCCTCGACAAAATAAGTAGTAGTAATTAAGACACTTCGTTTTATCCTAGGTGTGTGTCCTAATCATAGGCTAACATATTTATCAAAATTGGAGCACCACCATCTGTTCATGAGCCACTCCACTGTCGGTTAGTAACAATGACTAACTCGTTGCTGCAAGTGTTTTATGAAGATGTAAAAGTTGATTATAAAATGTGCTTTTTTATGGGTAGAAATCAGATCCCTACTATAATATATTTCATAGTTGATGTTTAATAAATTACTAGTTATGCAAAAAAAAAACTATAATATACATTTTTAATTGACAAAAATTATTTGCCTTTTTCGGTTTTTTTTATGTCCAAATATTAAAAAAATTAAATTATAAGTTCTAATCTTAGATTCTAAATCCTAAATCATAAATCTTGAACTTTAGAAATTCTAAATTTAGTCATAAATCAATAAATCTTAAACTTTAGAAATACACTTTTCATTCTTTTTAAAATTAATAATATTGCCCTAAAAATATTAAATTTAAACTTTAAAATTTTAAATTAAAAACAATCACTTTTAAACATAAACCCTTCTAAAAGTAAAAAACAATAATTAGTTTAAACTTAATATACTAATAGTTTGTAATTCATATGTTATCCATTCCGAACAAAAATATCATTTCCTTTTTGGTATTTATCTTTATGCCCCGATATTAAAAAATTAAATTTTAAGCCATAATTCTAAATTCTAAACTTTAAAATTATATCCTACACATAATTCTCTAAATCCTAATCTTAAATTTTAATTTTTAACCTTAAACTTAATTTTTTAGTGAGAGACATAAACAAGAACATAAAAAAAGACAAAAAAAAATTATATTCATCCATTCCACGTGACACTGCATGTAAAAATTATTAGTTTTAGAGATTTTTAATATATAATTATTAATTAAATAATAATATTTCTTAATATGATTAGTTGACAAATACTTACTATTGGTACATCTTATAAGAAAAAAAATTGGGTAAACTACATCCGTAGTCACTGAACTATGGTTTTTTTTTCTACTTTGATCACCAAACTATTTTTTGGCAAAAACATCACTAACGTTATGTTTCCTTTCTATTTTGGTCACCGGCTGTTAAAAACTTAACGATTTTACTGATGTGGAATTTTATTTTTTTTATTTTTCATGTCATTTCTTCTCTCTTATCGTAAGCAATATATGTTATTTTATAATATTTTTATTCAAACTAACAGGATGGTGACACGTGTCACTGCCTATTAGTGGAATAAAAGAAATGAAAAATCAAGCCTCTTATATAGCCAGGGAGATTCGACTAATAGGCAGTTACACGTGTCATCATCCTATTAGGCAATTACACGTGTCACCATCTCTTTGGCTGCATAAGGAGCTTGATTTTTCATTCCTTTTATTCCACTAATAGGCAGTGATATGTGTCACCATCCTGTTAGTTTGAATAAAAATATTATAAAATAACATACATTGCTTACGAGGAGAGAGAAGAAATGACATAGAAAATTAAAAAAAATAAAATAAAATTTTACGTCAAAAAAATCATAAGTTTTTTTAATGGCGATGACTGTAATAGGAAGGAAACATAACGTTAGTGATGTTTTTGCCAAAAAAATAGTTCAGTGACCAAAATAGGAAGGAAACATAACGTTAGTGATATTTTTGCCAAAAAATAGTTCGGTGACTAAAATAGAAAAGAAATTATAGTTCGGTGACTACTGGTGTAGTTTACCCAAAAAAAAATTTAAAACTCACCGACTGTGGCAGAGCGGAAAGTCGTGAAGCCATCAACTACGTTTCTGCTGGCCTTCACCACCGTCTTCCCGATCCCATCTCCCACGAACATGAGCATTGTCTTCTTCCTTTCTACCTCCACATTTTCAAAATAACCTCCGGCTTTTATATATATCACAAACCTTGTGTCACTGTTGTTCGGAGCAGCGGCAACAGCGTCGGAGATGTTGGTGAAGTTCCCTGTGCCGTCCTTGGCAACAACGAGATCGAACTTGGTTTCGTTAACCGAAGCTTGTAATAGTTTTCGATCTTTACAAGACAACCATGTCGGGAACCCGTTTTTCACTCGTCGGTGTCCAGGGAAAGCCTCGGGGTCCGATTTGTTGACTCCGTGGATCTTGTTGAGAATCGCAAGAGAGTTGCTAACATGCTGAGAGATGTTTTGGAGACCCTTCTGGATAATGCTCCGAACATTTCCGTTGCTACGGGCGAACCCGTCGAGACACGTGTACTGGTTCGTCATGGCCGCGCTCAGAAATGTCTGCAAGTCATGTTTATCGGAGACCGGTAATCTCTTTGGTGCAAGATCGGAGAGGACCAGTTTCAGCTCCGCGATGGTGTAATCGAAAAGCTCGAGACAATCATTTATGGCTGTCTCTTCCAATGAGTTGTGACTATTCTTACCAATGTCGGTAATGTTTGCAGAGGAGAGTCTGACCTCGTACATTGTTTGGTGCAAGATTGTGGAGACGAGCTCCGGGAGGGACTTGGAGGGGAGATCCGGGAGAACGGCAATGGTGGAGACGCAAAGCTGGGGATATAAAGTGCCCTCGCATGCTGAGGAGGCTGCTTGGAGATGATTGTGGACGTGAAAATGCTGGATTTGTGTGGTTTTGGGCTCTTTTTTAGGATAGTTACCGACGAAAGTAAGGCTAAGACAAGAGCTGAAATGGGGAAAAGAACAAGCAATGTCTTGAATCTTACACTGGGTTTGTTCATGTTTGATGCTAACGATTTTACTGTTTATGACGACGGAAATGGAAAGAAATATAAAACAGAGGGAAAAGAAAGGAGAGTATTAGATACTGACATGTGCGAGCGAGGCCAGTTGTTAACCTCTTAAATAAGGTGGTAATTAGAGCTAAGCCACTGCAGATCATTTAAGGAGCAAAACATCGCTTTGTATCGATGCATTTATGTGCGTGTTTATATATAAATATAAAAATATTCACATACCCTTTATATATATTCACATTTCTCACCTATGTCTATTTCATTGATTGACATTTGAATCGGAATTATTATTAGAACGATCTTTTAAAATTAATTTATTTAATTCACAATGTTAAAATTCAAATTATTAACTTTATTTAAGAGATTTTGTACATTTTTTCATTAGACCAATTGGTTGTTGATACATAATAAAGTTATTAGACCTTACAAATATGTCTTTCAAGATCTTATTTTTATAATGTTCTAAAAAAATCATATTTTTATATCAATTTATAAATATATGTCCAACAATTTTATTTTTTAATACTTTTATTATGCCTTTATAATAATATTTATTCTGTTATTTAGTATACGATAAAATTCAAATACACATTATAAATAAAATTACTCAAATCTAAATTTCCTACTAAAATATCATCTTACAACCTTTTGAAATTACAGAAATGTTTCTGAGAATATTAAAGGCGCTGGTTGTCATATTAGTAGCTCTGCCTAACAATAAAGCACAACAAAAAGTGAGTATGGACACCTAAAAGCTCTAATTATGAACTTATTTTTTTAATTAAGCAGAATTTATATTGTTTTGTTTTTTATATTTTTTTCTTAAAATAATTTAAAATTAATATAAAATATATATTCTGAGACAATAATAAAATCATAGCAATTGGTGAGAGGCCTTGCCCCATACTCATCCTATTTGAATTGCAGAGGTTAGAGCAAGAGCAGTAATCTTCACAATAAACGGTGGAGGGCTGAGCATAGTTAATTAAAAAATTAAAAACCAATTCGAATTACAAACCGAAACTAAATCGTATACACTCGTATGAAGTTGGGATTTAATATTTAGCTTGGGCTTGAGCTCCCGTCTTTTAAAGCTCTACCTAGCACATCGCTGAACCAGGCTAATTTCGCCCTAACCCGGTTACTTTTCTTAGGTTGGACCACACTTGAGTAAAGCTACAAGGCAGAAGCTAGGCCAAGCCCTTAATACCTTTTAAGAGATATTACTGTTTTTTGACAATTTTTAAGAGATATTATTGATTACTTGCAAAAGTTCGACTAGCACATCAATAACAAGTGCTGTCTGATTCGACAATGGTCATAAGTTTAAATCTTGGTTTTACGTCGTTCTATTTAAAGATTATTTAAAATATAAAATGATAAAAATATCTTTATAATAATAATATAGGTAAATTATATCGTTCATCACTCAACTCTCTTCTCACTCCTATTTTGATCATTAAAATTTAAAATTTTCCAATTTAATCATATTACTGACATTATCCTATAACATGAAATATTTTATTAATATTTTAATACTATATCAGATTTAAAATAAAAAATAAAAATAAAATTTTTAAATCCTAATCTCAATTCCAATCTCTAATTTATAAATACTAATCCCCAATCTACCTACCCAAACCCCATAAGAACCGACACGGCTTAGCCAATATGAAACAACTTTACCTCGATGATGTCGAAATTTCTTTCTCGGTACCTAATATTTTAGCAAATCTGTCTTTATTCATAGCGTTAAGTCTAGATTATTTGTCCCTTGCCAACAACAGTTTCGGCCAGGGAACCTTGGCTTGGATTGGTAAAACCAATCTCACATACCTGGACTTGTCAAGCACCAATTTAACTGCTCAAATCCCATCGTCTCTCTAGAATTTGACCCAAATCACTTATTTGCATCTTTCGTCCAATGAACTAAATGGTCAGATTCTACCTTGGATTGGAGGACACTGGGGTGAAGATGATGGTTTGGGGTTTGTATATTGGGATTTTCTAAAGATTTTATTTATTTTATTTTTAATCTGACATGGTATTAAATATTAATAAAATATGACATCATTGTAAAATATTAATAAAATAAGCCATATCATCCCAGATGACCAAAATAGGAGTAAATCGAAAGTTGAGTGATTAAATTGAATAATTTTAAATTTCAATGACTACAATAGGAGCGTGAAAAATTTGACTGAAAAATGATGTAAGTTACCCCAATATTATTTATACTTTAAATACTTTTTTCAATTGATAGTAAATTACTCTCAAACTCATTAAAACCCTTAAAAATTAAATAAAATATTCATCCTTAAATCCTAATACAATGTTATAATTTTTTTAACTAAAAACCGACTTCATTAAAACAAGAACAAGATACATTGAAAACAGAAAAAAATAAACCCAAAAAAGACAAACAGATACATAGCAGAAAATATGAACAAACCAGGCGAAAAAAAGAACACAAACATAAAAAACAGCAAAAGTGAAGACAATGTCTAAATCGTTACACCATTCGTGATAGCTTAAACTTATCAGACAACGAATTTCATGTACATTAGGACCATTATAGTTGCAAATACCATTTATTAGGATTTAGGGCTTTGGTTGTCGATTCCAATACATGATCTTACAACTTTGAGAGACATGTAAATTTTAAAATAGACATAAACCGAATTTTAATTTTAATGAATTTATTTAGTTTTAATAAGCAAGGGATGGGAATCTTAGAATTTATAATTTTTTCCTTCGTACAAAAACTGTTTAAGAAATTCACAATAATTTACATAATATATTTTCCTAGTTCAATTCAAACTAATTATCCAATAATGGTCCAGAAAAAAAATTTTATGTAAGCCAGAGATTTTAATATTCCTTCTAAGACAAACGCCTAAACCATTCCTACTTCTATATCTTTGGATTAACTTCTAAGACGATGAAATATCGAAGAAAGTTGGCTGTGAACTTTGAAGCTTGTCAGAAAAACTATGTTGACTTAATGAGAGTCAAGTGGATGAATTAATAATAAAACAAATGGGATTTCCAAGCTTTATATGATCGACTATAATCATATTCCTCCTGATCCTTATGATTAAAAAATAAGTAGAGATTTTCATTGGTTTTATTGCTTGATCAGAAAAATAAATGACTGTAAAAACATATTTGAGCAATCTTTCAATTCAACTGATTATATATTTCACACAAATATCATCATAACCCACTCACTTACCTTACAAGAAAGCCTTTGAAAAACACACAAATACAGACAAAACATAAAAAACCAGACAAGAAAATCTTAGAAGAACACAGCACTTGCTGAGGTAATAGTTTTGGTTGCAATGGATCATGAAGTTCCTGCATCAGACATATGCCAGTGAAATAGTAGCCAAGTGAAGATGCTATACAATCCCAATGAACAATGTAATCACACCCCTTGTCTAAACACTCAAGAGATAGATCAAGGCATAGTTGATGACATGCATGACATGCAGAGATGCTCTGTGTGAAAGTGAGTGGGTGTGCATGATTGATCAACTTGTAGGAACCCCCCAGTTTCATGAATGAGTATCTCTTCACGCAGCATCCACGATGAGCCGATGTGTTACAAGTTGCACAGTGGTAAAAACACCGGTTTGGATCTATCCTTTCTTCACAGATGTCGCAGTGGTTGGATTCCGAATAAAGATTATCCTCGTGATAGGTGAGCCTGAGAGGATGTTCATCACACCTGTGTAGGATCTTGTTCGGAAGCGTAAGGCAGTTCCAATCCACAGCAAAATTGCAATCTTTGCATGTAAATGCGCCATGTAACTAATTTCCACATCCTCTACACAGTCCTCTCGTTTCATCGTAAAGAGAAAGGCGGTGTTCGTGCCCTTGCAATGTGGGAGTATCAGAAATTAGAGCACATGCAAGGCACTTATAATCAGCACCTTTAGCACACTTGCTGCATTTGTAGGCAAAACCAGAATTGAACACAAAGGAGCATATTTTGCACCGGAAAACACAGTCTACCAGAATCAAGGTAAAGGGAGTTTGATGACGATGAAACCAAAGGTACTTCTTTAAAGGTGATTCAGCGCACGATTTATGCAGGATGAAATCACATTGTGAACAATAGTAAAATAAATTTGAGATGAGTGAAAAGCAACCATCACAGAGTTTATTACCCTTGAAATCATTGCTCAGAACCAAGTTATGCTGATGGTTCACATGTTTTATCTCCGAAGCAACTGATGTGCCGTCTCCTTGTTTAGTCTCCTTGATAACAACAAAGGCTGATTTCTCTTGAAGTTGCTCATCTGTGTCATTCAACTCATCAAACTCGAACAAAAAATTATCTCGCCGTGCACAATTCGCATGGACAATATAATTGCAATCTGTAGCGATGTTTTTTTTCGCTAAAAAAAGATGGGTTTTATTTTTGTTTTGAAAATGATGATTTCCGCGTGGGATTTTAGAAAACCCGCATTTTATTTAAAAATTGGAGTCGCCACCGGCCACTCAAGGTGGACCGGACACCGTAGAAAACCAGAGATTTCAAATTGATGGGTTCGGGAGTCGGTTACGGATGGGGAAGGATTAGCACCCCCACACTGCCCAAAATTGGTACTTTAATAATTACCGCTTTATTAATATTAAACTTTCCGAATTAAAGTGACAATTAAATTAAAATTTGGTTATAAGTGCGAGTAAATTTAAAAGGCCCCGTTATTAGAGAGTAAACGTCCAACCACTATCACTACGTCTGATACTGGCCCCGTTTACGCTCGAATAAAGGGCACCGCATTGACAAAATATATGTTTGTTATGCAAACTTAAAAACACATGGCAAATATGAACAAATATAATGCGATAAAAATATAAACAAATAAGAGCATAATAAAATATTAATCTAACATAAATAAAATACTAATCTAAAACATACATACATACATAACTATTAATTTAACACATAAATAAAAACAAATCTAACATAAATAAAATACTAATCTAAAACATACATACATAAATATTAATCTAACATATAAATAAAAACATATCTAACATAAATAAAATACTAGTCTAAAACATACATACATAACTATTAACTTAACTTATAAATAAAACATATCTAACATAAATAAAATAT
Source organism: Hibiscus mutabilis (assembly GCA_019671005.1). NCBI lineage: Eukaryota > Viridiplantae > Streptophyta > Magnoliopsida > Malvales > Malvaceae > Hibiscus > Hibiscus mutabilis. The sequence continues at coordinate 6,270,124 of CM033756.1, forward strand.
TAATATAAAATATAAATTTAAAATATACTAATATAAAATATAGATAAACATACAAATTAAAAACACAATTTTAAATTAACTTCTACTTCATTAAAATATAAAAATTACAACATAAATAAAAGGAAAGAAAATATACCTAATTAGGAGTTCGAACGACGAACCCTGACTGGACTCCACCGAGATCTACCACGACCTCTCCAAAAATATTAACTAGATCGGACCTAAAATAAGACTCCGATCGAACCGGTTAGGACCGAGGATATTACCCGGTCCTGGGCTAGCCGAATTGGCCTGCCTGCCGATTCCAATTGCAATTGTTGCAATTGTTCTGCAATTTGCAATTGCAATTTCCAATTGCTTTCTTCTTTGCTTGCTTATTTGTAGAGGGGAGGAGGGTGACGTGGAGCCTTGTGCTCCACTCCCCTCCCTCTTTTTTTATTATTAAATTTTTTTTTTGCTTTTTTTCCTCTTTTTTTAATTATTATTATTATTTATATATATTATTACAACAATACTAAAAATATTAAAAACCCGTACAAAAATGAGTGATTACAGTTGCCCCTCTTTGCTTGTTCTTGTGAAACGAGAACAAAGCAAAGATCAAAAGCACTCATTTTTGTCTTATCTGGCTAAACTTCTCTCCCTTTTGATGCGTCTTCTTTCTTTGGTAGATCTTTATTCTCTTCAGCGCATGTCTTCTTTCTTGTTTTGGTTGATCCACCTTGTCACTCTTGGGAAGCAAAGCCTTCAAAATGGGGGTTGTTTGTTGGGGAAGCCAAACCGAGTTCTACTTGATATATTATTGGTAATAAGCTAATACCTAAATAGATTTCACCCACTACAACACCGACGAAGAGAGCGAGGGTCTACAAAATTTGATCCAAATTGCAACACTGACGAGGAGGCAAGATCGATAGGTAAAAGTTCTGATGTCTGATCCAGCTACAACTCTGACGAAGAGACAAGATCAGAAAACTAACAACTGTTCTCTCTTTTTTTCTCTCTCTTTTTTTGTTTCCTTTTTTTCATTCTTTTTCTTATTTTCTTTTTCTTTTCTTTTTTTCTTTCTCTTTTTTCTCTTTTTTTCTCTTCTTCTTTTTTTCTTAAAACTTGAAAGTTGGTGAATTTTGACCAAGCTACAACACCGACGAAGAGGCATGGTCTAGAGTTAGGAATGTTGATCCAGCTACAACACCGACGAAGAGGCAGGATCAAGAGTTAGTGAATTTGGTCTAGCTACAACACCGACGAAGAGGCAGGATCAAGAGTTAGTGAATTTGGTCTAGCTACAACACCGACGAAGAGGCAAGACCGGGAGTTAGTGAATTTGGTTCAGCTACAACACCGACGAAGAGGCAGAACCGAAAGTTAGATTTGACCCAGCTACAACACCGACGAAGAGGCAAGGTCCAAGATTTGATCCAAATACGACACACCGACGAAGAGGCGAGGATCGATAGTTGTTCTTTTTGTGATCAAGCTACGACTCGACGAAGAGGCATGATCGTAATTTGGTTGAAAGCTCATTTTTGATTTTTTGATTTTTTTCTTTCTTTTTTTTTTTTTTTTTTCTTCTTTTTTTCTTCTTTTTTCTTCTTTTTTCCTTCTTTTTCTTTTTTCTTGATTTTTTCCTTTTTTTTTTCTTTTTTTCTTCTTTTTCTTTTTTCTTGATTTTTTCCCTTTTTTTTGAGATACAACATTGATACAACTAGAAAGTTAGTGAATTTTGACCAAGCTACAACACCGACGAGGAGGCATGGTCTAAAGTTAGTAATGTTGATCCAGCTACAACACCGACGAAGAGGCAGGATCAAGAGTTAGTGAATTTGGTCTAGCTACAACACCGACGAAGAGGCAAGACCGGAAGTTAGTAAATTTGGTTCAGCTACAACACCGACGAGGAGGCAGAACCGGCAGTTAAATTTGACCAAGCTACAACACCGACGAAGAGGCAAGGTCCGGAGATTTGATCCAGCTGCAACACCGACGAAGAGACATGATCGGATAGTTTTCTTCTTCTTTTTTCTTCATTTTTCATTTTTTGATTTTTTTCCATTTTTTTCTTTCTTTTCTCTCTCTTTTTTTTCAATTTTCTCTTTTTTTTTTTTTTCTTCTTTTTCCTTTTTTGTTTTTTTGTTTTTTCTTTTTTTTTACTTTTTCTTTTTTCTTCTTTTTTTTGGATTGATTTTTTTAGCTACAATTATAATAAAAGGTAAACTCAGAGTAAAATTTAGGTCTAGCTGCAACACTGTCGACAAGGCAAGACCTGGATAGGATTTGATCTGCTACACCACTGCCGGAGAGACTAGATCAGCAAAAAGTGAGATCCATTACACCACCGGCGGAGAGATAAGATCTGGATGGAAATTTTGATCTGCAACACCACCGACGGAGGCAAGATCTTCATTAAGTTGGCGTACCACCACCGACGAAGGCACGATTTACAAGATGTTGGGTAACTGCGCCACTGACACCACCGACAGAGGGCAAGATCTGGAATGTTGGCGTCCGTCACACCATCGTTGGAGAAATCAAATCCTACAAAAGAAAAACATTGGTCAGTATTTGTCAAAGATTTTGTCCCTGATACCTTTTATTTTGGGTGTTTCCATCTTCTTCGTGTTTGGCCTCCTTCAAGACTAGGGTTGGTCTTCTTGTCATTGCCCCCATGTCGAGGGTACTTGGTCTTTTTCCTATACCTGTTATGTACAAGCAAGATTGCATGAATGTATTTAATTTTATGTCTAAATGCATGTGTCTACCCTAAATGCATGGTGATTTTGGTGTATGCACTGAACATAGATGTATGACGTTTGCAAAAATGGTTTAATGCAAGATGAATGCAATCTAAATGTACGAATGTGATACGTTTTTTTTTGCCCTCAATGAGATGCCCCTGACTCCTCACTGGTCCCGTCAGGATCTTGGTTTTTTGTATGTGACGGTGCCCCAACCTCAACTTGGGTCCGATCAGTCATCTGGATGCATGCCCCAACATTTTATTCATCCCTATGCCATCGTCTGAAACTGTTCTTGAATTTGACACTTTGAGTGTGGATTCTGTTGCCCCCTAGGTTGGGTTTATAAATTGTGTTGGTTCATGGTAGCTTATTATTTTTTGATTGGGTGCAATTTTGCAGACTGTGGTCAAAGATGCAAGAGTTTGACTCGGCAATGAAGGCTGGACCTTGGCAAAGAATGCCCCCGGACTGGGACCTTGTTAGAGGCACACTATTTGTAAAAGATGTGGGGGTGCTTTTGGACATGCCCCAAGATCAAACTTTTGTAAGAGGCTTTGTAAGGTGCTAGATCGACCATCTTTGTTGTATTTAATGGGGCAACCCGAGGATTAATTTTATTATTCTGAAAATGAATGCATGCAAAATGTGTCCTAAATCGATGCAATGCAAAATTAAGATTGTGATGATGTTGTGCAATGATGCAGGTGAACTCAGTGCGATGAGAATAAAATAAAACGAGTTAGTACCAAATAAAACGATTAAATAAAACAAATAAAAATAGAGTAATAAAAACTGTACATAAACAAGAAATAAGGCACCATAGCCTAAATAGGGTGACCATTAATTGGGCATAGTTTCACATGGCTCTAAAGGGTTGGCTCCTACGGCTCACTATATGCAGTTTTGGTGCTAAGAGGTACCCGAATTGTCCTTGTTGTCCTCTACTAAGAGTAGCAAGGCCCCCGGTCATCACCCTTTATAGGCTCCTTTCAACCGGGTTCAATTCAGGGGGACCCATTCGCTTATACCCATACGAATGAACGATATCCTCACGAAAGTATAAGGTACTCGAGCCCCGAAGGTACTTGCTAGGCCCATACAGGAGAATGATATCTCCACGAAAGCATTAGCGTTTTCCCCCCACTTAAAAAACGGGTTTATATGCCATATTTTAAATGCGTTAAAACAAACGCGCAATTATAACCGAATGTTAGTTTAATAGTCACTTTAATCTGGAATTTCTGATATTAATAAAGCGGTAATTATTTGAAAAAAGCTCGACTCTCATTTGTTTTTGAAAAAACAAAAGACATCCCCAGCGGAGTCGCCATCTGTAGCGATGTTTTTTTCGCTAAAAAAAGATGGGTTTTATTTTTGTTTTGAAAATGATGATTTCCGCGTGGGATTTTAGAAAACCCGCATTTTATTTAAAAATTGGAGTCGCCACCGCCACTCAAGGTGGACCGGACAATCGTAGAAAACCGTAGATTTCAAATTGATGGGTTCGGGTCGGATTCTGGATGGGGAAGGATTAGCACCCCACACCGCCCAAAATTGGTACTTTAATAATTACCGCTTTATTAATATTAAACTTTCCGAATTAAAGTGACGATTAAATTAAAATTTGGTTATAAGTGCGAGTAAATTTAAAAGGCCCCGTTATTAGAGAGTAAACGTCCAACCACTATCACTACGTCTGATACTGGCCCCGTTTACGCTCGAATAAAAGGGCACCGCATTGACAAAATATATGTTTGTTATGCAAACTTAAAAACACATGGCAAATATGAACAAATATAATGCGATAAAAATATAAACAAATAAGAGCATAATAAAATATTAATCTAACATAAATAAAATACTAATCTAAAACATACATACATACATAACTATTAATTTAACACATAAATAAAAACAAATCTAACATAAATAAAATACTAATCTAAAACATACATACATAAATATTAATCTAACATATAAATAAAAACATATCTAACATAAATAAAATACTAGTCTAAAACATACATACATAACTATTAACTTAACTTATAAATAAAACATATCTAACATAAATAAAATATTAATATAAAATATAAATTTAAAACATACTAATATAAAATATAGATAAACATACAAATTAAAAACACAATTTTAAATTAACTTCTACTTCATTAAAATATAAAAATTACAACATAAATAAAAGGAAAGAAAATATACCTAATTAGGAGTTCGAACGACGAACCCTGACTGGACTCCACCGAGATCTACCACGACCTCTCCAAAAATATTAACTAGATCGGACCTAAAATAAGACTCCGATCGAACCGGTTAGGACCGAGGATATTACCCGGTCTTGGGCTAGCCGAATTGGCCTGCCTGCCGATTCCAATTGCAATTGTTGCAATTGCTCTGCAATTTGCAATTGCAATTTCCAATTGCTTTCTTCTTTGCTTGCTTATTTATAGAGGGGAGGAGGGTGACGTGGAGCCTTGTGCTCCACTCCCCTCCCCCTTTTTTTATTATTAAATTTTTTTTTTGCTTTTTTTTCCTTTTTTTAATTATTATTATTATTTATATATATTATTACAACAATACTAAAAATATTAAAAACCCGTACAAAAATGAGTGATTACACAATCAAAGCAACAATAAACTCCATGCTCTGCATTCACCACTTCAGGGCAGGCTTCACATTTCCTTGTTTTGATCTCATGTTCCCCAAGGATGAAGGTATGGGAAAGCCGATGGCGATGTCGGGGAAACCTAATGATTGGTGGCAATGAAATGCAACCTTCATGGATTGTAAGACTGCATTTAGAACAAATATAAGAAGCACAATTCCCCGTTTTACGCATGCATCGCAAACGAACGAGGCTTGCTTCCAAAACAAGGTGAATGGGTGTTCATGAATTTCACCTTTGATAATAGGTGGTGGGGATGTGCAATCGACATGAACCGAAATCTTGCATGTGGAACAACAATAAACAAGTCCTTGATCTTGGCCTTTTTGACAGATTTGACACGGGAGAGATTCTGGATTGGATTGTAGAAGAAAGAGGGGATGGTTGCGGTGGCAACGGTGATTGATTTTAGCTGGTAGCTCAGCACATGCTACATGAAGTGCAAGATTACAAGGTGGACAACAATAAACAAATTTCCCAATTGTGGTTTTTTGACATATTTGACAAAGGAGACTTTCGGTACTGAACTGCAAAATTAGAGAATGTTGGGTATGAAGGAAATGGTTGATTTCAAGAGGCAAATCAACACATTTCTTGTGAAGGAGAATTCCATTGCCAAGATCAAGGTATGTAGAATCCAATGACCGATTTCTACATGCACAACACAAAGCATCCTTCACCTTATTCGGAAAATTTTCCACCGAGACCAATGCATCTTTCCAGGGAACATCTTCAAGCTTTCCAATACTTTTTTCGGCAATGCTTTTGGAAAGAAATGCACATTTGATATGAAGGTCAAGTTTACAAGAACAGTGATAAACAAACTTGTCAAATCTTTGTTTACAGAAATCACAATAAGATCTATATGGTGGACTTACGACAAGTTCAAGGCTGTGTTTTCGATGAAAGGGGTGATTGATCTCCGCAGGAGCCTCGGCGCACGCCTTGTCGAGGTAAAATCCGCACCCCGCGCAGCCGAAGCTCGGTCCAGAAATCTGCTCCCCACAACCCCAGCAGTAAGCCTTGTCACTTTCATGGCTCTGTTTTTCAATGAACACAAGTGGATGCTCGTGGCTAAAATGTCGAAGCTCCATATCTCTCTCTTTCCTCTCTTTTGTATCAAAGTTTTGTGGGTTAGTTTGCAGGAGAATTATGTGCAAGTTTGAAGTCATATGATTCACAATTTATACTACATTGGGAGACTGATATATTTATTTCTTCATTTGTTTTAATAGAAATGAAATATTTGTATACTTTACTTCTTCTAAAAGCAAAATAAATCTGCTATTAAGGATGTTGTAAAATATAATGTTCGCCTATAAATGGACAAAAAAATTATCTAACATAACTTATGTGTTCGAAATTATAAAATTTCATTCTTCAATAATTTTAAAACTTATTTTATTAGCTTCTCTAGTAAGTTTAAACTAAAATAATTAAGAAATATATTATATTTTTATTCTCTTTTAAGTTATTTTTTTTCTAAATATATTGAACATGATTCATAGGCTTTACTAAAAATATTTGGGTAAATTTCACAAGTAGTCACTAAACTTTAGTTAATTATTTAATTTGTTAACTCAACTTTCAATTGCTTCAATGTTACCATTAAACTTTGTGATTTGCTTTAATTTGGCCGCTGAGCTCTTAACGGACGTTAAGAAAGTGACGTGGCAGTTAACAAATTTTATATAATAACACATTTAGTCCTTCATATTTGCACATTCAAACAATTTAGTCCTAATCTAAAAAATAATAATAAATTTAACCTTCAATATTTACACATTATTTCAGTGTGGCCCTATTAATTAAAAATAATGAGGGCTAAATTTATTTTTTTTTAAATTAGGAATAAATTGGTTGGTCGTGTGAGTTTGGAGGACTAAATGTGTTATTATATAAATTTTCTTAATAGTCATGTCATCCACTTAACGCAGGTAACGACTTAATGACCATTTTATAACAAAAAATAAAGTTTGGTGATTATTTTTTAATAATGAAAAGTTAGGTGACCAAAATGAATATTTTATTATAGTTTAGTGACAATTTGTGAAATATACCTCAAATATTTTCTAAATGTCATTTTTATTGAAACAAATGCACTGTTGATTATTTAAATAAATATACTTAATACATTTTTATTGATTTAATAGCGTGCGGCGCGAGTCGTCCAGATTAGTCAGATCAAGGTTCTTAGAAAGGGCAATCAAAAATAATAATTCTAAAAAGAGTACTCCAGTATCTTCTCGAAAAATATTAGTTATTCCTTACTTTTTCTTTACTAATAACATGATTACCAACATATTAAGCAAGTCATATATTCTTAAAATCTTGAAATTGGTACATTGTTTATTTAAATAATTAATTGAGCATGAGACAATCTTAAAGAAAATAAAGTAAAATTCTTTTCTTGCAATATTTCTCTCATTTGATCCTTTTACATTTTAGAAACAAGAATTTGGGAGATTTTCATTTTTCTTTTACAAAGTATATTCTATATTGAGTACGGAAGATGATTATACAAATATTCGAAGCTGAACCTAAACCTATTAAATATCAAGTTTAGTGTTTATTGGGTTAAGATTAGAGATTTAGATTTTAAATTTTAAAAAAGTGTTGTATAATTTTTTTATACAGCATGTGTATCAAAATATAACGCATATTATTATCTCTCAAATATATTTTTTCAATTGAATCGATAACTGATTAACCGGTGACGTGTTAAATGTTTAAATATAGTATATATTGATAGTAAAATACTCAAACTCATTGAAACCCTTAAATATTAAATAAAAAATTCATCTCTAGATCCTAACATAATGTTATAATCCTAGCTCTTCTAAATTGGTATCTCATTGATAGCTCGGGTCCCAGAGGAGGTGGTCCGCTCCTTCCAGCTAACTTACACAAGAAAAATTGAAGGCCAATTTCTTGGAACAGTGAAGCTTCGTAAAATCTTTTTTGCATGTGTGGTCAGCATGTACATGTTACGAACAGAAATCGTTTATCCTTTTAGTATTTTTATTCATGTTTTAATAATAAAAAATAGATTTAGAGTTTAGAGTTAAAGTTTAAGGTGTAGAGTGTAAGGTTTAATTTGTGAGGTTAAGGATTAAGATTTAAAATTTAAAATTTAAGGTTAGAGCTTATGATTTAGTTTTTTTTTAATGTTGGCGCACAAATAACACACCATAAAAGGCAGATGATCTTTATTCTTTATGTTACCGAGTCTCTCTCTTAGACAATGCCTAAATCGTTACACGCAACAAAGAATTTATTTTATTAAATAGATATATTAAATCTTTATATCTGAATTCTAACTCATACAAAATGAGACTAGGGTTGTAAACGAACCGAACTTTCATCGAACCGTTCGTGAACCGTTCAGCGAGAAGTTCGTTTTTATTCGTTTATTTATTAAACGAACGAACATGAACAAGATTTTTTGTTCATTTAATTAAATGAACGAACACGAATAAAGAGCTCGTTCGTTCATTTCTATTCGTGAACGTTCGGTAATCCGTTCATTTATGTTCGTTTGTTTACGTTTTTTCGCTTATGTTTGTTTAAATTTATTCACATGGGTCTAGGGGTGAGCATTAGATCGAGTCGAGTCAAAAAAATTTCGAGTTATTCAAGTTGACAAGTCCTATTTTATGACTTGTTAAAAACTTCCTTCTTATCGGCTAGGGGTGTTCATTGTTCGGTTAAACTGAACTAACCGGTCGAACCAAAACAAAATTGGTTAATCTGTTAGATAATTTTATGTTTCAGCTAATGATTAAGAGTTTTTTCAAATTTTAATTATCGATTAATTCAGACTAATATCGGTCAATTAAGTAAACTAATCGAACTGACCCAAAATATTAAATATTTGACATATTATTTATGTTCGTTTATATTCATTTGTGTTCGTTTATCATTTTAACGAACATGAACAAGCTACTTTCTTTAACGAATAAACACGGACAAAAAATTTTGTGTTCGTTTATCATAAATTGTGTCTAGTTAATTGCAATTTATCTCGTATGTTGAGCCATCATGTGACTCAAACTGGTTGATTTGAGCGGCAAGTCATAAAAACTAGATCAGTAAATCATGAGATTCATTTCAGTTGTTTGACAGTTAACTGACTAGATATTTTGAATGACAATTGTTATCACTTGAATATTAGTTGAAAGGTATGTTAGGGGGGAAGAATATTTCCAGTACCAGAGGTATAACAACCTCCACTCCACACAATATGCGAAAACCTGTTCCCATGAAAAACCAAGCACCGCCAGCCTGTTTGTGTGTTGAGAATTTCTCCTAATGTAAGAATTGGAAAACATTGTTGATAAACCTAAACATAGTTTAGGGGAAGAAGCTTCGGTGTTTCAGCAGCACATGTCCCCGCAATGAACTCCCATTGGTTTTCAACACGTTCCCAAGTTTCTTTCTTTGGATGACGCTAAAACCCCCACTTGCAGATTTATGAAATACTACTAATGACAGTTCTTATGTGGTTTGCGGTCAGATCCGGAGTATACCATTTGCATTATCTTATTCCTATTAACAGATAGTACACTGATCATTCTTGTTATGCTAAACTTGATAATTAATTATGTTAGTGTTAATTTGACAAGTTAACAAAAAAACATGTCAAATGCATGTTTTGTCCTGACTTATAATCAATCCATCTTTACTTCAGACTTTAGAGCGTGTTGACTCTGCTGTGCCCCTATTATAGCTTTTCCAAACAAAAACATTTTCCTTTTTCCAATCATTCGGCGTTAACCTAACCCCACACTCTGTGGCTGATAATATAGTGACAACTTAGGACATTTGGGCTCGAAAGTAGTTTCTAGACTTATTTTTCTTAACATAGTTTGCATTGCATGGATTTACATGGTTCGAGATCAGCGTCACCAAAACAAAATGAGTCGTTTAATTATGGAAAGTGGAGTGGGCCCCCCGCTTGCCAGGCACTTGTTTTGTGGACCCCACAATCGAAATGTTATATTTTTTTATAACATTTTAAGTTTTATGTTCTAATTACAAGTTTTGAAATTTATCGAAAAATTACTAACATAAAATATTATATTTTTTTATAACATTTAAGTTGTATGGTAATATTTTAAGTTTCATATTTTTCAACTTTACAATTGTGTCCTTTTTTACTTTAAATTAAGACATTCTCCCCTAAAACTGCTAAAATAGCTTACATTACAGGATTTAACCTCTAAAACTGCCCCTCAAATAAAATAAAACCAACCTTGCTTGCTTTGGGTCCTTTTCCAACTTTAAATACAACCTACTCCATTAACACAAAATCTCCCAAGAAAAGCTAAAAATTAAAAGCCATGGCTTCCTTGATCCGCTCGCTGCTACCAATCTTCATTCTTCTTCCTTTCTTCTTTTCTCCTTCTCTTGCAGACGCTCCGCCTTCTGCTCCCGTCTCGCCGAGAACCCTTTGCAAGTCTACCCCGGATCCTTCTTATTGCAGATCAGTCCTCCCTAACTCCACCACTACCAATGTCTACACCTATGGTCGGTTCTCGGTTCGCAAATCTCTGTCCAGATCCCGAATATTCCTCAAATTAGTCGACAAGTACCTGCAGAAATACCGACCATCGTTATCGGTATCTGCGATTCGTGCTCTGCAGGATTGCCGCTTCCTAGCCGGTCTCAACATGTATTTCCTATTGAGCTCATTTGAAACCGTCAATGCCACTAGTAGAACACTGTCCCCTGCCGAAGCTGATGACATACAAACCTTTCTCAGCGCTATTCTGACCAACCAGCATACATGTTTAGACGGCATACAATCCACTGCCTCGGCTTGGAGCATAAGGAACGGCCTGTCGGTTTCTCTGTCGAACGACACGAAGCTCTACAGTGTTTCTCTTGCTCTTTTCACAAAGGGGTGGGTTCCGAAGAAGAAGAGGAAAGCCGCGTGGGAGTGGCAGCGTGGTAGTAAAAGGCAGCACGGTTTCAAGCACGGGCGTTTGCATTTCAAAATGTCGAGCCGAACAAGGACGATTTACGAGACGGTAAGCCGGAGAAATCTTCTTCAAACCAGCGATGATGCTGATGAGGAGGTGTTGGTGAGTGACATTGTGACGGTGAGTCAGGACGGGAGCGGTAATTTCACCACCATTAACGATGCTGTATCGGCAGCTCCCAACAACACCAATGGTTTAAATGGTTACTTCTTGATTTACATCATGGCTGGTGTGTATCAAGAGTACATTTCCATTGCTAAGAACAAAAGGTACTTGATGATGATCGGTGACGGTATCAATCAGACTATAATCACCGGAAACCGCAGCGTCGTTGATGGATGGACAACGTTTAACTCTGCAACATTCGGTAAGTTTTAATTACAAAAAGGGTAAATTACAATTTTAGTCATTAAAATTAAAAAAAATAATTTAATCTTTTAACTTTCGATTTGATCTTATTTTGAGCACTCGGAAGGATATAGACTGTTTTTTGTTGTCATAACAGCCACATGTCATCATGTCATTTTTCACTTTCTTTTTTTATTTTATATTCTCCCTCAAAGATGAAAGTCTTATACTTTCATCCCTTTTTCACATCGACGTTAAAATCACCATTATCTGGTGTCTTATTCAGTCACTTGAGACACCAACTATCTCACTTCATCGTCTTCTACCCTCCATCAATTTAGATTTCTCTAAAAAAACCACTTTAAAATTGATGAAATTCAACTCAAAAACCTAAAACTCATAAAACCTCAAATCAATTTGATCCACAATATCCAACTGATCAGTGTGAAATCATTATATATATCTTACTTCCTTCTTCTATACCTCCCTACCGTTGAGATTTGAAAAAGATTCTCCATCATCGAGAAATCAAAAGTAATCCGAGATTAGGGTTTTTCACAAAAAATGAAGTTTTGGATTCATTTCATATTTTTTGAAAGATAGATGTTCAGTCATAATGTCGTTAAGTATTTAAGAGCTGAGTGACCAAAATGGGAATAAATCAAAAGTTCAATGATTAAATTGAAAATTTTAAAACTTTAGTAACCAAAATATGAGAGAAGAAAATTTAGCAATGAAATTTGTAATTTACCCTTAAAAGAACATTTTAAGTAACTAAGTTTGCTTTAATCTGACAAAATTGGCTTAATATTACAGCTGTGGTGGCTCCAAATTTTGTTGCGGTGAACATAACAATCCAGAACACAGCCGGAGCAATCAAGCACCAAGCCGTCGCAGTCCGAAACGGGGCTGATTTATCAGCATTCTATAGCTGCAGTTTCGAAGGATACCAAGATACTTTATATACTCATTCCTTGAGACAATTCTACAGAGAATGTGACATCTATGGCACTGTTGATTTCATATTCGGAAACGCTGCCGTTGTTTTCCAAAACTGCAACATATACCCTCGGATGCAGATGAACGGACAATTCAACGCCATCACCGCACAGGGCCGGACCGATCCGAACCAAAACACAGGCACATCGATTCACGACTGCAACATCATGGCTGCCGATGATCTGGCCTCGAGCAACACTACTTTCCGAACCTATCTAGGGAGACCATGGAAGGAGTATTCGAGGACGGTTTATATGCAGAATTTCATGGGGAGTTTGATAGATCCTGCTGGCTGGAGAGCATGGGACGGAGATTTTGCCTTGAACACATCGTACTATGCTGAATACAACAACACTGGACCGGGTTCCAACATAACCAAGAGGGTCACTTGGTCTGGTTTCCATGTAATAAATGCAACCGATGCTGCTAATTTCACTGTGTCTAGCTTCTTGTTGGGAGACGACTGGTTACCGGATACGGGTGTCCCTTACACTGCTAGCTTGATATAGGCAAACTAATTAACACTTGAGTTAAACGTTCATTCTTTTCTTTTCTTTTTGGTCTTTGATTTTATGATGTGAAGACTTTATTGCAAGCTTGATGGCTAATTAATCAAAGAACAATTTAGTTATTGGTTTCTTTCGAAGGAAAAATGTTAGAAAATGGAATGCTGATGATTGACTAATTTTCTTTAATCATTGATATTATTTAATTTATCGTTCATCGTTTGACGTTCAGCTGGCACGTTGGTCGTCGTTTTTTGAAACATCTTGTTTGAAAAAGCGACCAGATAGATCTGGTAATTAAAGGAGTGAGTTTAGAGGTGGCGATTGACGACAGAAGCAGCGGTAATTTGGAGGTTTGGTATTTAGAAAATTTTAGGGATTTAAAGAGTTTTGTAAAATTTGTGAAATTTCAAAATGTTTTGAAAAATTGAAAATTTTGGGAGTTTTATAAAAAAAATAAAATTGTTGCACGTGCCAAGCATTAATTTGATAACATATTTTTTTAAACATTCATTAACAATCAAATACTTAAAATTATAATAGTATAAATTTTAAACATTTACTAAAAAATAGTTTATACATTTAAAACTAACTAAAGATATAATTTAAGACACTTATTTAGACATTAAACTTTTTTTTTCGATAAAAAAGACACCCCTCTTTGACAGAGACATCAAAGAAAAAAAATACTATTATTGGAACCAGGATCCGATTACCTAAACCCGATTCCACATGGAGCTCCTGTGGGTACCTCTACAATAATTCCCACTAGCTCCAGTTTTTGAATGGGGCAACTCTCCAACTCCAATGACCACGACGACGACGATGAAGAAGAGGAAAAAGGGGAAGAACTGTTCATTTCCATATCATCTCTCGCAGGCTCTGAGCCGGCGGTTTGCTCTGGGTTTACCGGATTAACAGCTTGGATCGGAGCTCTACATAGTGGACAATTAGAGTGACTATAAAACCACATGTCGATGCAGTCAACGTGGAAGGTATGATTACACTTAGGCAAAACGCGGGCTTTCTCGTCGTTTTCGAACTCCGACAAGCAAACGGCGCATTCGAGTGGAGGGAAATAGCTGCCTTTGGTGGCGTTATCGTAAACTATAGTAGGGATGGTTTTAATGACGGAAGAATCCAAACCCTTGGAACCAACGGTGGTCGAAGTGTTAGCGGCAGTGGAAACGGATAGCAATCGCCTGGCAAGACGACGAGTGTGGCGGAAGAGGCTGCGGAGGTAGTTGTGGAAGCAGAGAACGGTGAGTAGAGCAGTGAAGAGAAGGACGGTTGTGCAGAGCATTGCTTTGCCATGAAGAGCATAATCAACGTGATTACCTTGTAAATCCATTAAAGAGATTAGGCTGGGGGAAATTGTGGGATTATGGATATAAGGAGGAGGAGAAAACGAAAGAAAGAGGAAGGTTCCTACATACAAGAAAGTAGGGGACGAGCTTTTTCAATCATTTCATAAGGCGGCAGCAGAGGTCAGCTTTGTCTTCGCTCTGTCTTTGTATTACTCCTTATACCGTCATCGTGGCCACCATTTCTACTACAGTCAAGATTTTCTTCTTTTACTTCAATGTTATACACAGCGGTTCAAACATTTAGGGAGATTTATATAATTTATTAAAGGATAAATTACGTAAATTATCATTAAAATTTACTTTTAAATTTATTTTGGTCATTAAAATTTTAAAACATTCATTTTGTTCACTAAAGATTAGATATTGAACGGATTTTGTTATTCTTTCATTAATTTTTTTACGATGTCTATTTACCGGCGAATGATGGAGTATCTTCAAGATCTGAACAGTGAAAAACTATATCGGCATAAGAGAAGCAACATACTGAGAAACGGGCTCTACCCGACAACGGAGAAGGGAGATCGAAGAGAGAGAAATCATAAAATTTTTGACCGATTCGTGAACTTCATAGCACTTTCTGGAAAAATTGAGGTCGAATTCAGACTTACTATGAAGTGATTGGTGAAATTTGAGACCAAACGACCACCATCTACGGTCGTTTGGGATTTAAGAGAGACAAAAAACGTTCAATGTCTAAATTTTAGTGACAAAAAAGTTGAATGTCTAAACTTCGGTTAGTAAATTGAATGTTTTGAAGCTTCAATGATTAAAATAGGTTTAAGAGAAAAGTTTGGCGACGGTTTACGTAATTTTCCCTTTATTAAAAAATAAATATATTTTAGTTTGATGTGTGTGGTATGCTAACTTTTAAATAAAAAATAGGTATAACATAACTTAAAATCTATTAAGTACAATAATATTGTATTTTACTCATGTTTTACCACTAGTTTATAACTAACCTTTTAAATCAATCTTTTACTTTTTTGCCTTGTAACTACTTAACTTAGCTCATTTTATTTTTTTAATATATATTCAGAACCACGACTGATGTTATCATAAAATATTGACTTCATAGCTTTCACCATATACCTATATTTTTAAGGGTAAAATTTTGATACACAGGCTGTGTAAAACTAATTTTACACAAGTTTGTGTATTTACACTATAAAAACTCAAATCCTAAATTCCTAATCTAACCCTAAAAAATTAAAACCTAAACCCTAAACTCTATAAACTAAATTCTAAACACTAACCTTAAATTCTAAATCAAACAACCTAAACCCCTAAACTTTAAACATTAAACTAAAACCCTAGCCCCTAAAACTAAAAGGCACGTGTAAACTAAAGTTTACACGGCTTGTGTATCAAAGTTTTTTTTCTATATTTTTAATGATATAATTGTTAATTGATTAATAATCAAGAAAATTAGCTAATATGACGCTTTAAATGTACATGAAGGTTGATGTTACATTTTATCTTACACGACACGTCAAAATATTATTTAAAAATTTTAAATATCTTTTTTATTTATTATTAATTTATAATATATTTAATATTTTCCAAATACTATATTAACCTTTTATTTTTATAATAATAATAATTTTTAAGTAGAGTTTGGTTGTGGTGGTGCTAAAGGTGAGGCATTAGTGGCAATCGGGTTATTCGGGTTGGATTTGAGTTGAGTTATTTCATATTAAGTTAATTTTCGATTTGGATTGTTTTTAGATTAGGTTCAATACAAATCAGATCGAATTAATTTATGGTAGATGATACTTTTGTGAATTTTTTTCCTAGATATTTACAGTGGCGAATCAACATGATATATTGGGTGGGCTCGTGCCCACCCTGAACTTTTCACAGTTCACACATTTAACTTTAATTTTCTTAATTTTTATGAATTAATTATTTTATAATTTGTGCCTACCCTGAAATTTTGAAATTTTTATAATTTGTGCTCGTCCTAAAAATATTTTAACTTGTGCCCACCCTCAAAATAAATTTTAAATTCGCCACCGGATATTTTTAGTTTGCAAGTAGTCAATTAGAAGTCAAAACTTATGAAAAATACCAAATACAATAATAACTGTTAATTGAGTTTAATTTATATTACCACCGGTATAATATATTAAAAATATATAATTAAACATATTTAAATAATCAATATCCTTTGATTTATGAATATAATAAAATTTAAATAATATAAACACTATATTCAATTATATATAAACCAAATTTGTTAACCGTACTAGAGATGGGAAAACCAAATCCTGTAACGGTTTTTATATAGTATCCTCGGAATTTTTGAAAAGTGAAAACAACAATGGAGTGGGGACAATTTTAATAAATATTCTATGCATCTCTTTTATATTTTTATATATAGATTAGATAATAAATATAAAATATACTTAAATTATACGTGTCTGTTACATATAAATATATATGTGCAGAACAGAGTCTAGAATTATATATATATATATATATATATATATCAAAATTTATGTTATTGAATAAGTTCTAATGTTTTCTATAATATTATGTAAAAACAATTAGTGAAAGACGAAAATCATTGTAATTACACATTTAGCATGAAAAATGATATTCCAATAGGATAATTGTTCTATGGATTGTGTAAAATAAATTTTGAACGATCTTGTCTATTTTAATTCTTAATCTTAAATTTTAAACTCTAAACTTTAAATCTTATACTCCAAATATAAATTGACGTGATTAGTCTATTAATAGTTGGAATTTTGCATTGACACTTCAAAATTTATGGTTCAAGCCTTGGTAAAAATATCCGGTAAAAATTCATAATTTACTAATCATAAAAGGGAGAGTAAAAAAATAAAATACATTTTGATATTTACATAATCCATCCTTAAAATAAAAAATTCTAAACCCTTATCCTAAAACACTTAACTTTAAATTCTAAACCCTATAATTTAAATCTCTAACTCTTAACCCCTAAATTTAATAAACTTAGTTTACACAATTTATATATCAATTTTTTTCTTTTATGAACCTTTTCTATGAAACTCGTTTCATAAAGAATTCATAGATAAAAGAGGTTGAACGTGGAACACTTCTAGCTTCCTACCCTAATCCAAAACCATAAAATTTTGGATGTGGATTTAAAGGACACGAGAAGAATATAAATTTGCTTGACTTTACGGTGTATGCTTCTAATTATCTCCAACGGCAACACTGAACAGATAATACCAAAACAAGTAGAGTACGAGTGAATGTCGAGCAGTGGCAAAAAGAGCCAAGCGGCAGTCCTGCTGAAAACGGGACAAAAACACACACAGACAGGGGACCTGTCTTTGGGAAGAACTCGAAATATATAAAAATCATATACAACGACGAAAACGTACTCCGCACCATTATAATCCCTGCTTGTTTGTAAACAAGATGAGCATTCCCGAGAGGTGTGACCGTCCCCGGATGCTCTCATTTCTCATGGCTACAGCCTACCACCACATTAATTCATCATGGACTTTAACAAGTACATATATTATAGGTAATTCTTTTTATCTCTAGTTTGGTGAAATAAAAGGGATGGGAAACCCCTTCTCTACGAAAAATTATTATATGAACTCGGTTTATCATGTCATTCGTGAATCCAACTAATAAAATTTTTCTATATCTGTTTTTTTAAATAAAATTTCATCACTTTTCTACATGTAAATAAGTGGTGGGTAGTTACTTAAAAATTACTTTGAGATTGATAGATCTTATTGGCTAGACCGCAAATAAAGTGGTGAGCAAAATTCATCTAATAATTTCTCATTTTCCAAGGGTTTTCTTCCCTTTATGTTTCTCTATGTAAATTGTTAATTAAATCTTAATTTAGTTGTTACTTTTGTTGTTGTTGTATCCGCTTAAAGACCGTGAATTAGAGTGTATTTATACGTATAATATTATTTAAATCTAATTAGTTAAGGATAAGGTATTTATAAGTAAATGTATCGAAAAATAATAAGCATCGAATTTCTGATTTTGGAATAATTGGGGTTCCCTATCGGTTTCTTGCCTGACCATATGCAGATCCAATTTATTGTCTTTAGAGATTGTTGGAACTTAAATGTCACCCATTTTGTTTCCCTACCAACTTAAATTTTTGGAATAATTGCTCATCCAATTTACCGTTCATCGAGTTTTAACTCGATTCGTAATTGGTATCGTTGTTGTAATAACTTAAAGGTTGTGAATTCAAACTCGTTTAAAAATAAACGATTTCTCCTGCTGCTTGCACTTGTGAGGGGACTTCTTGAAACTTACATATGTAGTTTGTTTTTTTTCCTATTTTTGGAACAATCGATAACAAAATCCAGTGTCTTGTTCTCACAGCTACTGATAAATAAAAATACGAAGCCTCTGAATGCACACACCTGTATTTGTTTGCATTTTTTGTGATGAATAATTATATATTTTTCGTATCCATTCTACGATTCGTGACCGATCCTGCCAACAATATTATTTTAAGTTTCGAACCTGGTTTTTTCCTTGAAGCACAATATATTTTAT
Source organism: Hibiscus mutabilis (assembly GCA_019671005.1). NCBI lineage: Eukaryota > Viridiplantae > Streptophyta > Magnoliopsida > Malvales > Malvaceae > Hibiscus > Hibiscus mutabilis. The sequence goes on from CM033756.1 coordinate 6,289,277, forward strand.
TAGTATAACCCTTTGATTGTTGAACTTTTATTTCAATCTTTTTCATTCGTCAATGGTAGACGATCCGATAATTTCTTGTTGCAGAAGCTGGGAACTGATGGCAAACCATGGAGCGGAGTACAATCCAAGTACCGGTTAAGTTTATCATGGGCGACCTGGACCTTACTGTAGTGATGTCCCTTCTTCTTACACTAAAAAAAAAATGAGGTTTTGACTGTGTTTGGAGGTCTTTTAGCTATGTTCGTTAAAAAAATATTTTTATTTTTTTTTTTTTTGAATTAATATTATCCGTGGGATTTTAGAAAAAACCGTATTTTATTTAAAAAATGGAGTTACCATCGGCCACTAAAGTAGGCCGGACACCATAAAACCAGAGATTTTTAAAATGTTGGGTTCGGGAGTCGGTTACGGATGGGGAAGGATTAGCACCCACACCGCCCAAAATTGGTACTTTAATAATTACCGCTTTATTAATATTAAACTTTCCGGATTAAAGTGACGATTAAATTAACATTTAGTTATATGTGCGAGTAAATTTTAAAAGCCCTGTTATCCGAAAATAAACGTCCAACCACCATCACTACGCCTGATACTGGTCTCGTTTACGCTCGGATAAAAGGGCACCGCATTGACAATTTATATTCCATTATGCAACCTTAGAAAGCAAAATGTAAAACATACAATTACATTGACATGACATTAAAATATAAAATATGAATATTACAAAAATTAAACAAAATAACTAAATGCATGAGCGTAATATATCCCAACAATAATAAAAACAATGCATGCATATAAACACGAAAAAAAGAAAAAAGCATACTTTTCAAATCTATTAAATCTAATATGCTTGAACACATTAAAACCCAAATATAATATACATGACATGCATGAAATATAATGCTAAACTAGTAAAAGAAGGCTACAAACCTAGACATGATACTAGAATAAAAAACAACACATAATAACTAAAACTTATACACGACAATTTTACACGGAATTAAAACAATCATATAACAAAGGACTTAAATTCTTACCATGCTTCTAAGTTAAACTAATACATAAATAACATATTCATATAAAACAAGTCCTAGATATAACATGATATTAAACCAATAAGAACATGATAAAAACAACTTGACACAATTTATACACATAAGACAACGACATAGTTTTAATGTACAAAATCACTACACCAATACACAATTTAAGACACAAAATGAGCATAAAGACAACATTTACGAGACCTACATGCCACTAATTAAAATGAAACATGCTATGCAAAACAAAGAAAAACATACTAACATGCGAACGTGGTATACAAATGAACTTAAGCACGACGTATAAAATAAACACGTATACAATACGAACAAACAAGCAAAAAGCATGATAGAACACATAATAAAACACAAATGGATGCGGCATAAACGCATGTAAATAAATACGATGCGACATGACATGACATGTCAAAAAACAATTAAAAAACGAAAGACACCAAAAAACACCAGAGGGATTAAACTGAAAAAGGAACAGAACTTGAAGACAGAAATTAAATGAACCAAAGACTTAATTGGGACTTAATTAAAAGTTGAAATGAACCCCAAAGGACCTATTATGTAAAATGACAAAGGGGCAAGTTCAAAATGCAAGGTTCAAAAACGCGGGATGACTTGGAGCGTAATTTCACCGTTGAAAACTAATTTCGGTTCAATTCAGGGACTCGATTGAAAGAAATTGAAACGAAAGAAAGACCTAGGCTGTGGTTCAACCAAGGGGCGAGGCAGTTTTGAAAACTTCAGAAGTGCGGAATGATTTATGAAGTAATTGGACCATTTTTAAAATAAAATCATCTTATAAATTTCACATATCAGTCTACAATCCAGCCCTTTCTCATTTTTTTTTAGAAACCATTTAAACACCCCAAAAAAGCACTGTGATTCAAACCCTAAAGCCCCTGATGTTCAAATGTTTTCCAGAAAATGGCGATGGCTGGACACTCCGGCCACCGTCCGCCACCACAGGCCACCGCTTTATAAATTCGAAAATAAACCGCTCCTCTCTTTGAAAACCAAACACCACCATAGATTTTAAAAACGTCTTTAGCACTAGATCTAGGAAACCTAAACTATACCTTCAAGGGAATAAAAGCGCCACCGTCCGATTCACCCTTCACGGCCCTAAAAGACCCCGGGACTTGTCACCGGACATCGATCATAACGAAGGTAAACCCTTAAACTTTTTATTTACTTTTCTCGTTTACATGCATGTACTGAAAAAAAATGAGAGAAAAAGGAATTACCCTTGAATCCTTTTTTTGGCTCTCTTTTTTATTTAAAAACTAAAAACTGATGCTTACATATTTCTTGTTCGTTTACATATATCCCTTGCTCTGATGATGATTTTTTTGGTAACTAATACATAAAATCACATATATTTTTCTGACTTGATGACTGACAACTTTCCCCTTTTTCCTTGTGTTTTCTGGCAACTCTGGCGCGGTGGTTGGAAAACCGGTATGGTGGAGGCGCGGTGGAGGTGACTCGTTCGGTCAGAGTGAGTCTCGGCCGTTGGATCAGATCTGATCCAACGACTGAGATGGCTTGATACAACGGACGATTCTGATCTGACCTGGGGTTGGGGAGAATTACACCAGATTGTGCCACATGGCGTACAGTGATCTGAAGGGCGTGCGTGCGCACGTGAAAGTCCAGCAACCCCGGGAGTGAGCCACACGCTTCAGATGGAAGGTGCTCTCATTTCGATCATGGCCGTTGTATCAAAATATGATCCAACGGCTCAAATTGGGCTGCGCACAATAAAGAGAGGGTATTAGGGTTATTAAATTTGATATGGATTAGGGTTTTAGGCTATTGGGTTAGGGTTTGGGTCAAACAATCTTGTAATTTATTTTTGGGTTATCTTGTAATAATACATGGACTAGACTGTTATAAAATATTTGGGTTTTATGTTTTAGATTTTATTTTATATTAGTCCAATAATATTAGTATTAATAATAATAATAATACGATAGTACATACATACGTACACATGCACACACACATACGTGTAACATACGAATGCACATGCAAACATTAATTAATGTCATATACTAACATACATGCATATGTAATCATACACGTAACGTACACATACAATGTATACATAAAATATAAACATGTATGACACACATATACTACTACAATAAATATTAACACGTACACATACATAATATGAATAATATGCATGCACTTACACATACTTTACACATTAATCACATATAATATGTATATGTACATTAATTATTAAATTAACACAATACTTATACACTGGATAAAAATGAGTGAGTACACTTGCCTACCAAAACACCGTCATAAAGGTCAGAGCAGTAAGGACTAAATGTAATCTCGAATACTTGATCTTCATAGATATCCAACAAAAAAACAATGTTCAATCACTCTAAAAATATCCTTAATAAACAAAATTGCAAAAGATTCCACGGAAGAGAAAGTAAGGTGAAAAACAAAGTTCTCGTTTTCATGATGATAGATTGATATTTTCCATCTAGTGCATTTGGAATCTCAAACCCTGAAGCCTTTGCTGTTCCTTCTTCCTCTAGCCCTCTCGAATTTCCTTCCCTTTGACCGCACATAGGGCTTGGTGTGGCTGTGTGGCACACCAGGAGCTGGTCCGAAGTGCTTCACAGCCTCACGACCATTCTTAGGACCTCGGAGGAGAACCTGCAGATTTTCAGCATAGAATTGAAGTCAATCTTCACCATTCCAGTACATATAACAGTGTTATAAACCAATTCCTTTTTTATGTCAAAACCTTAAATGAAAAGGTTAAACCAAAAAGAGAAACAGGGAAATGGTATCAAAGAAATTATTCAAAGGGTATAGTCTCGAAAAATAAAAACATGTTACAAAGGCAGATAACATATATAAAAAGCTCCCAAAAATGGTTCCTTTTTTTCAGCTTGCTAACCGAAATGGCCTATGCCCCCATGGCCCTAATTATAAAGCACAGATCTGTTAAAAATAGTTGGTAAAAGAACAGGTAATATAGGTTGACGGCCAGAGTCTTTAGTTTCATACCAATCTTATTGTAACAGTAGGAATGAAACGACTGCCTTTACAGCTGAATTGTCAAAGAGTTCAAATGTGTTGAAATCATAACAAATGACAAATGAGACAAACAAATAATAGATGCTGTTGCATATGTGTAACTGGTCTTGTCACCTTAAAACTCAATCAGACATCTATTTTAGTTAGTTGCATCTTGATTGAAGCGTCTAACAGGAAAAAAAAAGATGGTAACACGAGATGAAAACAACATTCATTCGTTTACAGATTTATAATACCCCATAGCTATATAAAATGCACAGTTAAAGCTAGCCCTCAGCCACATTTTAGAATAGCCTTAATCATACAATGAACTACTCAAGTGACAAATGCAGGAAGAGGGAAGGGGAACCACTTTTGTCTATATACAACTCAGAAGCCAAATCTCAAAACTTCAATTATTTGAACCATCAGAACTTTGCCAATTCATACAATGTAAAACTAGCAAGTTTTATCATCTATCAAAAATAAATAAGACAATCCAAAGCTAAGTAAAACAAGTTAACAATTACACAATCCAGACAACTGAAGTAAAAGAGTTGTATCATAGAACATACTGTGTTCTGTCCAAGGGGAGCTCGAAGAGCAAGTTGGTCAAAAGTTAGACATTCCCCACCAGCCTTCTCGATCCTAGCCCTCGCGGTCTCGGTGAACCTTAGTGCAGTAACCTTCAAAGCTGGAACTTCATACACACGAATGTCATCGGTGACAGTCCCAACTACTACTGCAATCTTATCTTCCTGATAGATCAAACCAATAATAAGAACAATAACTCATCACACGAAATTTCAATAAAAATTCAAAGAAGAAATATACAAAAAGAAGTAAAATTTTACCTTGCCCTTCATGAATTGAACCAATCTGGATAAAGACAAAGGAGGCTTGTTGACTTTGCTCATAAAAAGCCGCTTCAAAATCACAGCATTAAATTTGCTACCAGTCCTTCTCACCAGAAATCGGTAAAGCTGGTAACAGATCCAAAAAAAATCAATTTTCCTCCACTAAACAAAAAAAAAAGCACAACTAAACGACTGGAAAAGAGAGCAGAAACCTTGACGAGGAGCTTGAGGTAGATATCATCGGACTTAGGAGCCGTTCTCTTCGTCTTCTTGCTCTTGCCGCCGGCGACCAAATCGATACCCTGAAATTGCAACGAAACGAAAACGAATGTTCAAAAACAAAAATTAGAAAGATAAAGAGATGGCTTTGAGTGAGGCCTTCGGAGAGAAAAGAGATACCATTGCCGGTGCTGTGAAGTTGCTGCTGCTGCTGCTGCTGCTGCTGCTGCTGCTGCTGCTGCTGCTTTTGGAAGGGGAATGCACTGCTGAACGAAGGAAATGGCATCAATAATGCCTAAATAAGAGAGAGAGCTAGGGTTTTAGAGATCTTGGGATGAAAGAAAAATTGGGTTTGAAACTAAGATCCATAGTTTTCAATGGCACCCGTTATTGAAGAATCCGGCCCGTCTATTCTTATTGGGTTATAAACTTGATTTGATAACTATATGGCCTAAATTTTAAGAAATGGTCACATCTTCTATTACTTAGCTAAATGAATTAAAAAATACTAAATTGAATAATTACTTGTAATTTGTCTAGTGTCGGATCACTGTAGAATGAACTAGTATATCTTTAAGAGAGATAGAAAAGCATGCTGAAAACGTTTAATGGTGATAGGTAAGTCCACGTGCCAGCTTCCATTCCTTACCTTTGCTTTATTTCACAGAATTATTCTTTGCGCTCAGTGAAGATGTATGCTTATCCTATCCAGAAAAAAAAAATCCAGACAAAAATGAAAATGTCTTGGTCTTTATCTTCCAGCTCAGGACTCAACTCGGTTGGACTCTGATTTTGGCGAACTAGCTGAAGCTAAGCAGCAGCCAAATCTGACTTTTTCACTCGAAAAATCTCCAATTTTCCCCTCATCCCCATCAAAGATTTCCCATGGCGTTTCCAAGTGGAATCCTCCTCTTCCTCACTCTAATCTCCCTACCAGCTTCTTCATTCGCAGTAGCCGATGACGAAAGGCTATCAGCATACCAAACTCTTCAACGGTACGACTTCCCAGTAGGCGTCCTTCCCATTGGCGTGACTGGGTATGAATTGAACAGAGAAACAGGCGAGTTTTCAGCTTATTTGAGCGGAGCCTGCAACTTCGCCATTGACTCGTACCAACTCAGTTACAAATCCACCATACAAGGAGTGATCTCCCCGGGCAGGATCACAAATCTGAAGGGTGTGAGCGTTAAGATTCTCTTCTTCTGGCTTAACATCGTTGAAGTGATACATGATGGTGACAAGATGGAGTTCTCCGTTGGGCTTGCGTCGGCTAACTTCCCTATTGACAACTTTTACGAGTCTCCGCAGTGCGGCTGCGGATTCGACTGCAATCACTTGACTGCTTGGGTGTCTTCTATTTAGGTAAGTAGTTATATATAGTTACTAGATGATTCATAATTAGAACTCGTGTTCAGGTACTGTTAGGGTATCTTCGTGGTTTCCATAATTCTGTATGAACTTGTATAACTCTTGCCGAGGGAATTGGCTATCTTTGCATGTTTGATTAATCATTCGAGTCTTTTTAGGATAATTCACTGCTAGATGTTAGAAAAGTCGAACTTAGAGAGGTAAAATGTCCTGCAGAGCTTGTCATCTTGAATTATGTTTTACCTATAAAATTTTCATGTTAGCATTTGGACATTCAACTTTTATTCATTCACACTAACCTCTCTTTACTCTTTTATTGAGAAGATAGTCATGAAAGTAACAACTAAAAGGATCTCTTGGTTCTGAAAGTAGATATGTTCATGGGATGGGTCGAGTAAGATACTAACAGTTCTGCCTGCCCAAACTCGACCAATATAACCAAGATATATTGTAAAAGACCTGGTCCTTTTGTTTTTTCGAATCAAAGATAAAAATGCATTTCAACAGAGCAGACCGATACTGTTCGGCCAACACGAACAAAAAAGAATGCATCACAAGAACTTGTAAACACGTGTAAAATGTTCGTAACAGCATTATATTTAATTTAGTTATGACATAATTATTTAATATAAAAATGAGAAATGATAAGAACGCAACTTTATTAATTTGTGATTATTCCGCTCATCCATTGGAAACATCAAGGCCATCAAGGTTGCTGTGTGTTTCATTTTTTGGGCTAAAAATGGTTCAAACAATGGTCTGATAATGGAGGGTCGGCCGAGAGAGCCAACCCTATCTCCCTCCACAAATTATGTCGGCCATATGTCTTGATAGCCATACAGCACCCACCAAACGAGGGTGGGCGTGGCATATTTAGCCAACCGACCCTTTTAAGATTTCTCATTTCGTTTGCCGAGCTTCTATATAGGCAAAGCCCTTTTCTAATCTTGTCTCTTTACTCCATGGGAGAGCTTTTGCATTATGATAATATCAGGGAACTCTATGGTCAAAAAAAAAAAAAAAAATCAGGGAACTCAACACTAAGGCTCCCTTTGGGGCTGAAGTTTCCAACTCCCGTTGAGGGTCAAACGGCCGTTGACCAAAAGTATAAAAAATTAGTTGTCCTAAAATGCTCGTTTGGATGCTAAAATAGGTGGACAAGCGCCCTTTGAGAGTCAAACCTGGAGTTATTTGGTGGTTGTGGCCGGCTAACGGCCGTTTGCCACAGCCACTACAAACGCAACCTAAATCTAGCATCGGAATCAACTAAACTTACGTTATGATACCGCTAATATAAATTTCCTACCCAGTCTAGTTTTCTTACACAACCCAGAAATATTAAAATCGAAACTATAATTATTTTGTCACTTCATTAGAAAAAACAAATTAATTAATTAATTTAATTTGTTTTTATAAAATTAATATTAAATCTTTTTAAGAATTAAATTTATAATATTTATTTAAGAGATAATATAAATTTTAAATTATTGTTTTAAATTTATTATTTTAATTTTAAAACAATATTTAATTAATTGACATATGTATTAGTCAAATGAAATTTATATTAAATAGTAATAGTTTTAATATAATTACAATATGTTCACAGTTTTTCATAACACATTGATAATATATATATTTTGTAGAAAGAATTGTTCGAATCTGAATCTTCTTAAATAATATTATTCTTTTTTTTGCACTAGACTACTCAATAAATTCAGAATTGATCATATTTAAAGTAATTGATTTTCCGATTATTGATTTTCTAAAATGGAATTTACTTTCCCCGCAGTGCAACTTGTCAAACGAAACAGCCAATTGGACTGCAAACGATAAACACGTGCTGCACCATTCCACTTGATAATCCCCACTGCCTACCATTGCCAACTACAGACATAATCACATACATTTCCTCATTCTTTTTTTCTTCTGGTTTGTGATGTTCATGTTTCATACATTGAATGAACAAAACACGAGTTGAGATTCCAAGTCCAAAGTTCCTCTGTCATCTGTCTCCCACAAATAATTGGGGACGGGGCATCTTCTCAATGCCTTGGAAATCGGACAATTCGGTGAATCCACCGCCTCTTTGCTTGCTTCCTCCTTCACCACATGTGTAAAAAAAAAATCGATTGATCCAATCCGTTTATTTATTTACTTAATCTGAAATTTTAGCTATTCGATTTGTTTTTTATTTTTTAGATAATTCGAATCAGATATTCAAAAATTTCGTATCGGATACGAATAGTTATTTCACATTCGGATCGGATATCCGATTATTCGATATCCAATAATTTAAATTTTTTATAGATATTAATCTTGTTATATTCGATATTTTTACTTGTTATATATAAAAAATTAAAATTTCTATGGATACAAATCTTGTTATATTCAATAATTTGTTGATTGTTATATTCGAAAACCTAAAATTTTTATGAATAGGACCGCCAAATTGAAAAATAATTAAATCAAGTCATAAATTCGGATATCCAAATATATGATCCGGAAAAACAAAAATATAATTTTTTTGAATCAAATACGGACTAAATTGTCTATTCAAAAATTTCAGATCATATCAGATATTCGAAATGTACACACCTACCCACCACAATATTTTATGATCCTTTCAACTCCCAACATAATATGCAATATAAAATTATGAAGGAAATGTAACCCAACTTATAAGGCATCATCAATACATATGATCCACTAGTTTAATGCAAAATAATACTTTAAGTGTTTTTTTGTATCCCAAACTTCACAACCACCCTTTCTACCAATACTAATCTAATACCCTATGTGTGTTTTCTATGTGGTTTGGAAAAATAAAATATTACAAGAATTTCAAAATAATTTATAAATAAAGAAGAATTGGTATATGAGAAAAATAATATCCATTCAAAATAAATAAAGTATATATTTTATCTTTGTAATTAAATCTAAATGACTAAAAAATTAGTTAAGAAAAATAATTTATTACTAACTCATATACTAAAACACGAAGAAAATATAACATTTCAATTAAACGTAGCATTAATGTATTACAATGTCTAATTACCTGTATAAAATCAAATCAAATGTTGGGTTAATGTTTCATTAGCAAGTGAAGTCTCAGCATTGGGCACACGGACAACATCCATGCCGAGCTATGGGGTGTTGGAACAGGCCGTCTGTCTTGCCTTTGCTACAGGCGGATGCTTGTGGAAAGGGGATAGTCAGTCTTTTTTTTTTATGAAAAGGTGAATTCTATTGATCAAAACACCTACTATGTTAGCATATGTCTCATTAAAAACCTCATTAACTTAGGTGGAGGAAAATAGTACATATGCTAACAAAACAACACAACGCAAATTACATAATATTCAAAGCTAATTAAAGTATGATAGGAAATGACGAGTTTCAACGCACTCTTTGTGTTTAGGGACCCTGAGAACCCTATTTTTTCCCTTTTCAATTTTTTTGGCTATTTTCTGCTAGTCTGTTCGATTGTTAATCTTCGGTTTGTGGTTTCCCTTTCTCGAGTTTCTCATCGGCCTTGCAGTGTTTTTCTCGGGTAAATTTTGAAGTTGGTCTCTCGAAATTGATTGGTTTCAAGGTGGCTCCATATCAGTCTCCGTTTCGGTTTTCTGCCTTTTCCTTTTCATTAGGTTTTTTAGGTTTTCCTTTTTAAGCTTCAGCTTGGCTTAGCAACGCTTCCTTGAACTAAGGTGTTGGGAGCCCCCAGATTATCTTTGGGGTTAAGTGGCCTCTCTACCATTCTTCAGGTTCGGTTTTCTTTCCTGCTTCGCCTTTGTTTTCTTTTATGTGACCCTTTGGTTTTATCCCAACATTGGCGATCGGTGCTAGTATTTGTTTCTCTGTCTCTGGAGGCAAGTGGTTATTCCCTGACTTTTGGTATGATCCATTTTCTTGCGTTTTCTCTCTGCTGCCTGCAATATGAAATCGTTGCTTCAGCGGCTGTGCTCTTTTTCGTAATTCTTATGGTCCTCTCGGCTTGACCCTTCTGCCTGATCGTCTTTTCTTCTTCTATTTCTTGTTTCGTGCTAAGTATTGAATCTCTCTGATCATGGTCGTGATGGCTTGGAACGTGAGGGGATTGGGTAATAAAGATACGGTGAAAGCTGTCAAAAATACTATCTCCAAATATCACCCTATCATCATCTTCCTCAGCGAGACAAAACAAAACATAAGGTGTCTCAAAAAAATAGAATGAAAATGAAGATGAGCAATTTCTTTTATGTTGATCCTATCGGCATTGATGGCGGTCTTGCCCTCTGGTGGAAAGACGATATTAATATTAACATTCTCCAAGCATACAAGAACCTCATCAACTCAAAGATATCTGTTAAAGGCAGTGAAGAATGGTTTGAAACATTCATTTATGGCCCTCCTTACAACGAAGAGAAAAAATCTTTTGGGAAAGACTTGCTACAATGATGGATGATCCAAATGCTAAATGGTGTATTATTGGGGGTTACAATGTTGTTGCACGAACTGAAGATAAATTGGGAGGAACCCTGTATGATTTTTCTCTTTCAAAAGAATACTTTAATTTCCTCGACAAAACTATGTTATTAGAGATCCCTCTTAAAGGAGGTACTTTCACATGGTCCAATCAGAGATGTGGAGGGGAGGCTATTTTTGAAAAATTGGATCGTACCTTATATTCTATTGAATGGAGTACCTTCTTTCCAAAGTCTATGCTGATAGCAGACGTTGTCATTGCTTCAGACCATTGCCCACTGTTTTTTCTTCTTAAGGGTACGGACAAAAAGGGGAAGCAAGACTTTAAATTTGAGTCTAAGTGGCTCATTGAAGAAGAATGTGCTTAAAAAGTATAGGAAGCGTGGGCAACTAGATTTCAATGCCAAAACAACCGACATTTTGGAAGAAAATTTAAAAAAACTAAAGCGAAACTCATTCAATAGAGTCGGGATAAATTCGAGAAGAATAGGAGTGTGGATGAGCTTATGGACAAGATTAAGAAATATCAAGACTCACATTTATCCTCAAATAAAGTTGTTGAGGTTAAAGTGCTAAAGGGTGAATTGTTTAAACTTTGAGAGGGGGAAGAAAGATATTGGCATCAACATGCAAGAGTTGATTGGCTTAATCTAGGAGACAAGAACACCAAATTCTTCCATGCTACAATAATTCAAAATCAAAGAACCAATTCCATCTGTAGATTAATGACTAATCAACGTATTTGGTTGGAGGATGATTCAACATTGCGAGCTACCTCCAAGATCACTTCTAAAGTGTGTATGTCAGGGACCCCTCGATTAATTATGAGCTTATTTCGAATATTGTACCTAATGTGGTCTCCCTCAGGATGAATCATTTGTTATGTTCTCAAGTTTCAGAAAAGAAAATTAAAGCTGCGGTTTTTGGAATGGGTTCAATGAAGTCTCCGGGCCTTCATGGCTTTTCAGGTTCCTTATTCCGGTCCTTTTGGAATATTATAAAAGCTAACCTTATTGCAATGGTTGAACACTTCTTTAAATATGGCGTTTTAAACTATGATCTCAACCAAACTAATGTTGTGCTTATTCCAAAGAAGAAGGATCCGAGTGAATCATGGGAAATTAATACACAACAACATCATTATTGTAACCCCCTTGACCCGGCCTAGACGCACAACTGAATTAAGATGGCTATATTAGGTTTGCCAGATCGAGGCTTCATCAAAGTAAATGTTGACGCTTCTTTCTTAAAAAATTCCGGTCGTCCACAACAACGACTATTTTTAGGGATTCGAAAGGGAGTTTCTTGGGAGAAGAAGCCTCCAATTTTTAGTCCAGCTCAGCTGCTACATCTGAATCTGAAGCTATCTGACGGGGATGCTTGCTGCTGCCAAAGCTGATTTTTCTGATATTGTTATCGAATTGAATCGGCGGCTATCGAAAAGAACTTTATTTTTTCCTCTTCTTTCAATTGTTGTTTATTTTCCTTTATTCCTCGCACTTGTAATTCGGTTGTGGATTGAGTGGCCAAAAACTTTGAAAATTGTTCGTGTTCTTCTTATTGGCCTTTCAATGTTGTTGAAGGCCTGAGGATCCTTTTGTAATTTTTTTATTGTAATTCGATTTCATTTTTTGATAAAAAAAAATGACGTCTCTAGTGTTATTGATTAAATTGGACAATTGGTGAGAGAGAAGTCTAATCACATCATCGAGTACATGAATATTCATTGAATCTGGAAGTAAATCAACTTTAAGACGACTTATTTGTCTTCAAAATGTTAGTTGGTAATAATTCATAATTATTCCATACACCCTAACGTAGAAATATTTTCAAAACCTAATTGAAACTAAAATATTTAGATTAATTGTGTAGATATTAACATAAATTTCACCCTTCTCTTATTATTACTCACCGTCATATTATTTATTTATTTTCCCGGAAAAGCTTTAAATGACAATAATATTTCCATATAACCACCGTTCAAATATAGCAGGTAATACCTTGCTAAACACATACATTAAGATATCAAATTGTAATTTGACATGATAAAATGCATTACAAGGCAATCAAATTAAGGAAAATTCTATAATATGCGACAAACACCGCTAAACACCACTAACGTTGAACATCACTGAACACTATTAAATTAATTAATAAAAATTAAAATTTTTAACGACTCAACATACAATTAATAATTATTTTTTATATATTAATTTTTTTATTTTGTACTAAATGTAAACTACATATTTTGTACATCACCTATTTTCGTATTTCTATTTTGGTACCCAAGCTATTTTTTTAGCAAAATGGTACCTAACGTTTCGTATTGTTTCTATTTTGGTACTCTGACTGTTAAAAATGAACGAAAACAGTGACGTTGCTTGGTCAAATAACAGTTTTAGTCCCTAAAACTTATACAGTCTATCAATTTAGTCCAAAATATTATCAATTTAAACATAATTTTTAATTTTTGGATTAAAAATGTAAATTTATTCTTTTTTCTTCTTTCATTCGAAGTATGAAAAAATAGGTATCGAATATCTTCTTCTTTGTCACTGCAATTTTCTACAAATTTTTATCGATTACTTTTTGTAATTCCTCGAAAAACAATATCGACTTTAATAACAATAAAAACAAAATATAAAAAAGTAAAAATCAACTAAAAATTACAAGAACAAGAGACACAAAAAATAATTTTCACTGTATTCTCATAACAGATTTCCCAAGGCAAAGCCAATGCTACCAACCAAGCTTTTGTCTCAATTTGCCTATCATTTTACAATACAAACCATATTTTTCAACCATCATGTCCCACCACCTGAACCCCTCCATCGATCCATCTATTTGTCACAATTGGCTTTGCCTTGGGAAATCGAGTACGACAGCATAATAAATATTATCTTTTGCATTTTTTGTTTTTGTAAGTTTTAATTGATTTTTATTTTTTATTTTATTTTTTTTGTGGTGTTAAAGTCGGTATTATTTTTGAAGAAATTAAAAAAACAATCGATAAAAATTTACAAAAAAATATAGTGACAGTAAAAAAAATGTTTGATACTTAATTTTTCATATTTCAAATGAAAGAAGAAAAATAGATTTACATTTTTAATCTAAAAATTAAAAATATTTTTAAATTGATAATATTTTGAACTAAATTAATAGATTGTATAAATTTTAAGGACTAAACTGGTATTTGACCAAGCAGCGTCACTGCTTCCGTTTATTTTTAACAGTAAGAGTATTAAAATAAAAATAATACGTAACATTAGATATTATTTTGCTAAAAAAATTAACTTAAATACCAAAATATAAATACGAAAATAGGTGAAGTACTAAATATGTAATGTACCATTAGTAAAAAATTAAAAATTTAATATATATAAAAAAAATTTAATTGAATTTTTTAAAATAATTAATAATTACATATAAAATTCCTTAAAATTTTTAATTTTTATTAATTAATTTAATAGTATTCAATAATATTCAATGTTAATAATATTTAACGTCGCACAAAATAAATTTACCCTAAAATTAATTCAGAAATGCAGTAAAAGAATTATTTTGATTAATTATAAATGTGAGTCGTAATATTTATTAGTAGTAATTTCGTAATTCGTTGGAAAATAAATATTACATCATAAATTCTATTTCGTCGACAAAGGACAGAGGAGAAAGCTACCAGAAATTCCCAGCCAAGGAAATATCTCTGTTTTAGGACATCAACGATTGTCCTTGCTGTGGCAGATATGTTTAGTGTTTTCTTTGTTTATTTAGTTCTTATTCAAGAGCATAGCTCTGAGCTCCGCCACGTCGATCTCCTTGGCAGAGTTCTCGGGTCTGTAGCATCCTGTAACCGGGTCGGGTACCCATGAAACCTTCTCTTTAGCTCCTCCTCCTGCCATCTCTTCCTTCACCGCCGCCGCCGCAGCGCTCCTCCCTGCTCCTCCTCTTATTCCACTCGACACAATCCCTTGTGATGCCGCCGCATATGCTCGTCTGAACAAGCAAACCAAAACTTAAACTTCATTAAATCTTTATTCGTTTTCAGTCAACCCAAAAAGAAAAAGAAAACAGAGCCATAAACCATGGAAAATGTCAAAATGGAAAAAAAAAAAAAGAAAGAAATTGCGGATACCTGGAGATAACGTTAGAGATTCCATCGACGACGAAAGCAGAGAAAAGCTTAGTGTTAGAGAAAGAGCGAGCCATCTCCGTCTTCTTCTTCTTTTCTAAAATTCAAACTTGGGACTGATAAAACTCAAACGCTACTGCAGAAGATCTTTTCCTTTTTTTTCCTTCTTTGAAAAGAAAATAAAAACTTTCCCCAGCAGCGAAGAAGAAGAAGAATCAAGAAGCTCTCTGTTTCTCTCTAGAAATCGATATAAGATTGGATTCCAAGACCCGACCTCGTTGGATTTATATAGACGAGGAATAGTAGTGAGAGAGGCGCGAGGAAACAAAAAACGAAATCAAAGACGCCGTCCACACGCTCTCTTTACTGCCACCTGGCGATTTTAATTTTTAATTTCTATATTTTTTTCATTCCAACAACAATAATTGAGAACTACGAGATTTGTAACCCTTCATTGACCCTATGGTTGCCTTTTGCCATTGCCAAGAATCAGACTTTATTGGTTAGGAGTTTCATGATCGGACGGACGGCTGAGATGTGGTATAGTGCGGCCAACTTTTGTTCGATCAGTACAAGTATGAGCAAAAATCCTATCCCAACGACCGAACAATGTTGAGGGTGGGATGGGTAATTATCCCCTCAATTTTGATGGTCTAATTATATTTTCAGTCATTGATAATTTTAAAATTATTTTAATTAAGTTCTTGTCCTTTCTAAAATTATTTGGTATAATTTATTTTTAAGATCTTACCAGTTTTATAATTAATTAAATTAAGCATCGACCCCAGATTGTTATAGTTTAATTACTTTTAAGACCTTTTAATTTTAATATTAGTGAAATTAAATCCTATCTCCTTTAATTATCTATGGTTTAATTATTTTTTAAAATCCGGTCATTCCAAAATTAAACATCTTATCCCTCTCATGATTTTAATCTTGGCTATGTCTATGCTCTATTTCTTTTTTATATCTCTTTCTAAATTACAATATTAAAAAATTAAATTAAGTCTTAAATTTTAAATTCTAGTAGATAAAATATATATCATAACCTCAATTCACTCTGTATTAACCCTAAACTTAAATTATTAAGTGTGGACATCTGGAATGTCCACGTGTAGTACAACCATAGCTGGAAAGTGGTGCAAGTTTTTTTACAGCTAAACAATGGTTTTCGTGTTCAAATTGCTTTCATGTCAAATTAAAAAAAAAGTAAAATATTATTTTGAAATCTTTGTTGGGCTGTTTATCTCTTATTTATACTGGTGGATCGAGTCTTAGTTTTATTAGGATTGATAGTATTGTAATGATCGATTTTATCTCTTTTATATTTAGGCATGTACATGAACCAAACGAACATGAATGAGGGTGTGTTCATATTCAATCATTTAACTTTAACCAAACAAATGAAAGAACACGAAAATAAACGAACACAAAATTTCTTGTTCGTGTTCGCTTGTTAAGGAATATAGTTTGTTCATGTTCGATTATTAAAATGATAAACAAACATAAACGAAGACAAATGAACACGACCAAACATAAACGAACACAAACAAACATATATAATATGTTAAATATTTAATATTTTAGGTTAGTACGATTAATTCAGTTAATTAACATATTTAAACCGAATTAATCAATAATTGAAATTTAAAAAAACTCTTAATCATTAGCCAAAACCTAAAATTATCTAACAGATGAACCAATTTTGTTTTGGTTCGTTTGGATTAACCGAACAATGAACACCCCTAGCTCATAAGAAGGAAGTTTTTAACGAGTCATAAAATAGAGACTTGTCAACTCTAATAACTCAAAAAAAATTACTCGACTCAATGTAATGCTCACCCTAGACACATGTGAATAAATTTAAATGAACATAAATGAACATAAACGAACGGACATAAGCAAACGGATTACCGAACGTTCACGAACATAAATGAACGAACAAACCCTTTGTTTGTGTTCGTTCATTTAATTAAACGAAAAAAAATCTTGCTCATGTTCGTTCGTTTAATAAATAAACGAACATAAACAAACTTTTCGCCGAACGATTTACAAACGGTTCGCTAAACGTTCGGTTCGCTTATAGCCCTATTTATATTAATTAATTTTTAGTTTGGTCATTATTGTTGCAGCATTCAGAATGACACGAATTTAAGTGTAACACCCCGAACTCGTCCCAGATTCGAAGCGTCATTTACGGGTCACCCAAAATTGACCCATCAAAATTTCTTATTTAAAACCACAAGTTGACCGTTCTTAAAACCATCCATTACCATAAAATCCACGTATATAATAAGATTAAAAGGGTTTTCAAAATATATATTCCAATTAAAATATACCGTTTGACCAAATAACATTAATCAAAATAAAATACAGGCTCGACTGTGGTAAGGTCCTATGAATACAATCAGTCCAAACTAAACATCAAGTACTATACTTTGAAACTGGCTCGGTGCTGGGAAATCCTCCTCGATGTGCTCCTCCAAACGCAACATGTCAACCTACGCACGGAAGAAACCACAATTCCACACGCTAAGCTAACAAAGCTCAATGGTACATTTCTACTCTACCACAATTTATGAATATCATAAAATAACCATGCATGATAATATAATTAAGAGTGTACAGAAAGGCTTCTCAACGTCTAAGGATCATCTTATAGCCTATCCTAGCTAGAGCTTACAACTGTCTCAAGATACCACTATTGTAAGAAGACCATTAAGCCATCTCAGGCTTACCATAAGCAAGGTCCCACCGACCATTGAGTTACGTCCCATACCCTGATCACATAGCCCAAGGGTTTTCTAACCCATATTCGAAATCACACAGCCCATCGAGTTACTCAAGCTCACACAGCCCGTCGAGTAACAACCCTACCCTGATCACATAGCCCATGGGTAAAATAACCAACATTTAACATCCATACAACAACGTAAATAACTTACATTCCCTAACGTCCAATGAAGCCCTACTATTTTTCTCGTGCTCACACAGTCGTCGGGTTACCCGTGATCATATAGCCGTCAAGTAAGGATCATATCCGGATCATTATAGCCACAAATACGTCCTAGACATACTTGGATCACAATAGCCACAAGCAGTCTTATCATGCGATCACATAGCCGAACAAGACTACTCGAGATCACATAGCCCATCGAGTTACTCGAGATCATATAGCCCTTCGAGTTGCATTTCCATATCCTGATCACATAGCCCAAGGATAGGTTTCGGACCGCATCAAGATCATATAGCCCATGGACACGTCGGGTGTACTCAATCACATAGCCCGGAGTACCCATCCCATTATTTAAGTGCCCTTGTACTAACTCTAGGACATCCGAATTCCTAACCAAAATTCATACTATAACACATGCTCCCCCGAGCATCAACATATCTCACCGAGAGATAAAAGGCATCCAGCCAACCATTACCAATGCCCCAAGGCATGACTCGTTTGTTACACTATTTAATATCTATCTTTAGGATTAATTTACATCTTTCTCGTTAAGTTATATCATTACTCACGACAACCAGCCTACATGGGCGTCCCTTCAGCACATAGCAAGAACCCCAAGCTACCACATAGCATAAATGATCCACCACGGATCCCTATGGATTACCAAACCAAGCAACTTATCCAACTATTACTAAGCCACTAGCCATTAACCCACATACGTTCAATTTTAGAGTTTGTTTTATACCTTTAGGGACCCACTAGACTCTTTACCACGAATTAACAACCCCTCAAACTCATTTTCAACATTTACGGGAAATTTGCCCAACGGGTACCGATACTGGAAGACGCGTACTGATACTAAAGACATGGTTTACCTATGCTGGAATACGCGTACCGATACTGGAAGACGCGTACCGATACTGGAAGACATAGTTTACCTATGCTGGAATACGCGTACCGATACTGGAAGACGCGTAACGATACTGTAAGACATGATTTACCTATGCTGAAAGACGCGTACCAATACTGGAAGATGCGTACCAATACACCATTGAAGAAGAAGCCTGAGTTCATCCTCGGAACATAGGGTATCGATACTCAATCTCGAGTATCAATACCGAAGCCCAGAAATGGCTTTCAAGGCTCGGGAAATCACTTTCCAAGCCCTCAAAACATATCATTTAACCCTTTAACTTAATCATACATCTTATGGGAGTTGATTAGAGCGATTTGCTACTCTTATTACACCTTATTAACCATAAATTTAAGATTCACCATTAAAGGGATTCAAGCTCATTAAAAACCAAACTTAACACCCATAAATCATAAAACCAAGCAAGGCATTCATTTTATGATGTTCATGAAATATAGGAGTCAGAATGTAATGACCTTAAACATGCAAACCTCAGAATGAAGCTCTTCTCAAGCTCTTTCCACCACTTTTCTTGACTCAAGCCTCTAAACTTTACTTCCACTGATTCTAGTGATGTTTATCTTGAAACGGGGATCCTTTGATACTAATAAAACTTCCTTTGAGACTCAATTCAGGATTCTCACTCCTCAACAACAAGTTTCCATCTTTAACATTTGGGTTTTGGGAAGAAAATTGAAAAGAAGAAGAAGATAGAGAGATAAGAATAAGGGTGACTTCACTCTCTTCCAAAATGGCAGCCCTTTAATTGATGCACCAGCTTTTTTCCCATTTAAGGATGAATTACCCAAATGCCCTCACACTAAAATCCTTCCCACAACTCAAGACCCAACACTTAAGAACAACAACGCATGGAGGCTCATTATGGCCCAACATTTCAGTCCGACGTATTGGTCTAAGATCCGAGTCAACGCCCATTGTTGACTCGAGAAATCTGGGTCATTACAATTTTCCCCTACTTTAAAAAATTTCGTCCTCGAAATTTAGATGGAAGAAAGGGAGATGTAACCAAAACAGATCTAACTACTTTACTATTCAAGCAGGATCACCTTGATTAGGGTGAGTTCTCCCTCAACCCACCTTAAACAGAACCCTAGCACTAAACCACACGCTCTCAACGCTTCTCTCTATATTTTCAATGACCCCTTTTTCAACAACCAACGACACTTATGACGAACCGCTAAGCATGGTAACATAACCAACATCGAGTCGCGTTGATCAAACATCAACTTAAAGGGCTCACTTCTAAGGAACTCTATCTCGGATAACCAATCTTTTCTACTAGCATCCGTCAACCAAACTAAACTTGGGCTTCATCTACGTCTAAAATGTTGCACCACATCCACAAACCATTATCAGGAATGCACCATGTCCAACAAACATATCCGGTCAAATCTTTAAAGAACAAGAAAAACCCTTACAACTGATCATTATCACCAATCTACCTTGAACGAACAGCTCTTTTCCCTAGACTTGACCCACAAAGTCGAAACTTAAAACTTTTTTTATCCAAACTTGTTTTCACACGATTGAAAACCACTTTCGATTTCAACCACTTGGTTCCGAGCAAAGACCACCGTCACCTAGGAACTCACACAAGCAACCCAAAACCTAACCATTTTACTTGTAAGGTCTAAACACCTTCTTCCTCAACCTTGCCTCGGTCCTAACCATCAGACGTGGAAAGCCATTGGACTGCTCTCAAGGATCGCCAACTGGTCCGTCTAAAAATATTTCTTTGCAAAGTAACCATCCGGGTACCCTCAACACAACTATTGATCCATATTTCTACGGCCCCACTCTGATAACTTCTATACTGCTTGCGTTAAACGATAACAACTTGGTCAAACCCGATTGGGAAAATTTTCCAACTCCACAAGATCTAGCTCAACAGGTGTACAAGCTAAGTTACTATTCTTACGACTCGCCCTTAGGACCTCCACCATGCTCATCACAACCTTCATTTACCCCTTTTTACGGTACCTTACTCCAACAACAACACGCGAAGTTCTCACGTTCTATGGCCGTAACAAGGTCGTCGATCTCACAAACCCGTCACCGGTCTTTCACCATTGTACTACAGCTTAACACATCCAAAGCCACCATACAAGCTACTCACACGCAGACACGATCTCGACAAAGCACTTGGCATCGACACCCAATTGGTCGCTGGCACAAGTGTGCCTCCAACAAAGAGTCTGTTAAGTACAATGCCACAAAGCGATAGACACTAACAACGAACTCAACCTCACTTTTATCGCGGTCTTAAACCACAATCAACCGGTAAGATTGCTCACTCACCAAGGGTAACTTCATACCCTCACAACACCCACAACACTAAGACTAAGAACTCTCAACTTTTGCGTCTACAACGTAAGCTAAGAACACCTTACAACCTATAGAACCTTCCTAGAGCTAGCACTACGAAGCACAATGTCTACCTTAGATAGGTTAAGATCCTACACAACTAACACAAAACTTAATTACCTGACATATCCTTGCTCGCAACGCTGTCGACTCTAATCTTAGCTGCAGACTACCTAGCAACGCCTCGCGCGCCAACCTTGGCGGTGGATCTCACAGGGCCTCCACCTCGATAGCTTGACGGTGCCCTAGCTCTGCTTCTAGTAAAACTTTGATCATGTCGAGGAGCAGCCAACCTCTAAGACTGAACCGATGTATCTTCATCCATAACTGGACAGTCATTTGCCATATGCCCTGGTGCTCGACACCTATAACAAACCCTCCGAAGCAAGAAACACACTCCAAGGTGATGTCGGCCACAATGCTCGCATGTCGGTGCTAGCGGCGCTCCAACAAAACCATCAACACTTCCTTCTGGCATAGAAAACAAAGAGCCTCTATGAATTCTGTATCTAGATCCTAAGAAAACTATCAGCGACTGGTCTGAAGCAGCTCTCTTCGAACTCCTCGAAGCATAAAACCTCTCATGCGGATAGGGAGGAGGATTCATGATATCATGGGTCTCCGTATCACGACCTCTAGAATCCTCGAACTGATTAGATGCTGAACTCTGAAGCCGCTCAAGTGCCTTCGCACAATTGGCTAACTCGGAGAATGTCCTAAGCAGACTCGCTGTCACATGCAATGAAGGTCAACATTCAAGCATTGTTTGAACCTCTTGCACCTCAACTCTTCCGTGGCAACCAACTCTAGGGTATAACGGCTCAAACGTAGAAACTCTTGCTCATAAGCAAACACCGTTCAATCTCCCTGAACCAAATGCAGAAACTAGTCCCTCATCTCGTCTATGTGTACCTCACTGATGTACTTCTTCTGAAACTCATCCATAAAGATATCACATGTCGGTAGCGCAGGCTGTAGACCCAACTCTATGGTCTCCTACCACTCGTGTGCATTGCTCTTCAGAAGGGAAACAATACAATCAAGATCATCTTACGGGCTTCCCTTCATCTGTCTTAAGATTCTCTATGTGTCGCGCAACCACTGATCAGCCTTGATCGGGTCATCCTCACCCAAGCCATCGAAACTCTTAGGTCTAAAACGATGAAGCCTCTCTACAAGGGTCTTGCGATGCGTCTTATATTGCCTCGGGATAGCTTGCATCACACGCAAAAGGGTAGAGGCAAGGTCATAAAAGTGACCCACCTCTCCACTACCGGTTCAACCTTCCATCAATCCTTTTCTGAAACATAACAAACAATGTGGCACATCAGGATTCTCAGACTTATAAAGTACACTTATATTTAGTGACTTGTATTCACTAGACACCTTACCACGACCTCTATGACACCCCGGGGTTTACTAGAACCGACTAAACCTAGGCTTTGATACCAAATTGTAACACCTTGAACCCGTCCCGAATCCAAAGTGTCACTTACGGGTCACCCAAAATCGACCCATCAAAATTTTTATTTAAAACCACAAGTTGACCGTTCTCAAAACCATCCATTACCATAAAATCCACGTAGATAATAAGATTAAAAGGGTTTTCAAAATATATATTCTAATTAAAATACACCGTTTGACCAAATAACAGTAAATCAAAATGAAATATAGACTCGACTGTAGCGATGTTTTTTCTCGCTAAAAAATGAGGTGTTTTAATTTGAAATATTGAAAATGGTGTTTTTTTTTGGAAAATATTTTCTTCCGCGTGAGGTTTTATAAAACTCGTGTTTTATTTAAAATTGGAGTCGCCACCGGCCACTTAGGTAGGCCGGACACCATAAAAAACCAGAGATTTAAAATTGATGGGTTCGGGAGTCGGTTACGGATGGGGAAGGATTAGCACCCCCACACCGCCCAAAATTGGTACTTTAATAATTACCGCTTTATTAATATTAGACTTTTCGGATTAAAGTGACAATTAGATTAAATTTCGGTTATAAATGCGAGTAGATTTTAAAGGTCTCGTTATTCGAGAGTAAACGTCCAACCACTATCACTACGCCTGATACTGGCCCCGTTTACGCTCGAATAAAAGGGCACCGCATTGACAAAATATATGTTCGTTATGCAAAGTTAAAAAACATGGCAAATATAAATAAATACACTGTGATAAAAATATGAATAAATACTAACATAATAAATACTAATATAACATAAATAAAATACTGATCTAAAACATACATACATAACTATTAATTTAACACATAAATAAAAACATATCTAACATAAATTAGATACTAGTCTAAAACATACATACATAAATATTAATCTAACTTATAAATAAAAACATATCTAACATAAATAAAATACTAATCTAAATATATACATACATAAATATTAATCTAACTAATAAATAAAAACATATCTAACATAAATAAAATACTAGTCTAAAACATAAATTTAAAGCATACTAATCTAAAACATAGATAAACATACGAATTAAAAACACAATTTTAAATTAACTACTACTTCATTAAAATATAAAAATTACAACATAAATAAAAAGGAAAGAAAATATACCTAACTAGGAGTTCGAACGACAAACCCCGACTGCACCCCACTGAGATCTACCACGACCTCTCCAAAAAAATTAACTAGACCGACCCAAAATATGACTCCGATCGAACCGGTTAGGACCGAGGGGACTACCCTTAGCCCTGGGGTAGCCGAGAGCACTGCTCTCTTATTTGGCCACCCCACCGATCCAAATTGGCTTGCTGCCAATTCCAATTGCAATTGCCATTGCTTCTTTGCTTTGCTGCCGTCTATTTATAGAGGGGAGGAGGGTGACGTGGAGCCTTGTGCTCCACTCCCCTCCCCTCCCCATTTTTTTATTATTAAATTCTTTTTTTTTTGGTTTTTTGGTTTTTTATTAATTTTATTATTATTTTATTATTTTTATATATTATTACAATAATACTAAAAATACTAAAAACCCGTACAAAAATGAGTGATTACAGTTGCCCCTCTTTGCTTGTTCTTGTGAAACGAGAATAAAGCAAAGATCAAAAGCACTCATTTTTGTTTTATCTGGCTAAACTTCTCTCCTTTTGACGCGTGTCTTCTTTCTTTCTAGAGATCTTCATTCTCTTCAAATATGTCTTCTTTCTTGTTTTGGTTGATCCACCTTGTCACTCTCGGGAAGCAAAGCCTTCAAAATGGGGGTTGTTTGTTGGGAAGCCAAACCGAGTTCTTCTTGCTACATTATTGGTAATAAGCTAATACCTAAAGAGAGTTCGACCCAAATTGTAACACAGACGAAGAGACGGGGTCTACAAAATTCGATCCAAATTGCAACACCGACGGGAGGCAAGACCGATAGGTGAAAGTTCGATGTCCGATCCAAATACAACTCGACGAAGAGGCAAGATCAGAAAACTGACAATTTTCTCTTTTTTTCTCTCTCTCTTTTTTTTTTTCCTTTTTCTCTGTTTTTCATATTTTTTCATATTTTTTCTTTTTTCTCTTTTTTCTCTCTCTTTTTTTTCTTAAAACTTGAAAGTTGGTGAATTTTGACCAAGCTACAACATCGACGAAGAGGCATGGTCTAAAGTTAGTAATGTTGATCCAGCTACAACACCGACGAAGAGGCAGGATCAAGAGTTAGTGAATTTGGTCTAGCTACAACACCGACGAATAGGCAAGACCGAAAGTTAGTGAATTAGGTTCAGCTACAACACCGACGAAGAGGCAGAACCGAAAGTTAGATTTGACCAAGCTACAACACCGACGAAGAGGCATGGTCTAAAAATTTGATCCAGCTACGACACCGACGAAGAGGCAGGATCGGATAGTTTTTTTGTGTGTGATCAAGCTACGACTCTGACGAAGATGCATGATCAGAATTTGGTTGAAAACTTATTTTTCATTTTTTGTTTTTTTTTCTTTTTTTTTTTTTTTTTTTTTTTTTTTTTTTTTTTTTCTTTTTTCTATTTTTCTTTGATTTTTTCTTCTTTTTTCTTTTTTTTATTTGTTTTCTAGCTACAACATTAATAAAGAAAACTTGAAAATCAGGTAAAGTTGGATCTATCAACGGAGAAACAAAATATTAACTGGAACCCTACTACACCATCAGCGGATAAGTAGGACAGCAGCAACTGGGACCTAGCCACTCCATCAGCGGAGGATTGGATCGGATAATAATGACTTGGAACCGGCTACACCATCAGCGGAGAGTAGGATCAGAGGACGACAGGAACTTGGACCCGGTCACTCTATCAGCGGAGGACTAGATTGGACAATTACGACCTGGAACCGGCTATACCGACGAAGAGCAGGATCTGAGGGCGACGGGAGCTTGGACCCGGTCACTCCATCAGCGGAGGACTGGATTGGACAATGACGACCTAAAATCGGCTACACCATCAGCGGAGAGCAAGATTTGAAGACGACGGGAGCTTGGGCCCGGCAACTCCATCAGCGGAGAACTGGATTGGACAATTATGACCTAGAACCAGCTACACCATCAGCGGAGAGCAGAATCTGAGGGCGACGGGAGCTTGGACCCGGTCACTCCATCAGCGGAGGACTGGATTGGACAATGACGACCTAAAATCGGCTACACCATCAGCGGAGAGCAAGATTTGAGGACGACGGGAGCTTGGACCCGACAACTCCATCAGCGGAGAACTGGATTGGACAATTATGCCCTAGAACTGGCTACACCATCAGCGGAGAGCAGTATCTAAGGGCGACGGGAGCTTGGACTCGGTCACTCCATCAGCGGAGGACTGGATTGGACAATTATGATCTAGAACCGGCTACACCATCAGCGGAGAGCAGGATCTGAGGGCGACGGGAGCTTGGACCCGGTCACTCCATCAGCGGAGGACTGGATTGGACAATGACGACCTAAAATCGGCTACACCATCAGCGGAGAGTAAGATTTGAGGACGACGGGAGCTTGGGCTCAGCAACTCCATCAGCGGAGAACTGGATTGGACAATTATGACCTAGAACCGGCTACACCATCAGCAGAGAGCAGAATCTGAGGGCGACAGGAGCTTGGACCCGGTCACTCCATTAGCGGATGACTGGATTGGACAATGACGACCTAAAATCGGCTACACCATCAGAGGAGAGCAAGATTTGAGGACGACGAGCTTGGACCCGGCAACTCCATCAGCGGAGGACTGGTTCGGGCGATGAAAGTTGATAAATTCATTTTGATTTTCATTTCATTCATTTTTTCTTCATTTTTTTATTTTTCATTTTTTGATTTTTTTGACTTTTTTTTTCAACTCTATTTTTTTGGTAATTTTTCTTTTTTCTTGAACTGTACAAGGAAGTAAGACTCGAAAATAGGTCTGGTTGCACCGTCAGCAGAGAAACAAGACCTAAATAGAAATTTGATCTGCTTGGGGAAGATTCGGATCTGTTGTACCATCAACGGAGAAACGAGATCTTCAGGATGTCTATATTGTTGCACCATCAGCGGTAAAACAGAATCTAAAAATTGTTGGCCTATCAACAATGACGAAGGCAAGATCTGGAAAAGTATACTTTTGCTGCTCTACTGGCGAAGGGATATGACCTAAAAATGAATAAAAACATTAATCAATAAATGTTCACAAAATTTGTCACTGTTACCTTTTATTTTGTTTCAGCATCCTCTTTGTGTTTGGTCTCCTCCAAGACTAAAGTTGGATGTCATGTTGTTGTCCCCACGGCTGAGGATGTTCAGTATCTTTTTGAACCTATTTGTAAGCAAAAATGCATAAATTTTATGCCTAAATGCATGTGTCTATCTTAAATGCATGGTGATTTTGGTGTATGCACTTAATCTAAATGTATGACGTATGCAAGATGAATGCAATCTAAATGCATGAATGTGATATGATTTTTTTTTGCCCTCAAAGAGATGCACGACTCCTCACTGGTCCCGTCAGGATCTTAGTTTTTTGTATGTGACGGTGCCCCAACCTCAACTTGGGTTCGATCAGTCATCTGGGTGCATGCCCCAACATTTTATTCATCCCTATGCCATCGTCTAAAACTGTTCTTGAATTTGACACTTTGAGTGTGGATTCTGTTGCCCCCTAGGTTGGGTTTACAAATTGTGTTGGTTCATGGTAGCTTATTATTTTTGATTGGGTGCAATTTTGCAGACTGTGGTCAAAGATGCAAGAGTTTGACTCAGCAATGAAGGCTGGACCTTGGCAAAGAATGCCCCCGGACTGGGACCTTGTTAGAGGCACACTATTTGTAAAAGATGTGGGGGTGCTTTTGGACATGCCCCAAGACCAAACTTTTGTAAGAGGCTTTGTAAGGTGCTAGATCGACCATCTTTGTTGTATTTAATGGGGCAACCCGAGGATTAGTTTTATTATTTTGAAAATGAATGCATGCAAAATGTGTCCTAAATCGATGCAATGCAAAATTAATATTGTGATAATGTTGTGCAATGATGCAAGTGAACTCAGTGCGATAAGAATAAAATGAAACGAGTTAGTACCAAATAAAATGATTAAATAAAACAAATGATAAATATAACAAAAATAGAGTAATAAATTGTTCATAAACAAGAAATAAGGCACCAGAGCCAAAATAGGGTGACCACTAATCGGGCAGAGTTTTATATGGCTCTAAAGGGGTTGGCTCATACGGCTCACTATATGCAGTTTTGGTGCTAAGAGGTACCCGAATTGTCCTTGCTGTCCTCTACTAAGAGTAGCAAGGCCCCCGGTCATCACCCATTATAGGCTCCTTTCAACCAGGTTCAATTCAGGGGGACCCATTCGCTTATTACCCTACGAAGGAACGATATCCTTACGAAAGCATAAGGTACTCGAGCCCCGAAGGTACTTGCTAGGCCCATACGGGAGAACGATATCTCCACGAAAGCATTAGCGTTTTCCCCCCGCTTAAAAAAAATGGGTTTATATGCCATATTTTAAATGCGTTAAAACAAACGCGCAATTATAACCGAATGTTAGTTTAATAGTCACTTTAATCCGGAATTTTCGATATTAGTAAAGCGGTAATATTTGAAAAAGCTCGACTCTCATTTGTTTTTGAAAAACAAAAATGTCCCCAGCGGAGTCGCCATCTGTAACGATGTTTTTTCTCGCTAAAAAGATGTGGTTTTGTTGTTTTTTTTTAATATTGAAAATGGTGTTTTTTTTTGGAAAATATTTTCTTCCGCGTGAGGTTTTATAAAACCCGTGTTTTATTTAAAATTGGAGTCGCCACCGGCCACTTAGGTAGGCCGGACACCATAAAAAACCAGAGATTTAAAATTGATGGGTTCGGGAGTCGGTTACGGATGGGGAAGGATCAGCACCCCCACACCGCCCAAAATTGGTACTTTAATAATTACCGCTTTATTAATATTAGACTTTCCGGATTAAAGTGACGATTAGATTAAATTTCGGTTATAAATGCGAGTAGATTTTAAAGGCCCCGTTATTCGAGAGTAAACGTCCAACCACTATCACTACGCTTGATACTGGCCCCGTTTACGCTCGAATAAAAGGGCACCGCATTGACAAAATATATGTTCGTTATGCAAAGTTAAAAAACATGGCAAATATAAATAAATACACTGTGATAAAAATATGAATAAATACTAACATCATAAATACTAATATAACATAAATAAAATATTGATCTAAAATATACATACATAACTATTAATTTAACACATAAATAAAAACATATCTAACATAAATTAGATACTAGTCTAAAACATACATACATAAATATTAATCTAACTTATAAATAAAAACATATCTAACATAAATAAAATACTAATCTAAATATATACATACATAAATATTAATCTAACTAATAAATAAAAACATATCTAACATAAATAAAATACTAGTCTAAAACATAAATTTAAAGCATACTAATCTAAAACATAGATAAACATACGAATTAAAAACACAATTTTAAATTAACTACTACTTCATTAAAATATAAAAATTACAACATAAATAAAAATGAAAGAAAATATACCTAACTAGGAGTTCGAACGACAAACCCCGACTGAACCCCACCGAGATCTACCACGACCTCTCCAAAAAAATTAACTAGACTAGACCCAAAATAGGACTCCGATCGAACAGGTTAGGACCGAGGGGACTACCCTTGGCCCTGGGGTAGCCGAGAGCACTGCTCTCTTATTTGGCCACCCCACCGATCCAAATTGGCTTGCTGCCAATTCCAATTGCCATTGCTTCTTTGCTTTGCTGCCGTCTATTTATAGAGGGAGAGGGGTGACGTGGAGCCTTGTGCTCCATCCCCCTTTTTTATTATTAAATTCCTTTTTTTTTTTTTGCTTTTTTTATTAGTTTTATTATTATTATTATTTTTATATATATTATTAAAATAATACTAAAAATACTAAAAACCCGTACAAAAATGAGTGATTACATCGACTGTGGTAAGGTCCTATAAATACAATCAGTCCAAACTAAACCTCAAGTACTATACTCTGAAACTGACTCGGTGTTGGGAAATCCTCCTCAATGTGCTCCTCCAAACGCAACCTGTCAACCTACGCACAGAAGAAACCACAATTCCGTACGCTGAGCTAACAAAGCTCAGTGGTACATTTCTACTCTAACACAATTCATGAATATCATAAAATAAGCATGCATGATAATATGATTAAGAGTGCACAGAAAGGCTTCTCAACGTCTACCTATCCTAGCTAGAGCTTACAACTGTCTCAAAATACCTCTATTGTAAGAAGACCATTAAGCCATATCAGGCTTACCATACGCAAGGTCCCACCGACCATTGAGTTACATCCCATACCCTGATCACATAGCTCAATGGTTATCTAGCCCATATTTGAGATCACATAGCTCATCGAGTTACTCGAGCTCACACAGCCCGTCGAGTAACAACCCTACCCTGATCACATAGCCCAAGGGTAAAATAACCAATATCTAACATCCACACAACAACGTAAATAACATACATTCCCTAATGGCCAACGAAGCCATACTATTTTTCTTGTGCTCACACAGCCGTCGGGTTACCCGTGATCATATAGCTGTCGGGTAAGGGTCATATCTGGATCACTATAGTCACAAATACGTCCTAGACATACTTGGATCACAATAGCCATAAGTAGTCTTATCATGCAATCACATAGCCGAATAGGATTACTCGAGATCACATACCCATCAAGTTACTCGAGATCACATAGCCCTTCGAGTTGCATTTCTATATCCTGATCACATAGCCCAATGATAGGTTTTAGACCGCATCCAGATCACATAGCCCATGGACACATCGGATATACTCGATCACATAACCCGGAGTATCCATCCCCTTATTTAAGTGCCCTTGCACTGACTCTAGGACATCCGAATTCCTAACCAATACTCATACGATAACACATGCTCCCCCAAGCATTAACATATCTCACCGAGAGATAAAAGGCATCCAGCCAACCATTACCAATACCCCAAGGCATGACTCATTTGTTACACTATTTAATATCTGTCTTTAGGATTTATTTACGTCTTTCTCGTTAAGTTATCTCATTACTCACGACAACCAGCCTACATAGACGTCCCTTCAGCACACAGCAAGGACCCCAAGCTACCACGTAGCATAACCGTTCCACTACGGATCCCTATGGATTACCAAACCAAGCAACTTATCCAACTATTACTACACCATTAGCCATTAATCCATATACGGGTTACTAACCTCAATTTTTCACTTTTAGAGTTTGTTTTATAACTTTAGGGACCCATCAGACCCTTTACCATAAATTAACAACCCCTCAAACTCATTTTCAACATTTACGGGCAGATTACCCAGCGAGTATCGATACTGGAAGACGCGTACCGATACTGAAAACATGGTTTACCTATGCTGAAAGACGCGTACCGATACTCGAAGATGCGTACCGGTACTGGAAGACATGGTTTACCTATGCTGGAAGACGCGTACCGATACTGGAAGACGTGTACCGATACTGGAAGACATGGTTTACCTATGCTGGAAGACGTGTACCAATACTGAAAGACGCATATCGATACACCCTTCAAGAAGAAGCCTGAGTTCATCCTCGGAATATAGGGTATTGATACTCAATCCCGAGTATCGATACAGAAGCCCAGAAATGGCTTTCAAGGCTCAGTAAATCACTTCCCAAGCCCCCAAAACATATCCTTTAACCTTTTAACTTAATCCTACATCTATGGGAGTTGATTAGAGTAATTTGCTACAATTATTACACCTTATTAACCAGAAATTTAAGATTCACCATTAAAGGGTTTCAAGCTCCTTAAAAACCCAACTTAACACCCATAAATCATAAAACCAAGCAAGGCATTCATTTTATGATGTTCATGAAATGTAGGAGTCAGAATGTACTGACCTTAAACATACAAAACCCGGAATGAAGCTCTCCTCAAGCTCTTTTCTTGATTCAAGCCTCTAAACTTTACTTTCACCGATTCTAGTGATGTTTATCTTGAAACGGAGATCATTTGATACTGATAAAACTTTCCTTGAGACTCAATTTGGGATTCTCACTCCTCAACAACAAGTTTCCATCTTTAACATTTGGGTTTGGGAAGAAAATTGAAAGAATAAGAAGATAGAGAGATAAGAATAAGGGTGACTTCACTCTCTTCCAAAATGGCAGCCCCTTAATTGATGCATCAACCCTTTTCCCATTTAAGGATGAATTACCCAAATGTCCTCACACTAAAATCCTTCCTACAATTCAAGACCCAACACTTAAGCACAACAACGCATGAAGGCCCATTATGACCCAACATCTCGACTCGACGTATTGGTCCAAGATCCGGGTCAACGTCCATTGTTGACTCGAGAAATCTGAGTCGTTACATTAAGCATATTTAAACACACATTATCTTTCGATTTAAAAGTCTAAGGTTTAACTGTGGTTTTTTAACCTAGCTGCGCTCTCTCAAATCTCTACTTCCTGCAATTTTGCTTTTCTTCCTTTGGTTGGTGGTCGACAATTAATCTTAGTATTGGTTGCCGACCACCGAGTCTGTTATTTTTCTTGTTTTTTTTATATTTTAATAATAATCTCTGCCTTTGTGGCACGCGTTTTCTCTGTCTTTGTGACACATTTTTCTTTGATCATTTGTCTATGGCATGATTTCAGCATACCTTAGCGGTCGGTTTGTGCTCATACAGAGATTTTTACGGCATTAATCTCTGATTATGGTTCTGTCGGCAGTCTTAAAAAGATGGATCCTCACTCGTATGATGGCTGGTTCCCGATGTAATTAAACCTTGGTAGCGGAGCAATTTGCCTAATAGCTTGGTTCACTCACCACTCCTTTTTTACCCCGTAAAACGAATCGTTTGGATAGAGACAAGGAGATTCAAGAAGATTTTTGACTTTTGGTATGCTAATCTTGATGGAAGTGTCTGCTTTTTTTGCACCATTATAAAATACTTTTAGTGGACTTGTTCTTTTTTTTTCTCTCTTTTTAATGTATTAGATTATATTATCTTTCATGGTGATTAACAAAATTCAGATGCCATTGTTAAAAAAAACCTAAGGTTTAATTGACAGAGTTTGGTGAGGTTTGATGGGGCCATGACTCTAATTTTTTTATATATATAAATAATTTAGTTTTTTGAAAATTTCAAAAATACAATTAGGCCTTCAAATATTTGAATGACCTCTAAAGGTCTCAAAGTTTATCATTTAACCCTTTAAAATTTTAAAAAAAATCTTATCAGATCCCTTTAAATATTTAAAAATTTTAATTATTTTTTCAAAAGTTCTATTAATATGTACTTATATATTGAAGATATACGATGATAATATTTATTGTTTAAAATTTTGTGTTTTATGATAACCTTTTAATTTAATTTTCAATTGAACTTTCTAAAATCGAGCGTCAAATTCCACCATTACAAAAATTTGTATCAAGATAGAGGACTCTTCCTCGTCTCATTCTTCCTCCCCGATTTCTATCTTCCTCCTAACCACCATAGTTTCTATAACTATTAAGCTTAATATCATCTTTATCATATACGACACTCGTTCAAATCAACTAAAATAAATTGCGACAAAAAATATTATAAAAATCAAACAAACTAAATTCACCTAATAAATATGTGGCCTTCGCTGCCTAAAGATCTTTCCTAACATTCCGAACGATAGAAATAATCAGTGGTGAGATATTTCTGGTTTGTGATGTCAACTTTTTTGTCTTTATATGAGTTAGGATATGTTTGTCAACTTCATTCATTGAACAAACAACACACAAAATTCAATTTGAAAACCATATCCAGCTTTTCAACCCCTCAAAATTCCACAAATTATAAGTTTAGATGTGAAATATTATTCAATATTATCTGTTCCTTCAGACATGGCATGTTCTTAGAGCCAAGGCCCCACAAATATTGAAAGAATACCACTCTTTGTTGCTTTCCTTACCTGACGTATCACCAGTCCATGTTTAATATAATATATCAATTTTATGTTATTTTTATTATTTAATTAACTTTTAAGTTGTCTTTATATACATGAAATTTGTTGACCAAATCTTAATTTTAATTGTTTATAGTGTCCCAAACTTTTCCATAACCTAATCCAAACAATAGCCATACGATGCCCTAAGTGTCCTCTGATAATGATCTAATTATTAATTAGCTAGATTTTTATTAAATAATATTATATTTTCATGCCGAGATTCGAATCCATACAATATGCGACAAGATGAGCATTATTAGCTATTAGATAAATTAGTCGATCTCTATTAATTAGCTGGTTTAATGTATTAAAATTAGTAAACAATAAATGTTGGTTAACGTGATAAGGCACATAATATTGTTAAGTCTTAATCAATGGATTTAAGTTTGATTAAAGATGAACCCAACAAATGGTCCTAGTGGAGAAACAAATTAAAAATATCTATGAACAGATTTTACATTATAATCACCTTTAAATTATTTTAAAAAAATAAAATAAAGATAATATTATTGAGGAAAGTATCACAAATTCTGAACATAAACGATATAGACATAGACATAAAATAGAATACATCAAATGAAATTAAGATGAAACTATCTCATTAACACTAAACTATGGGGTATGTCATATTTTGATCACAAAACTAAAAATCTTACAAAATTAGTCACTAACATTATAGTTTATTATCTTTTATCCGTTAAATAGTTAACATGATTGTTAATGTGGTGTATTTTTTAAATTAGTATAATAAACTGTTAAATCCTTTACATTTATTCATTAATTCTAATAATTTAATCATAATTTTAAATAATTTAACAAATCCAATCTTTCAAATTTATAAATTTAAC
Source organism: Hibiscus mutabilis (assembly GCA_019671005.1). Classification (NCBI taxonomy): domain Eukaryota; kingdom Viridiplantae; phylum Streptophyta; class Magnoliopsida; order Malvales; family Malvaceae; genus Hibiscus; species Hibiscus mutabilis. The sequence goes on from CM033756.1 coordinate 6,324,018, forward strand.
TAGTTTAATAAAAAAAATTCACTAACGATCATCATCCATTTTACCTTAACCATCGATACTTGCACTACAAAGATGACAACAGTAAAAATATAAATACCAAACAAAATTCTTTAATATGTCATCCTCTGTTTATTTCGTCAACACTTATCAGTGTTCGTCGACATCTCTAATAAAAATGACATTAGTATGTCCATTTCCACTTTCATTTTAATCGTTAAATTTTTTTTTAAAACAAATTGTAAATTTGTTGCACTGAAGATATACAAGTGACGAACAATAACAACAAACAAACACAAATAATTATAGCAAACTAAATAAGAAAATAAATAACATCAAAATTTATGTAAAAAGCTCGAAAGAGAAAAAATTACGAACAATTGATAATTTTCACTATAATGATGAATAAAAGATTACAAGTCAATTTGCGACTTAACTTTTATGTGGAGCTTTTTGATCTACATATAGTATCTTTTTTATAAAAGAAACTTGCTTCTACTAAATATATGTTTCCTACTCTTTGTTGGACAACCAAAGGGACAATTTTAGTTCCACTTAGATTTAAACTTTTTCATAATGCGAAGAAATATATAACGGAAAACTTCAGTCTACGAATAATACCAACAGAAGACACCAACCCAAAAACATCAATTAACGAAGAATATTATTTTTTTTTGAAATAAATTTAAGTCACAACTCTATAATATTTTTGAACCACGGTTGTCGACATTTAAACCCAAATTGAACCTTACCAAAATACACCCTTTTTACTCTCCTTTTTATTTTTCGGACTACTTTTCTTAGAAAAACTCTTTTGAACACTTTCAAATTTTCAATTATTATTTTTTTCAATCGTTGTCGTGGTCGGTACAATATATAACATTAAATTACAGACGCAATATAATATAATAATCGTATTATAATAGTCTTAAAAGTTTCCGCAATATCGTAAATTACAATCACATTTAAATTAGTTAATTTTAAAGAAAAAATACGTTACAAATGCATCTGCAACTGTAATCGTAACCACAAATTAATACTTTGGCAAGATTGGATGGGATTAATTTCGAGATATCTCATCTCCATCATTAGTGTCCAACTTTTCACAGCCTAGACTGAGCGTCGTCTCAAACATCGGGAACCGCCTTTGAAAGTCTTCTCCGCTCTTCTTTTTCTTTTCATGATTTTGAATATGAAGATATCCCTTTTTAGTTTTTACTTCATAGTTTTCCGCTTGCTTATTGGTTGCGTAAGTGCTTAGAAATGGAGTATAGGGACTGAGATGGAATTTACATAACAAAAAATTTCCCCCTTGCCAATCCGTAATGTATTTAACATGATAAAAATGGACTTTCAAAGCAAAAATAAAAAGAAAGGTAAATATAATAAATTATCATGAAATATTACATCATCAAATCTGTTTGGCCGACTGAGAACAGAGGACCAAGCAACGGAATTTTTTTCCAGCCAATGGAAAATCGTCATTTTAGGACAAGAACGATTGTATTTGCTGTGACAGAGAGTATAACACTGGAACCAAACTTGTTAGAAACCCTTTCAAGTATTACCAGGTTAGCCTTTCTTGTACTACTAAGTATTTTATTTATGTTTTTCTCTTCTTCTTTTATGGAGTATTTAGTTCTTCTTCAAAAGCATGGCTCTGAGTTCGGCCACATCGATCTCCTTGGCAGAGTTCTCGGGTCTGTAGCATCCGGTTACTGGGTCGGGTACCCATGAAACCTTCTCTTTAGCTCCTCCTGCCATCTCTTCCTTCACCGCCGCCGCAGAGCTCCTCCCTGCTCCTCCTCTTATTCCACTCGACACAATCCCTTGAGACGACGCCGCATAACCTCGTCTAAACAAACAAATCATCATTAAATCTTTATCCCTCTTTCATTCAAAAACATATAAAAACAGAGCCATGGAAATGAAAAAAAGAAAGAACTTGTGGGGTACCTGGAGATAACGTTAGAGATTCCATCAACGACGAAGGTCGAGAAAAGCTTAGCATTCGAGAAAGAGCGAGCCATTTCTGCCCTCTTATTTTCTTAAATTCAAACTTTAGATTTGATCAAATTTCAACGCTACTGCAGAAAAAGCTTTTTTCTTTTCTTGAAATGAAAATAAACCTTCGGCAGCAGCGAAGAAGAAACTCTCTCTTTCTCTCTAGAAAATGGTGTGAAGATGGAGCGGCCCTCGTTGGTCTTATATAGAGATGAAAAAGTTACAAAGAGACGCGTGAGCAAGCAAAAGCCAAAACAAGAAGCCGTTAACCAATCATTATCAAACACCCTTTGTTTGCAAGGGAGTGATCCAACGGCTGAGATATGGTGTATGATTTCTTCAACCAATCAATATCAAAGCATGTGAAAAAAATGGAGGTGTTTCATGGGGTTCATCGAGGAAAGCTCGACGTTAGTGCCATAAAATAGAAAAAGTCTATATGGGTAGGTCTAGGATCTGATAGGTATGAGGTCCGTTAAAAGACGATAACTTTTAAATTTTATTTAAAAAATTTAAAATATTATATTTTTATAATATTTTAAGTTAAATTTTTTATATTTTTTAAAAAATATTAATACTTATTTTATAAGTATTGTTTCTTTTTTTATAATATTTTAAATTTTTAAATATTTATAAAAATAAATATTAATATTAATTAAAAATACAAAAAATTAAATTAAAATATTATAAAATTTTAATATTTTAAATTTTCAAATAAATATCAAAATTTATCATTTTTTAACTGCACCCTAAATTTATTTTTAGGGTAGACTCATCCCGTCCATACGTTAGAAGCATAGTTGTAGACTTGTAGTCTTGTAGATAAGCGGCAGAATGACTTGTAGCTTCAATTTTTAAGGGCAAATTTATAGTAAGGTAACCATTAAAATTAAAATTACAGTGTATATTGTTTGGTTCGATTTGGTTCTATATACTTTTTAAATAATTCATCAATTTTGGTTAAATTCAGTTATCGGCTTATTTATATTAACCTTAAATTTTAAAATTTTGTATTTTATTTTGGCAAAATAATTTTATTTTATGACATTTAAATATTATTTAATAAAGTTTTAAAGTTATTTTCATTAATATTTAAACAATAAATTTTCAAGTAAATAAGAAATAATTAATTATTAATACATAATATTTTTAAGTTATTTCACTACTATAAAATACTTATTTTTACATTATAAAATATTTAAAATTAATTATAAATTAAATAAAAAAATCAGTTCAATTTGAGTAACCATAGTTTATAAACTTGTGAGCCATAAACGCTCAAATACTACTGTTCAGTTTGATATTAGTTTTTCAATATGGGATGGTTGGCCCTAATTTAAATGTCAAGATTAAGTCGTTTAATTAATCGTTTATAATAATTAAGTTATTGTGACTTTAAATTTCAAATAAATATTATTTTTGTTAGATAACATTCAACTTTTGGTTACAAATTAAATTTTGGGTGTTATTTTCTAATTTTTTACAGGTTGGTGCAAGATCAATTCCTCGTTGATTTGATGTTCTTTTTGGACGAAAATTATTTGATACTTTTATACTTCACGAATCGGCAAAAAAAAACGGAAGAATATTTTTCGCTTAAATTATAATTATGTAATTTATTTTTAAAATATCAAAATAATTAATAGCACTTTTTTAACTTTAATTTGTGTTTTTTATTTATATTTTTTCAAAAATTGTAATATGCTTTATTTTTAAAAGAGATAAAATTCATTAAATTATTAAAAATTATACTATTTCTAAAGATTATGAGTTTTTTAAACAAATTTCAGGAATCTTTAGATTCTTTTTGCCTTTTATGATATATTTGAATTTTTTATTGTTAATAGAAATTTCACATGTTGTATTATTTTTATTACACGTGGCATGTTCTTATTTGGTCACATCATTGTAAAGCGATAGACATAATAATAGTACAAAGACATAAAATAAGAGAAAAATAATAATAGATGGATTATTTGGATAAAGTATTGGGTCAAACTAAAAATTTATAGAAAATATAATTGGTATATTGGAATAAGACGATAGATCCCTTAAATATCGGTAAATTTTTAAGTCTGGACGTTGTGAATGAAGTAAATTAGATTGAGAGAGTTGCTTCTATAATAGACTTCGACGGTATTCGATTTATATTAGTTAACAATATATCGAATACATATGATTATAAAAAAGAGAAATTGATATGTTTTTCAACTTGCGCAGCACCATTCCAGTTGAAAATACTTGCAGATGTGGAGTAGTAAACCTCTGTTCAAATTTCCTTTCCCTAATCTTAGGCAGAAATTGGTGACATCTTTTTCTTTTTTTTTTGGTTGTGAACCGTTTTGACATCATATGAAGGTAAGAGTTAAGACCAATTATTTTATGGTTTCTCGTGTCCCAAACTTTTCAATGATTTAAGGGAAACAATAGGCATGCGATACCCCCAAGTGTCCCGTTGCAATGATCTAATTACTAATTTAATGCGTTTAAATTAGTGACCACGCGTATCAAATTATATCAAATTGCAACCTAATGTTGGGTTAATGTCTCTTCATAGCTTGTATTTTTGTTAAGGGCAAACTATATCTAAGATCACATAATTATGGATTTAGTAACGAATATGTTATCTTTTCCCCCTAAAAGTTACAAACATGTTATTTAATTTGAAAATTTGTTACAAATGGGTAATTCCACCTACAAAAAAAGCACTTAATTTAAACTTTGTTACAAACATATCACCTAATTAACATATTGTTACAAACAAGTTACTTTTCTTCTAATACAACATGGTATAAAAAACATTTTTAGTCTCAAAACTTATACAATCTAACAATTTAATATCGGTTCGAAATAATTCAATAAATTTAACTCTTAATATTTGAAATTCTCACCATTTTAATCATCATTCTTCTCCCGAATTGCATGTTCTTATCTCATAAATGTTATATTGTATTCTGGTTAATTTCCGGGTATAATAACAATTTAACAATAACTTGTAACTTTATGACAAAGTGCAATTATCGAACTACTTATTTGGTATGATGAACTCACTTGCTTTGACAATATCAGGAAAATGACTAAATTGATTGAATTTTTATATACGAAGATTAAATTTATCGATTGTTTCGAATTAGGAAAGAAATAACAGAATGTATAAGTTTTAGGGGCTAAAATTATTATTATACCAAAGAAAAATGACATGTTTGTAAGCTAAGTGACCTGATTATAATAAGATATTAATTGAGTGACATTTTTCTAATAATATAATAATTGAGTAATCTATTTGTGATTTGTAAAAGAAAAGTGACATGTTTATTATAAAAACCTAGTGAGCTTGGGTGTAGTTTAGCCTTCTGTTTATTTTATAAAGCCAGTCATTTGAGCACTCTGCTCTTGCAGTTGACGAGTCAAATCTAATGCACCATCGGTTTGTTTGGTCAAATGGCGTGAGAAGACTCTCATCACTTTCATTATGTTGTTCGGATGTTTATTGAAAATCAATGCTAAACTACGCGTCTAAATCACAATTTCCGTGTAAATTAAAGACAAACTTATTTTTAGTTATAAACTAATCATGTATATAAATAACGATGCTTAATCTTATCATTGCTTTTTTGTTTTTATTTGAATTTGTTAATACTTCAAAATGTTGAATACTTCTCTGCTAAGAAAATTTCTATGAAGTGTACATATTTTTATTTATATTTCTTTAATAGTTTAAATGTGATGACAAAATAAAATATTTTTATATAATTTTTTATTAAATACACATATTTTATAGACAAATTAATTAAATTTGATCTTTTTAAAATGAATATTATTTATTTATTTTACTTAAATCACTTATTAATTAATTTTTTATTTATGTTAAATGTACTACGTAATTCTTTTACGCATTTTCATGTGATTAAATTCGATTGTCATATAAATGAGTTTAATATTGTTGTGTTAATAGATAGTTATTGAGCACGAATTTAAAAGGATAAATACTAGATTTCATGAAAAATAAATCAGATACCACATTCCGCGTAATAAAATATTTAAGCACCGAAAGTTATTATTAGTCTTCTCTTGATGAAAACTTTATCTTCGAACAGCTGCCAACATATAAAATTAAATATTAAAAAGATTCTTTGCAATTTTGTCCGTATTTTAGAAAATTTATCATTTTAATCATTCACTCGTTAAATCCGGCCAAACCTGACATTTAAACAAATATAACTCACTTTAAATCGTTTCATCTTCAATCTCATTTGACCTAAACCCCTACTAACGTGGCATTTGACCATTTATATAATATAATTTTATATGTTAATTTATTAGACAACACTACACATTTTATTTACTCGTGTAAAAAATATGATTATACATATATAGATACACATTGACATAGTTAGATAGAGTTGTTTAAATTAAAACTAGTGGCGGAGCCACGTTAGGATCACGAGGCCTTGTTTTCGAGACTGTTGGGGGTGATGGACTCAAAGGAAGCAGAAATTTAGGCTACAACATATGCTTTTGACATGATGTTACAGGTGGATTGTTCTTTGTATCAGTCGATTGTGATTGAATCGGATTCTTAGGTGACGGTGTCTTAGATCTTACATTTAGAGCGTAAGTCATAGAAATTGTGGCATTGCTTTCGAAGGATTGATGCGTCATGCCTTGTTCTCCCAAATATTTATTTTCATCATATTTACCGTGAAGTAAATATTATGGCCGATGCTTTTGCGAAGGACGGGGTGGATCGCTCAACGTGGTTTCGAGCTATTTTGTAAAAGTCGGTCTCGGTGCGTTGTGTTATGGTTCTTGGTGCGCTGGGTGGTGATGCTAGGTCCAACCGTGGTGTTGCGTATGTCTGAGAGGTGCGAACTCCTGTGATTAGCTTTGGTCTTGCAAAAGGTTGAGATGTGGGTGCGTATATGTTTTGTTATGGGGCTGTTTGGTTTTGTTGGTTTTTTCATTTGGACTTTGTGTAATTGTTTTGCAGTTTAGGTGTTGTTTTGATTGATTATCGGGGTGTACTCCTTTTATCCACTTAGGTTTAGAGATGTTTTTAATAAGACTCCAGATAATTACTGTATGATTTTACGTTTCAATGGAATCATACTTGATAAAAAAAAAGGTAAGTGTCCACCATAAAATTTAAATTTCTTTCATAAAAAAGGTAAGTGTCTACCATAAAATTTAAATTTCTTTCTGTTAATTATCCATTTTATTAATTATGTTCACATGAGATTTTATTTGTGTCTACCTACATACAAATTATAATCTAAAATTGATTAAAGATGTTCATCCTCAAAAATATTTTTGGGTTTACCATTAACTAAAACCAATCAATATTATAACATTATAAATACTTTAAAATTAAATAGAAACCACGGTTATTTTAATAATAAAAATTAAATAGAAACCAAAATAAATAAATTTTAACTGAATGATTTAAAAAATCAAATACTCGATCTTAATTTAAAGAGTAAATCGTTAGAGTTATTTGTTTTCACACTAACAAGTGAAATCTAAAAGTTATACTCTCGTCCCACTCAATATGTTCATTTTATGTTTTAAAATTATCTCACTAAAAATGTTTCATTAAAAAAATCAACAACTTTTACAAGGTATATTTTCTTTTATACTATTTCTTTAGTTTTTCAACAAAACAAAATTTAACTTTTTAAAGATAAAATTGTCATTTTAATTATTTTACATCATATTTTTTACACAAATTTTTTTCTAAAATTGTATGAAAAGTCAATAAGAAACATATTAAGAGAGATAAATTGAGTATAAAAGTATAAAATAAAATCTAAAAGGAATGATTTACAGAATCTATCAATACAATTATTTTAAAAAGCCTACTTGTTTAGATTAAATGCGTAAATATTAACATAAATTTCAGCTTTTATTGTTATCAATCTGCCATGATATTATTCTCCAGGAAACAATAATTAGATATCAACAATAATATTTCCGTATAAACATTGCAAATAACACCTTACCAAATAAAAAAGAATTATTTGATTCATAAAATGGATTACAAAATGCATGCAAGTAAAATAATTATTTTATTAATCACTATTTGTAGTGATTTCACAATCCCTTGATGGATGACTGACAAATCAAAGAAGAAATATTACGTCATCAAATCTATTTCTCGGACAAAGAACAGAGGAACGATTGTTTTTGCTGTGGCAGAGAGTATAACACTGGAGCCAACCTTGTTAGAAACCCTTTCAAGTATTTCCAGGTTAGCCTTTGTTATTGTACGTAATATTTTATTTTTGTTTCTCTTCTTCTTCTTTTATGGAGTATTTAGTTCTTATTCAAGAGCATGGCTCTGAGCTCAGCCGCGTCGATCTCCTTGGCAGAGTTCTCTGGTCTGTAGCATCCGGTGACCGGGTCGGGTACCCATGAAACCTTCTCTTTAGCTCCTCCTGCTATCTCTTCCTTCACCGCCGCCGCAACGCTCCTCCCTGCTCCACCTCTTATGCCACTCGACACAATCCCTTGCGAAGCCGCCGCATATCCTCGTCTAAAGAAACATATCATCATTAAATCTTTATTGTTCTTCCATTAAAAGACAGAAAAAAACAGAGCCATGGAAATGAAAAAAAGAAAGAAGTTGTGGGGGTACCTGGAGATAACATTAGAGATTCCATCAACGACGAAAGTAGAGAAAAGCTTAGCGTTGGAGAAAGAGCGAGTCATTTCTGTCTTCTTCTTCTTCTTCTTTTCTAAGATTCGAACTTCAAGGCTACTGCAGAAAAAGCTTTTTTCTTTTCTTGAAATGAAAATAAACCTTCGGCAGCAGCGAAGAAGAAACTCTCTCTTTCTCTCTAGAAAATGGTGTGAAGATGGATCGGCCCTCGTTGGGCTTATATAGAGATGAAAAACTAATAGTAACTGATATGAGACGCGTGAGCGAACATAAACGAAAAGAAGACGCCGTCAACGCACGAGTCATGATCCTGTGTTTTGCCGCCACGTGGCTATTTCATTTTCTGCCCTTTTTGAATTACCATGATTGAGAACTCCGAGATTCGTAGGCCTTCATTGACCCATAGTTTGGCATTGCCAAGGGTTGGGTCAAATTTTATGGCTTGGGACCGTTCATGATCGTGCGGCGGACTGCTTCTTCAATCAATATCAAAGCATGTGAAAAAGGGGGGGCTTTCATGGAAAGGTCGTCGTGAGTGCGATTGTCTTTTCTTGGTAGACGGATTTGTAGCCGTTGATAAAGGATGAGTGATGAAATCATAAACGTGGGTCCAGGTGATGAACCACCATAGTTGGAAAGAGGGCAACGGAGTATAAAGTAAGTTGTTGTGGTTGTAGAAGTGACCATCCGCCCTCTCCAAAACTCATTGCCCAATCTTTTTGTCTTCAATGTTCATGTTCTAGAATTTTGTCATAAAAGTCGTTTAAATTTCCTTAATTATAAATGCCCAACTGCCCGTGCTTGATTAATTTATAAATTATTTTTAACAGTCAAATAGAGCTATCAGTAAAAATAATCCACTAATTCTTATCGATATTATTAATTGTATTACTATTTTTAAAAATAATAATAACAAATGTTAGAGAATGGAGTGTTGTGCTTTCGGCGCACAAGGATAGGATGATGCCTTTCTTCTTAAGCTTTCTGCCTCTCATTTGCTAATTAATTGTTTTAAAATTGTAAGTGGTCAGCTCGTCCTCATCCTTATCACAGAACTCTTAAATAATGTTTCTAAACACAAACAAATTGATAATAATGTATATTTATTAATTTGAATAGAAATATTTATTAGTAATCTTTTAACACGCAGACGTAGAATGTCTATTACGATAGACGGATTAGGGTACTAATTGAGTTGAACATCTCATAAGCAGCTTAAATTTGATTTGAACTAAACTCAGTTAATATTCGATTTAAGTTGTCTTGACTTGAATCGAGCAAGGTCTAATTTGATTCGATAAGTTCGTGAGCAGTTCATTAAATTTTTTATAATATGATAGTTTGATGTATTTGTGGATTGTTACTTTAAAGTTTAAATTTTATAATTGTTCTTATAGTATTTTTTGATATTTTTTTGTTAAATTGGTTAATTTATGTTTATATTATTTTTATATAGTATTACTAGATTTATATATATTAAAAAAGAGTAAAAAGTTATGGCGAGCTTAACGAGCAATGAGTCAAGTTAAGCAACCAGTTTTTTTAACGGGCACAAATTAAGCAAAAATTTTATCTAGTTTATTGAGTATCAAGTCAAATCAAATGCGGCTCAATATTTTTTTTGAATCGAGTCAAATATTGCCTAACTTGTGATCGACTCGCTCGATAAGCACTGCTAAAACTGATAGTATTTAATTGGGCTTCACACTTTGAGCCTCAACAATTTGCTATATATTATTATCATTATTATTATTATTATACTTTTTCTTTTTTACTATTTTTTTGGGAATAATAATTTTTAATAGTCTTAAGGTGATTATAAGGTAATATATGTTTATATATATTTTTAATTTTTTGGCAATGCACACACACCTTGCTGATAAAGCAATTTGAACTTGAGTCTCTTAGGGTGCGTTTAGCATTGCTTTTCAAACCAACTTTTGGTTTCAAAAGTTGGTTTGAGACCAAAAACAATGCTAAACATACAACTTTTGGAGAAAAAGATGCGTTTGAAAAGTGATTTTCAACCTAAACATAAAAGTTGAAATTTTTAGCTTTTGCGGTTGGAAAAGTGCTTTTGGGAGTCAAATTACAATTTGAACATTCATTTGCTATTGATTTATTTATAATTTATAAACTTATATTTTTTTTACAAATACATAATTATATGATTCATTTATTACTATTTTTATATTTTATCATAATTTATTAATATTTTTTAAAAGCACTTTTGGAGAAAAAATTGTTTTTGAAAAGTGCTTTTCAACCCAAACGTATTTATTAATAAAAATATTTTTATATTTTTATAATAATTTAAGTTGATATATTCCATATATTATAACATTAAAAAATTTGAATATCATTTATATATATACATACACATATATATAACTTACAATATTATGTCTAAAATGATCATTTATCTTCTTAAAAGCTCTTTTGACAACAATGCTAAACACTAAAATCTTACAGCCAACTTTTTAAAATTCCTTTTCAAAATCTCTTTTCGACATCACTTTTAAAAATTATTTTTCAAAAGCAATGCTAAACTATCCCTTATAATGAATATTATCCTCTTTTCCACTGAAAAACACTTATTGGGTTATAAGGAATTGAATAGTTGATTGGTGCTTACTTAGCTATTAGTTCATCTTCTAATGTTTGGTAGAGTTGGAATTATTGTTGATGTCTTCATTTTGAGTAGGGGTGTGCAAAATAAACCGTTATTGTTAATCGGTATCACCGTTCTTTTTATAGGTTAATTAACTTAACTGTTAAGGTTAAACGGTTTCGGTTAACCAAACCGTTAAAAAAGATGGTTAATAGTTAACCTATGGGTACTTTTTTAACTAAGTATGAAGTTTGTGTTTAAAATCTTTCTATTTAATTGTATATTTTTTAAAATTTCAATACAATATTTATTAGAGAGATAAATTTATAATTCTAAAAAGAAATACTGAACCTTTGAAAAAAATATATAATAGGTTACATGTTAACCTGTAACTGAACCGTTTATTAACGGTTAACTACTATAATGGTTAACCATTTTAAAAAATTAACGGTTAAAAATTTCTTAACGGTTAAATTACAGTTAATAACTGCTATAACAGTTATCGTTTAAGTTAAACGGTACAGTTAACCTACGATGAACCCCTTTAGTTTTTGGATCCATTGTTTTGCCAGATCATACCCTCTGGTGCATATTTGGATCCCCAATAGCCAACGAACCGGAGTTCCGGTATATATAAATGGGCTTTCCCTACGAAGAAACGACAATAAAATTAAGGGGTAATAAAATATAATTATTTTTTAAAAATTTAAATTTAATTTATAGTTTTAAACTCTAAAACATTAAATTTTCACTCTAAAGTTAAATTCTACAACTTAAACACACAAACCTTAAACTTTAAATTAAATATATAAACTCTAAATTTAATAAAATTATGTAAATTAAAATTTACATAGTTGTGTATTAAAACTCAAATGCTCTGATCAAATTGTTTTAGGTTCAGAACAATTTATAGTGAAATTGAATTGGTTCAAAGTTGAATTCGAATGAGATCAAATTTCCAGGTTCGGAATAGAATTTACAAGAAAAGCTTGCACCTTTGCGTCCAACACGGCAACACGCAAAGCCTACGTGCACTCCTACATTATTCCCTCCGGCTTCTTACACCTACAGGTTCTTCGCAAGGAGTTATCAAAGTTTGAAAAGAAAAAGAAAAAGAAAAGAAAAGAAAGAGTGGTTCTTCTCCAACACCGCGACACTAAATTACATTCGCAATATGAAGAAAATATTTTTTTAAATACATTACGCCGCAACAACCGTTATGCTATATGTTACGTAATGTTCACAACATTTGCAATCGTGACACTGCAGCTACAATCGCCACAAACACCACAATCACAATTTTTTTTATTTAAAAGAGAAAGAACTACAACTACATGACTTGTTAAAAAACTTTCTTAAGCCTAAATAGAGGAGAAAGGGTACATGTAGGAGTCAAAACAAGAAGCAAATTACACAACCTCGGCAAAAACCACAATTACAATTTAATACTACTATGGTAACAGTAATACCCTCCACAAAATGTGGTGGTAGGAGTGGATAAAAAAGGGAGGAGATTGTTGATTCAAATCAAACCCAAAGGCTAGCACTAGCAGTGGTATGGAAGAAAGAAAGGTTACACATCTTAATCGGCAGTACTGGTGGGGGCGAGCCTGCGATAGATAGGTTTTTAGAGCCTTCTGCTTTGTCTGCTGCCTGTGCCTCGGATCCTGCACTCAAACCATGATTGAGACTGCTAGTGGAATGCCTAGCTTTTCTGAAATCAAGGCCGACACCACCCGATCCATCTCCCCCCTACATGCACATATCTCTACTTTGATCTCTCTTTTCTGCTCTGGCGTACGGTTCCACTGCCATCCCCATGACTTTTGCCTTTTCCTTTCTTTGCTAATGTGCCTTGTAGATTTTGTTTTGAATTCCCTCCACTCCACTCCGAAGCCATGCCCCCCCCCAATCATTCTCTCTCTGTGGCACTGATTATAAATGCTTCCACTTTCTTCAATCTTTTTCCTCAAACTCATTCATGGACAAACGTTTTCAGCAGACGAGTAATTCCTTGTTGGAGAAGCAGGGCACGTGCAGAACTTGCCAATCCACCCTTACCCTTTTGGGTTTTGCACGTACTCTCCTTCTCCACCATGGGTTCCTCTTCTTCGCCTCTTTACTGCATTGATTCGTAACTGATAATGCAGTTGCAGAAACGTACCGCCATCGTTAGCGATAAGCATTTTTTACTGTTTAGTGGCATTGCGGTGGTTTAACCGCTCCCGGGTTTTTGGAGGCTAATTTGATATAAATTCAAATTGTTGAATAAGCGTGACGGTTATGGATTCTCATTGATTGTTTCCCATTTTTTGAAAAAGATGCTGCACGAGCTCTTGTTAGAACTAGTTGGTTATACCGGCGATCTCATAATCGATGAGCGAGAGCACCAACATTCTCCCGGCATTCACTTATACCCCGACGCCACCATCTCCGGCCATCGCTGCTTCAAGCTTGCTCCCGATGTCTCCTTCATCGATCCCAGCGAAAGGTAATGTACTACTGTTCGTTATTTTTTTTTTCAATTTTCGTAAATATTCGAAGATTTTTTTTTAATAGAATGCGGGAACTTATCGAAAGGTTAATTTCGCTAGGGTTTTACTACCAAGAGCTCGACCGTTTCGCAACGAAATCCCTGAATTTAAGCTGGATAAGATCCGGTGGCGTTTCGCTTTCACCGTTGGATAGAGCCTCCGACTCCGAGTTGTCCAGCCATGAAACCGATAACCCAAGCGTTTATCGCAGAGCCATTGGTAATGGGCTAGGGGAGGTATCTCTGTTTACAGGTCTGCTGTTCTTCAAATCGAGCAGAGATTGTTGTCGGAAACCATGCCTATTTTAGCAACTGTCACTCAAGGCCTTAATAAGGTCTGCTTTTCTCTTTTATTTATTGGTCGCAGTTATTTGTTATTCTGCCACCTTTGTACGAGCTTGTTCTGGAGATTGAGCGCTATGATTTACGTGGAGGAAAGCTGCTTAACCTTTTACGCAAACGCTTCCACTGTGGGGTGCCTGAATTGCCGGCTTGCATGCAAAGGTATTCACTTTTCTTCTTTGTTCTATATGCTTAGTGTTCAGTGTTCATTAAAAATGCTTGTGAACGGCTGGGAAATGTTTATGCCTGGTTTATAAGGGAACTATATTGAAATGTGGTCATTAACCGTATGATAATTGTTTAAGAAATGCTAGGATCCTTGTGGTCAGCTTGCTAAACTAATTACTCAACCATAGGCTTCTTTGGCATGGTCATCAAGTGTTGTATGACCAGCTTGCATCATGGATGGTTTATGGCGTCCTTCAAGATCAGCATGGAGAATTTTTCATTAGAAGGTAAGACCAAACGTCTTCTAATTCTTTAATCCTATAATCTTGCGTAGACTTTGTTTTGTGTTTGTGCATCTTCAGACCTTTGAAACTGGTTTGATAAACATGATACTTTCAGGCAGGAAGATCGAGATGTGGAGTATGCCTCATTTATACCGGATACATCAGAAAAACTTGCACCCTTGTCAGCTGATGATAAATCATCAAGGGATTGGCACTTTGGCTATCATATATTCCTGGTATTTTGGAGCTGTCTCTTGCATAGTTTTTTTTTTCTTCTTGCTAACTATTGTTCCTTATTTTAGTGAAAATGAATTTTAAACTAGTTGGAAGGGGAAACATAATTCGAGGGTTTGTGGTCAATTAACATACTTTATAAGCATCGCTTGTTTGGATTTTTTGCTTAAGGTGATAGCTTCAGTAGATGAGTAGGATTATACTCTTTTTTTTAATTAGCAATTATTAATAAACAAGTATTTGTGGTTTGGTTTCCTTGTTAGCTAAATATGCATGTCAAAAACCCAGCAACCATGTTCTGTTACTGTAAACCCATAGGTTAAATGGAAGGAAGCCTGGAAATGAATCTCTAGATAAAAGAATTTGGTGGAGACTTCTTTTGAAATCTTATTAGTTTTGTTGCTGTGGCAAGCTATTTGTACACTTGATTTTGTTTTGTAGGATATGCTCCCCGAGTATATCCCTATGCGTGCTGCAGAGTCTATTCTTTTTGCCGGTAAATCCATCAGGATTCTCCGGAATCCAAGCCCTGGCTTCAAGTTTCAAGAGGCTCAATAAAATCAGCAGAAAGGAAAATGCTCTCAAAAGGTTCATGGATCTGCAGGGTGTGATCCTTTCCCCAAGGAACCTATCAATGGAAACATGACTGGAGAAGAATTTCTTCCGCAATCTGAGGCTGATAAGATTGAAACTATGCTTCAAGATCTGAAGGTTTTCTTCCACAATTATGTAGTATTGTATCCACTTATCTTCCTTTAAATGGTAGAAAGCCTTTATTAATTGTGCATCTACTATATGTAGGAATCATCAGAATTTCACAAACAATCATTCGAATGCTCAGTCGAATCTATCCGTGCTGTTGCAGCTAGTCATCTTTGGCAGGTGAACTTCCTAAATGATATACTTGATGACTGCATATAACTGAATTTGCTCTCTGCAGCTTGTGGTTGTACGTGCTGACTTGAATGGCCACCTCAAGGCTCTAAAAGACTATTTTCTTTTGGCAAAAGGAGACCTTTTCCAGGTAAAGAATGTAAAGCATCAATGGCCTTTGCCCCTCCACCCCCAACAAGAAAAGGGGGTGGGGAGGAAGGAGAGGAAAACAGAAAACTCCCTTTAGGTTCTCTATTCAAGTCTTTTTTTTCACTTTTTCAACATGACAAAATGATTTTATCCTTGCAATATGTAACCTGCATTTAATTAGTGTTTTCTTGAGGAAAGCCGGCAGATAATGCGCCTGCCACCTCGTCCATCAACTGCTGAAGCTGAGATTATAGTTCCATTTCAGTTGGTATGAGATACTAATAACTTGTCTGAAACCAATATAGACATGATAATGAATTTAATTATACTTTCTGAATGTGTAGAGTCATGGCTTATTGGGGTTTCAGATTGCATAACTTTATGTGTGAATTCCTTGGCTTGCATTTCACGCAGCCATAAAGACTATTAGTGAGGGAGACAAATACTTCTCCAGAGTATCTTTGCGGTAAGAATCTACTCATTTTGTCTTCAGTTGGTGCCATTCTGGATATTACTAGAGATATGTTCCTAATTATATTTTCCTTCAATCAGGATGCCTTCATTTGGGATCACTGTGAAATCCTCCCAAGTAGATTTGTCAAATGGAAGTTCAGAGATCAGTTGATGGTTGGGATGGTATTGCACTTGAATATTCTGTTGATTGGCCCTTACAGCTGTTCTTTACACAAGAAGTTCTCTCCAAGTAGGTTTCAATGACTTCATGGATGCCTTTTATCTGTCTGATTACTAAATTTCCTTTAGGCATGACGCAGCCTTTTTAAAACAAGGAATGATAAGTATATAAATAGTTGATGGGGTTTACTTATATTGTTAAAAGGCTTCATATATTTGTTTATCCTAAATGTTCCCCAGGCACCGTATAATTTTCCAGTACCTGCTGAGACTCAAACGAACACAAATGGAATTGGAGAAATCATGGGCGTCTGTAATGCACCAGGATCACACAGATTTTGCCAAACACCATAAGGAACGGAAGAACTGCTCGACCTCTCAGTCACGACGGCAGCGTTTAATACCAACCAATGTGGCATGTTAGAGAGCACATGGCATTTTTAATCAGAAATCTTCAATTTTATATACAGGTCCTTGATACTATAAAGTTCAAATCATGTGTCCGCAAAATTCTTCCTGAAATGCTAACAACTTGTTGGCTTAGTGGCAAGATTCATGTCATGTGGCGTGAGAGCTTGGATTCAATCCCTGGCATCCTTAGCCCTCCACTAATTATCTAAAGGAAAACCTTCCATGAGATTTTCTATCAAAGAAAGAAAGGGATTTTGTTTTACATGCTATGCATTCTGAATGAGTTGTCCATTCTTGAGCTCGGATATGCGACATATCCTTCATTGTACAGTTGTTTCATCTCTTTGACTACGAACCGGACTAGGGTTATATATGTTGCTGAAATAGTTGGCTCTTTGATGTAGTAGATATTAAATGGGCTATAGGTTTTCATCAGGAGCTACAAATATCTTGACACAATACTGGCATAATCATGGAAAACATATGGGGACTCTGTGTTGGTATGCATTGGCTACTATTCTGGTGCTAGTTTCTGACAAGTTTTATATTGAAGAGTTGGGAATATTATCAGATGTAGTCTTAAATGATATCTTCTGTGTTGTATCATAGGTAGAGCATAGACTTCACATCCATGAATCACTTTTAAACACCGATATCATGGATCCTAGCGGAAATAAGTTGAGGGGCCAATCAGTTATCACCATTTCTGAAAGGGTGGATATGGTCTGACCAGACAAACTCTGATCCTTTCGACGAGTTCTGTAAAATGCTCGTAAATGTCATTGAGAGTTCACTGAACTTGTTCAATGCAGATGTCTTATTTTCTTTTTCTATGAGTAAAATTTTATAATTCGGTTTGTTTTTACATTTTCTGGTTTAGGTAGATGTGATAGATTCTCAATGGAAAGTTTTGCAATCCCACATTCAAAATTCTCAAGACTTCACTGAACTTGTGAGTTTCCATCAAGAGTAAGCGGGATGAGTTCTTTGTCCTGGTATCCATCTTTCGAAATTTCTATTCTTTTGGTTTGTCTTTTTGGACATTGATGGTTTGCTGAAGACTTAAAACGTTGGTACATCGTTACAGGTACTTATCGGCCTTAGTTTCTCAGTCTTTCTTGGACATTGCTTCCGTGTCAAGGATAATGGGCAGTATCATGATGCTTTGCCCTCAGTTCTACTGGAATATTGAGAACCAGGAAAGCAGTGAAAATACATTCGAGCTAGAACGGATAACAGAGGTACCCCAAATGTGGCATTTCATATTTGCTTTATGTAGGCAGCACAAGAATAAGCATTTTGAATTCACTTCTATTATCATGCTACTAGTTTCATGACACTATTTGTAACCCTTTATTCAGGAATTCAACAAGAAATCCAATTCCTTGTATATCATACTGCACAGCAGCAGGCTTTCCGGGAGCCAGCGAGCTCCGTTTCTAAGACGTTTCCTTCTGCGCATGAATTTCAATTCCTTCTTTGAGGTAATTTCTATAGCTCGGGACAGTCTTTCAAATACTGAAAATCTAGCTCCCGCTACTGTTGTTACAAGCTGCGGTGTTCTTGATATTAACAGGCAACCGCAAGGGGTGTGCTGAATGTTGTTAGACCACGCCCGTCGGTCCCCATTTCGAATCAGCAGTAGCATTTGATGATGTGAAATTTCCGAGCTATGGCTTGATTGATTCTCATTTCATTGCTGGACAGGCTATACTTCAGTCTTAAGGTGGAACAGAGCATTTAAATTAATTTTCGACATCTTTTTTAAAACTGGTTAATACACTATTTATTATTAATTGTGATAATTACTTATTTCATTTTTTAAATAAATTTATAAAATTTTAAAGGTTGAGGGCTAAAGTGACTAAAGGAAAAACGTTAAAACACTAAAATTTTCATTATGCTAAAATATAAATGATTATTTGAGTAAATTAAAAAAAGTTAGACCCATCTTTCAAGGAGTAAAAGGTTATGTACAACACGATGTACTCGACTCGTTTACTCGTCGACCTGATAAAGAAATAATTAAGTATATTCACTAAGCCAGGGGAGTTTGCAAACAATGTCAAACTAGAAATGAAATTCGATCTTTCAATTTTTGTGTAAATTTTTTCATTTCATCCTATGTGGTTACCCCATAAATTGTTTGCACTTTAACAACTAGGAAAATTAACTATGACAAAATTAATTGTATAAATATTAAATATAATGAGAAAATATTTTATGCACCTGTGTTAAAAAATTTGTTGGGTTTAATTTAGGGTTCAGAATTATATTTTTAGAGTTTAGGATTTATGGGTTTATGTGTTAGGGTTGGATGTGATTTAAAATTTTGGGTTTTAGAGTTATAGATTTAGATTTTTATATTGTGGAGTTTAAATAGACATGTTTATATAATTAATTTATACATTTATACATCAAAATGTCAACATTTATACATTTATATTTAAAGTATAAAACAAAATATCATCTCTCCATAACTTGAAACAAATTAATGGCAGAGATCGTAAGACTAACAAAACAGCAAGCCTTTAATTATTATGTACAATTAGGAAATTGGCAATAAATAAAAAGAAGAGAACGCAAAGGGGGAAAAAACAAGAAAACAACTCTTTGTATTTACACTGAATGCTTGTCTCCATCTTCCTCTACTTTCTGAATCTCTGCCCTCCGAGTTTCCATCTTTTCGTCAACAAAACAATGCAAAATCATATGATCCTGTACCACTTTGAAACCGAAACAGAAACAAGAAACCGCTCCTGATCCTCAGACAACTGCAATTGTTCCGAGACGAAGAGTATGTTCTCGTGTTCCCCCGGTTTCACTACCTTGCCCAAACTTTTAGCCACATCATTGTAGCTAGGCATGCCTACCTTGAAACCATTGCTCATAAAAAGATTGTCCATCCACTCCTCTGTACTAGACTGCAACACAAAAAAGACCAGACATCATGGAATGTGTTTCCTTGGAGAAAAAGTAATCTAAGTAATGACAGATACAGTTTATGTACACACGGCAGACCTTGGAACCGAATTCGGTCTCGGCCAACCATGCTGGCAACTCTCCTAGAAAGATACTTCCTTTCCTGGCCATACCACTGACAGTGAATAAAATCTCTTCAAAGCTTGCCAAAGTCATAACAGGAAGTCCCTACCAAGAACACGAAAGTTAGTTCTTTAGAAGTTGCAAAGGAGAGAATAACTAATGAGCCTTGTATAACCTGGATACCCCATATGCTTGGACGGTTTCCGTTAAAGCCTTTTGTGCGCAACCCTGTTGAATATCGGTAGATTCGAGTGGAATGTGAAGATACAAACAGTTTCTTGGGACCTTAGCCCCAACACCTAGTTTGTTTAAAGAGCATTCTCTCAGTATATGTTTCTAAGCATGTAGCAAAATATGCAAACTAAGTCCAACAATTAGGCACCTTGAAGCTTTTGAGCTGCGTTTTGGAAGATTCTATCGGGAGAAATATCGAATATGGTGGTTGAGCTCGGCCAGTTAAGTCTATACGGCCGAGTATCCATTCCATCCGATAAAATCACAACCTGTTTAAGCCCGTCCAAGTGTCTCACTGTGCGAAGCAGCTTATCGTCGATGAACTTGGTTGCAATGCAGTAATGTTTCAATGGTTTCTCCAAATCCATCCGAGTGTGAGGTGGAACAAAGCACCCGGATCCATAAACAGAGGCTCTGCAAATACATACAAATAAACAAAAAAAGTGAGCATTAGGCTTAGCCGCGAGTTTCGGAAACTGAGAATCAGATTACGGATTGCCTCGTTTGTGAGTCTCCTGGAAACGAAGAGAAGCTGAATCGATGGCTGATTGGAGTAAGGGGTCATTTTCATTGCCGAGTTGAGCTCTGAATAACCATCCGTTTCACATCCTGTTGTTGTTGCTGAAGATGAACTTTGAGACGATGGTCGTGGTTGGCATTGGCACACATGCAAATTTCAGTAGACAGTCCATCAGGATTTTGGATATTTGATAGGTTTAGAGTTAGAGGAGTTTAGATATTTGATTAAGTTCGGAGAGATTTTCACTAAATATTTTATTTAAGGCTCAGTGTACCGTATAGATGGGTAAAGCACTAAAGCAGGTGTAGAATATTTCTCTATTGCTAATATTATGGTACCTACTTTTCAAAAGAAAACAATGATAAACCGTCTGATCGAAAAAAACTGTATAAAGTAGTTATCTCATATTAAAGAAAGATAAAAAATTTGATACATAGTTTGTGTAAATTAAAATTAACGCGTGTTTTTTAAATTTAGGGTTAGGAGTTTAGTTTAGGGTTTAGGTTGTAAGGTTTAGAATTTAAGGTTTAGTGGTAGAGTTTAAGGTTTAGGGTTTAGAGTTTAGAACTTAGGGTGTTAGGGTTTTAGATTTTGAATTTTATAGAAGGGTTGTGTAAAAATATTTTACACAGACTGAGTATCAAAATAAAATCCTTAAAGAAATTATATCATTTCTATTTAAGTTATAATAATTGTTTTTTTTTCTAAAAAATTATTTAGTACATTTTCTTTTGTTGCTTTATTTGATTCTTAATTGCCTGTCTTTCATTGTTTTCAATTTTTTCTCTCTAAAAAACCAATTAATATTTTTTTGATGAAAAAAATAATTAATATTTATTTTAGCTAATTGTGTATTAAATATATTGAACAAGAAAAATATAGAACACAATGTGAGGTGAGAGAATAAATTTTCTATTGTTTGTGTATCATAGGAATGTGCATAACCTTTCTTATAGGGCTTCAAACATCATAGATTACATGAATGTGAACTTCAAACATCACAATACAATGAATATATAATTTATCTTTTGGAGTTGGATGGGCATCCATTCAACTTCAAGCATAGATTTCATTTCTCTAAATTGAATCGGCAGGATAAAATTTTAAAAACTTGAAATAATATAAAAACCAACAAAAACATGCATTCAAAATATGTAATGATCGGAACCCAACAAGTGTCCCAGTGGAAAAGCAGACGATGTTCATCCTAAAAGACATGAGTTCAAATCGTTTTGTCTACAAAGTGTATGCCCAGTGTCAAAGGGAAGGATTAAGAATATATATGAATCTAATCACCTTTAGAATATTAAAAAATTGTAATGATTGAATTAGGATAAAATACACAAATAATCACTACACTAAGTAAAAATGATTTATTTGGCCATTGACGTTTTAGAAATTATAAAATGGCCATTAAAAATTATGGAATTGTTACAAAATGATCAGTGAACTTTGTCAAACTATTACAATATGGCCATTAAAACTTATCGAACTGTTACAAAATTGACCTCGAACTTATCAAAATTTCACTATTTTATAACGTGCAGTGACCCTTTTGTGATAGTTAAATAAGTTTAATGATCATTTTGTAACTTCCAAAATTTCAATAGCTAAAATAATAGCTAAAATATCATTTTACTTAATTTAGTGACCATTTGTGTATTTTACCCATCAAATTATTATTTTTTGAATAATGATATCTGAATTTTATTAAACACTGTGAAAGATATTACAAATATAATGATCAAAAAGAGAGAGAAAAAGAGGACTAGTCCACTAAAATCTCATACAAATGTGCAAAGAAAAGCAAATACTTCCATGAAGATTAGCATACATCAAAACCCAACAGCCTTCATGGATCTCTTTGTTTCTAGCCAAACGAGACGCTTTACGAGATAAAAAAGAGTGATGAGCGAACCAAACTATCAGGCAGATTGCTCCACTACACAATTCTATTTTACATCGACTAACAAACCATTGAACGAGTGTGGATCATTCTTTTCTATGACCACTGACGAAATCAAATCAAAAAATTAGCGCCGTGAGGATCTCTATACGAGCACTAAACGACGGCTAAGGTATATTAAAATCGTGCCAAACGAAAGATGAAACGAACTACAAAAACAATAAAAAGCGTGACACAAAAGCATAGATCCTTATTAAAATTGAGAAAACAAAACATGAAAAAATAAGAAAAATAATGAAAATTGATGGTCGACAATTAGTACTAAGATTGATTGTCGACAGCCGGCCAAAAAATTAAAAAAAATGTGGGGCAAAAATTTTTAGAGAAGAAAAAATTTTATCTTCAAATTATTATTGTAAAAAAATATATACAAACACGTAATATCTTAAATGCACAAGAAAATAACAACATAAAAGAAAAATACTATGTATACAAGCATATCAAAATCTCATTAACATATATAAATATACATAAAGTTGTAAAATTAAAAAAAAACACACAAATACATAACCTAACAAGTGGTCTCAGTAAAAAAGCGAATGGTGTTTATTCTAAAAATTTGGGTTCAATCGCTTTGACTACAAGGTGTGTGTGCGTTGTCAAAAAAATTAAAAATATATATAAACAAATACTACCTTATAATCATCTTTAGACTATTAAAAAATATAAATACAAACATTAACATCACCATGAACGCAAAGATAAATAAGACACACACAAAAATGTCTTTTATGTTCTTTCCTTTTCTTTATCAAAACTTAAAAAAAAAAACTTTTAAAGTTTCTAGAAATTTTCAAACTTTATAAAAAATCAAATAAGGCGTTCATTTTTTGTGTGTGCATTCAACGATGTTTTTTCTATTTTAAAATTTTATCAATTATCTCTTAATCTAAGTTTGATTATTAAATCTAATAATATTTGTATCAATTGGTGTCAATTATCGTTTCATTTTGTTTTAACATGGCATTATTTATAAATTTATTGTTTTTTAATAAAATTTCAGATTCTCTTAGAATTTTTTCTTTAAAAAATAAAAAATATAATGTGATAAAAGCATTATGTTATGTGACAGTAATATCTTTAAAATTTATTATAATTTAACGGTCAAAAATCAAAATTGATTAAAAAGACTTATTTAATTTAATTTCGCGGTTTAAGTGTTCAAATGAATGCAAAGAAAATTTATGGTTTTTTTCTTTTCTCAAAACTTTAAAGACTTCATAAACTATTAAACGAAACAAAAAAATAAAAAAAAATATAAATTTAGTTGCCAAGTATTAATCAATCCCACCTCTTAAACCCTAAAATGGGTTAAACAAAATAGAAAGAGCCACTAATGAGTTGATTCTAAATCCATTGCTCATATTTTCTAATACTAATCATGGGATTGATAGGGGAGGGATTTTATTTTATTTTATTTTATTTTATTTGTTTAGATTATAGATATATCATTATCAAAGTGACAATGTAAGGTAGACTGTATTTTGTATAAAAAGTATGTTTAGTGGGGAACTTGGTAATAGAGTTTGTGAGGGTCAAAATAAAAAATTGAAGGTTTAAATTGTTTTTTTTTTCAAAAATTTAAATGATTTAATTTGATTTTTTAAAAAAATTTGAGGTCTAACTAGAATTTTTAAATGTTTAAAAGGCTTAATAAGAGATTATAAAAATTATTGGAGGGATTCAATTAAAAATATTTAAAAATTTTAAAGTTTAATATGAATTTTTAAAATCTTTGTGGGGCCAAATTAAATTTTTAAAATTTTAAAAGAATAAATTATAAATTTTTAGAATTTTAGGGGGACGTGGCCCCGTGGGTCTTCACTGCGTTCTGCCCTTGGTTTAACATGCGTTAAAATCTATAAAGTACACCATCATTATGCTTTCGCTATGTACTTTATCACCCATGCAAAACTAATCTACAATTTTTCACATGCAAACATTCAACTTAACTCATTATAGTCCCTTTTTCTTTTTCTTTTTCTTTTTTTTAAACTATGTATAATCGTTACTAATGTGCAGGTTTAGAGCCACCCCTACATACAATAATACATAGCATGGAGCTAACGGTGAGATCGACACAAAATATATAATCATAAAAGAGACGTGTGAGCAGTTTTTTTTTTTAGTATTGTCGAATTATCAATAGTGAAATAATTGGGGGAAACAAACTTAAAATATATTAAAATTTCATTTATTTAAGTATGATTTTCAGCACTCCGTCCACAACACCACTTCCAAAATTTTCGCCTCATGGAGTATTCCCACCACTTGTTAATCCCCATAGTTTCTACTCTTTTGCTAGTTTTCTTGGTTAAGTGTTTCAGAAATCCCAAGTCCACAGGCAAGTACCCACCCAGCCCTCCACAGCTCTACCCTTCATCGGCCACCTTCACCTCTTAAAATCCAGATTGCCTACATCTTTGGAAAATCTAGCCAAACGATATGGTCCCTTATTGCGGTTACGCTTGGGAGCTACTGAGTTCGTTGTGTCCTCGGATGAAAAATCGGCTCGAGAAATACTGAAGACGTTCGACGCCGATTTCGCCTCCAATTTTCCACCCGGTCCGACTACTTTCAACATATACAAAGACAGTTATTTCGTCGGAGCTCCTTATAATGCTTATTGGAAATTCATGAAGACACTATGCATGACTAAGCTGTTTACGGGCTCGCAGCTCGCTCGGTTCATTGGTATTGGAGAGGACGAGACATGCAAGCTCATAAAATCACTGCTGAAGAGGTCTAAAGCAGGGGAGCCGTGTGACTTGACGGAAGAACTGTCCGAGGCGACAAATAACATGATCTACAGGATGATGGTGGGAAGAAGATGTTCAAACAATCTTGGACAAGCCGCAGAGATCAGAAAGTTCATCTTAGATTCCTTGAAACATGCAGCAAAGTTTCAGTTAGGAGAAATGTTTGGTCCATTGAAGAAATTCGACCTCTTCGGTAACGGAAAGAAGATTATATCGGCTCTAATGGGATATGATCAATTGATTGAGCAGATTACGAAGATAATGATCTGAACAACTGTGGAAATGATCACGAGAAAGATGTGGACATTTTGTTGGAGACTTGTAAAGACACAAAGGCAAAAGTGAAGGTGACTAGGGAACAGATCAAGAACTTTTTCATGGTAATTTTATTACTATTATTCATGCGATCGTCTCGAAATCAAACAAAACATTTGTTGACAAACTGATGTCCGTCACTTTGTTCATATAGGAAATAATTATGGCTAGTGTCTATACAATAGTAGCAGCAATACGAACTGCAATGGCGGAGGTTATCAACCATCCCAACGTACTCAAACGCCTTAGAGAAGAGATCAACTCGGTCGTGGGGAACAACAGGCTGATCAATGAATCCGATGCATCAAAACTCCCTTACTTGCAAGCAGTTGCCATGGAAACCCTGAGGCTGCATCATCCATCGCCCACACTTCGCCGGCTTTCAAGAAAAGATAGTAAAATCAACGGCTTTGATCTCAAGGAAGGGACTAGAGTTTTCATCAACATCTATACAATAATGAGGGATCCGAATCGCTACGAGGATCCTGAAAAGTTCATGCCTGAGCGGTTCTTAGGCAATAGTACTGATGCGAAGGCGCAGGATTTTCATTACATTCCATTTGGCAGCGGAAGTAGAGCTTGCCCTGGTTCATACCTTGCAATACCCGTGATGCATTTGACTATTGGAGCCCTTATCCAATGCTTTGATTGGAAAGTGAAAGATGGGGAGAAAGCTGATAACAAAGAAAGGGGAACAGGTTATTCGGGTTCATGTCCATCTGCCCTCATGTGCTATCCAAATGCCCGTTTTAATCCATTCGAGGAATGAGGCCAGGGATTCGAAAACATGTATGATTTACGTTGAATAATGTTTACTCAACAGAAAATGGCAGCCATGATCATCAGTGTACTGCTCGAGAAAGAAATATGCAATCCATTTGATACCATCTAATAGATTACTACATAAACAATGAGATTAACTATCAGCAACCCCAAACAAGAACAAAGATTTGACACCTGAATGTAGATAAGAGTTTCCTCAAAACTAACAAACCGGAATGGTAACAAATAAAAAGAACTGAACTGACTCTTCATTCTTCCTCTTCGCCTTCATTCTCAGCAATGTTGAAGTAGCGGAGTTCATAAACATTACGGTCCTTGTTGGAAGCAATCACCCGAAGCCAATCACGTACATTGTGCTTCTTCAAATACTTCTTAGTCAAGTACTTGAGGTACCTGAAAACCAAACAAACATCAACAAAAACTCAACTCCAGCTTTAAAACAAAATGATTGTTCTTCCTCCTTTAAAACAAAGAACCCAAGACTTCAGAGAAGTATCAGACAGCAAAGGATCAAAACAGAAGAATTTAACCATTGGACTTGAAAGTTCTCTGTTTTATACATAACACAAAACAGCTAAAAACATGAAGTAGCAAAACGACATATTCCTTAAAAAAATTAATTCAATTTATATCCCCTCTGGAAGGGAAAAATGGATAACAACAAAGTAAAGACTGCATTATAAAGGCCTCAGACATCCAAGGAAGGATTAAAGCAGCAGTAGCTCTCAAGCCCGGCGAAGGCGAAAGCTCTCAGGCGGCCACTGCGAATGTTTTTGAGAAACAAGCCTTAAAACTTGTCATCATCGACCTTGACCTTGACCTTTATCCCTAACCCTAATCATAAATTTAAAAGAGTTCACCCATGCCTGGTTGCTTAACATTCAAACAAACCTTAAGATCTAAGAATTCAGAACATTTCAATAACACAACCAAAAGATCAAAAGAAGAAATGGAGAACGTACCGCTTAGAGAAGTTGGAGTCGGAGGAAACGCTGATCTTTGTCTTGTCGCGGGTGACGGTAACGGAGTCGCCGAGAGCACCGGCTTTACCGCCAACCTTGATCCTTTCCTGAAGAAACTTCTCAAGAGAAGCGATGTCCATGATCTTATCTTCGACCGGCTTCGAACAATCGATGGTGAAGGATGCTCCCTTCTTCTTTCCCTTAGGTCCAGCTGCTGCCCCGCGACTCATTTTCGCACCAACTAACTGCGTTGTCACCGAATCAAATCAATAAAAAGAAAGAAAAGAGAGGAAGGCAGTGATAGAGAGATTACCTTGGGCCGACTCTGCGTTTTGAAGCTGATGAACGGTGATGTTACAAAATGGTTGGAGCAGAGTCTAAAAGATATATGGAAAGCTAATTAGGGTTAGGGTTTTTCACTTTTATTTACACCTTTCCAGTGTTGTGGTTGGGCTTTAGTTTGTGTAAGGTGTTGGGCTCTCAGCTTAAAATAAAAAGATATAATCATAAATTAGCCCCTCAATGCTTACACCTTTTGTTCATTTGGTTTTTATTATTATTTCAATTAAATTTGTCTCTTAACCTTTCAAAATAGTTCAATTTGACTTGCAGTCATTCAAACGTTGAAATTTTAAGGTTAAACTATATTTGTGGTCCTTGAACTTTTAAGGTGCTAACATTTTAATCATTGAATTTTTAGAACTTGTATTGGTGAGGTTCAATCACGGTACCTTGGAGAGGAGATTTAACATCTAACCACCACACAAAGTTATGAAGTCGTATTGATATTCAGGGACCGAGACATTGTGAATGTGAAGGGTTGTTGTCTCCGGTAGGGAATTTTTTTTTTACCTTTGATCCTTTATATTTTTTAAAAAATTTAAAAATAATTATAAATTTGCCTCCTACCTTTTAAAATTTATGTTTTGTCACTTATCACTAAATCCTGGTTCTATCCTTGTTGATATTGGAAAGTAACATTTTTTAAATAGTCTAAAGACA
Organism: Hibiscus mutabilis; assembly: GCA_019671005.1. Classification (NCBI taxonomy): domain Eukaryota; kingdom Viridiplantae; phylum Streptophyta; class Magnoliopsida; order Malvales; family Malvaceae; genus Hibiscus; species Hibiscus mutabilis. Next base: position 6,352,502 of record CM033756.1, read on the forward strand.
ATTATAATGTAATATCTATCCATATATATTCTTAACCCTTTGACAATGCGCATACACCTCGTAGACAAAGCGATTTGAACTCGTGTCTCCTAAAATGAACATCATCATCTTTTTCACTATGACACTTGTTGGATCCTGAAAAAGTAATATTTTTATATCATATTGTTTCATTTATTTTATGAAAATGTTTTAATCATAACATAAATAATAAATGATATAATAACATATTTTTGACGCCAATTGAAATATATTGATTTAGAAACATTATTTATAATTTATGTTATAAAACTAAAAGATTAAACATAACATAAATTAATATTTGTGTTGTGCATGAGATTTGAGAGAGCTGTAAGTGTGGGTTGAAACAAATAATATAGAAGATGTACGGTTACTCCAAAACGTTGCAATCTGGAAGGGTCAACTCACAACTTTGCGGCTAACAAGTAAAAATAGCGATGAAAAATCAAAGCGAAAAGCTGGGTTTTCTTCTGTCCAGCGTCTCGACCCCAACTTTTCTCCTTCACAGTTTTTAAACCCCGTTGAAATCTTACTCACTTTTGATCTCGGTTGTGTAGAGACCCCCTTCCGAGAGGAATCATCGGCTTTCTCGAGTGTTCGGTCTGGTGAAAGGTAATGGGAGACAAAGAGCGGCTGTGGGGTGGAAGTTCGGCCTCACTGTTCTGTGGCGGGGGTCGTGTATTGGTAGTTATCTGGATTTCGGCAAGTTTCAGGTTAGCCCCGATGCCTACATTTTTCATGAGTCTGACGCTAGTCGACGTGAGCTCTCATTGTTGTGTTACTGGGGTTCCGATGTTACCACTGCTATGGGTGTCGGAGAATGTTCATCCCACATTGGGTGGGAAAACATAGTGAGCTTGGTTTATAAAGGAACTTTGTTGGCCTTCTTTATTGAGGAGTGATGGACTAGGTTGCTTGGCTGGCTCAGTTCACGTCAAAGACACATATGCGTGCATATTATTTTTTTATAGAAAATTCGGAAGTTACGTTTGACCCATTTTACAAGTTCGTTATTTTTTTTAACGTGTTTAAAACGTTTTGAACCTTGACTGTTTCACGTCTAAATTTGTTCATCAATAGACCAGCTGTTACAGCTATTTTAAAACAGTTTTAGAACGTGTTTTAAATGCTTTAAATACAGGGATAAAGCTGTATTATCCTTAAAATGAATTTAGGTTTTATCCCTATATTTTCACCTATAAATAGGAGCTTTCTCAGCTCATTTTTATCATCCGAAAATTATACAACATCTTAAAAAGTTCTCTTTGTTTTCTTGAGTCTCATACTGTTTTTTAGTAGCAGCAACAACACCGGTTGGGTCGAATTTGTTTCTAAAACAGTGGTGTTCACTATGACAAGATTCAAATTCCATTTTTTGATTTTCTCTTATTTAATTGCCTGTCAGTGCTAAATCGCTGATTTTGCCGTTTATATTCCAACAATGGATACCGGAAGATATCATTCATGGGTTTCCCCCTCGTACGGGTATTGTTACTGTGAGTTTTTGGAAGCTCCCAGGGAACCATGGCGTCAGTGAAAAATTTTGATCTTCGCTTTGCTCTGTGGAGGCGATGAAATTGCAGAGGCTTGCTGTGAGAAAGATTGTTGCTTCCCTGGAGAGAAGAAACAAAGTCAGAGGGTAAAATCTTTAAACTTTGAGTTTTGTTTCTCCTGGTTCTCTTTTTCCTATGGCTCTGCTGGATTATTAGGTTTTTTCCTTTATGTCAGGACAGCCGGTAACACTCAACCCTCTTTGTTGTTTTCCAAGTTTTTAGGGATGTGGTCTGCCCCTGTATGGTCACAAAGATTTTTTTGCAAGTGTTGACTTTAGACTCGTTGGAGATAACGTCCCATCACTTTCGGGATTTTTAATGTTTTTTCCTTGGATCTTTTGAAATCTATAAAGAAACGAACTTTTGGCTTTTTTCGATTCAATCTCCGTCTGTGTCAAACCTTTGTTAACCGAGGCAAGAGGGGACACGTGTTTAATGGTGAACCTAGCAGAAAAAGATAAAATTATAAGCTTGGTCCCTTTGGAGTTCATGGGCCAGCCACCGTTGTCTTTATGGTATTCTATCTCAGATTTTTTCTTTGGGCGAATGATCTCTGGTGTGTTGAAAGAGGGCTTGAACTTTTCCTTTACGGATGATTCCAAGAAGAGTTATCAGCGTCATTCATAATCGGTTCTCATTCTACCATCTTTGACAGTGAGAAGGCTCGATTGATGGTGGTTATAACAAGCCCTACTTCGAGATCATCTGTGTTGTTGTATTATTGTTTGCTCGACGGCAAATTTTATCGTCTTCGTTTATTTTTGTGTTAAGGGTTGAGAGCTGCTCGATGTATGATGGTTTTTCTCTTAAAGTTTTCTTTATTTTCAGTCCGACTCAAATAGCATATTTGATAACAAGACCTTGTTTTTTTCAAAATGTGAAGCCGGATAGAACTCTCGCAAAGGTGTCACTTATTCGAATTGTCGAACGATTCTTTGCTCGAAAAATCTTATTATGTCTCCTATCATGTTACTTAAGTTTTATGTTATGTTGCTTTGTTATTATGTTTGTTCTTCCTTTCAGATGTTCCTTCCCCTCCTGTGTGGATGGTGGTTTTCGTTCTGCCTTATGTGGCAGCTTGAGGAACTTGTTTATACTGCTCTTATTCTTTTTTTCTTGTTGAATTAGTTCTCTTTGCTTAGTAAAAAAACTCACAATTTTGCACCATATTGCACCCTAAAAAGTCAACAATTGAGACTTTAACATTTTTTTCATTTTCAACCTATTTTTTTTCATTCACAATATAAAAAGAAAAAAAATTAATACACAATTTTTAGTTTTAAGGGTTAAGATTTAAAATTTAGGGATTTAGGCTGTATGATTTAGAATTTAGTGTATATGGTTTAGTTTTTTAGGGTTAGGGTTAGAAATTTAGGATTTGAGTTTTATAGGGTAAATAACAGGCTTGTGTAAATTTAATTTTACACGACTTGTATATCAAAATATTACTCATATAAAAAAACCCAGTGATATAAATGAGGATAAATGGGTAAATAAGGATAAATGAGTTATTTTGTTCAAAAATACTTCTGAAAAAACTAAATTACTATAAATTTTAAACTTTTAAAAACACTTTTCAAAGTTATCTATTTTAAGTTGCGTTTGGTCCCGAAAGCGTTTTTAACACTACAAGCACTTTTTAAAATATATTAAAGAACAAGCCTTAAAAGTAAAAAATATATATACACATTTAATCATATCAGAATATTAAAAGAATACTAATAATAATAACTAACAGGGGTTGGTCCAAGTGATAAATAACTTGGTATCACTTAAGTAAATCTCGAATTTAAAGTCTTGTGTATACAAAAAAAATTTGTTAAAAATTCGACTATTAAAATTAAGTGTGCGACTCTAGTCGGTCTGTATTAGTTAAGGTAGCAAAAAAAAAAAGAAAATAATAGAAGAGGAAGGGGAGGAAGTGTTGGTTGGTGGTCGGGCGATAGAGCAGGTGAATGGGAATTGGTGTGAATCCCAATGACATCCGATTGCAATAATAAATGCAGTGAAGATCTTAGAGAATGGGCAATGATTGGTGATGATGGAGTTATCAACTACTTACTATATGCTTAATTAACAACATTGCTTCAATCTTGTGGTTTGAACCCATCTTTACCAATTCGTACCACCATTGGATCATTTTTTTATTAGGGTAAATTATACCCACACTTCCTAAATTTTTAAGGCGTTAATATTTCAATTATTTTTTTAACAATTTTTACTTATGAGAAAAAGGGGAAATTTGCTTGAACCCTCGATCTAGGAGTAAGATGTCAACTTAAATATTTAATCACTTACTTTAAAAATTATCGTTTATATTTTGATTATTAATCTTTTAAAATCGCATTAAAGTCATTAAATTTTTAATTGACTCTCATTATAGTTACTTTTTTTTCAGCTGTCGTTAACTAGTATCTTTTATAATTATAAAATTCATGTTATAATTAATATATGCTCATATTGAATTAATTCCGATCACAATTTAATATGAATATTGTTTTTTATCGACAATATTACAAATTCTTAACTTAGGTGTTGTTGCACATCTACTTTCCCATTAATTGGAAACTATATATTTTTATTTATTTTGGCATCTATTTTTTATTCGCAACAGAAGGACAAACGTATGGTAGATTTGACTTTTCTATAAAGGTGAATTAAAAAAAAATTAAATACTAACATGCAAAAACGGATGTAATTGTAAATAAAAAACCCTCAATTAATCATGGCAAGAGCCACTGAACCTGTCTGCAAAGCTAGCAAGGCAAACCCTTTTCTTTTATCTTTCAAGAGTTACCTGCACTTTGCATATATAAGTAGGCAGTAGCTGAGTAGCTGTCTCCTTCTCTCTTTCATAAAATGCTTTGAGTTTGCTTCTGCACTTGCGTTTGCATTTGGTAGCTGCTGTTTCATTATTTCTTTCCTATCTATATTTATACATACATATTTCTTTAGTTTAAGTTCTTCAATCTTCATACCTCAGTTTTACTTATACCATGAGCAACATAGCTTTTGATTATCAGGAGGTAAGCTCATTTCTTCATCTTCATTGTTGCTAAATATACTTTCATTTTTTTGGTTTTTCTTAGAATATTGAGATTGAGTTAAGCGTTTGATGATGCTGTAGGAGTATACAAGGAATTCAAGAGGAACTTTGCTTTTCACTTGCAGATGGTTGCCTTTCTCTTCTCCAAAGGCCCTTGTTTTCCTTTGCCATGGTACCCTTTTTCCAGTAATTTAATCTGCAATTAGTGTATAATTAACCAGCTAAACACCCCCCAAAAAAGTAAAAGTAAAAGGTGAGTTGGATCATTAATGGCGTTTGCAGGTTATGGCATGGAGTGCAGTGGACTCATGAGTGGGAGAAATTATTACATGGTCCGGCTCACCATGCTATCCATAGTCTCATCCAATGAGATTCATTCATTTAATGACATGTATGAAAGAGGCAATAAATACTCTTAATTAATTTCTTTTCCTTTTCCACCTTCTTTTAATATAACCAAAAGCAATATATATATATATATATATTGAAATATGAACTCTCACAAGATCTGTATGATATTATAGGCCATGCATCAAATTCAAAACACGTAGGTTTCACAGGATATGCCATGCAAAATCTTCTGTTTCTTCTATTTCTGGTTTCTGTGCTGAAAACAAAATTGTGGGTCATATGGTTTTGGTTTGGTTGCCAACTAACTGTATTTGGTTCATCGCTCCCACCAAGATTTCTCTCATTAAGTCTTTTTTTTATTTCTATACATGGCCTACACTAATAGTATAGTTTTTGTTTGATCTCAAGACTAGCATTAATTCGATACCGTGACTTTTAATAAAGTGTGGAACCAGGCTGGCCGCGGCGGGACATGCCGTGTTAGGGATCGATTACGAAGGACATGGAGGTCCAAGGGTGCTCGATGTTATATTAAGAAGTTCGAAAACATAGTTATTGACTGCAGTGACCTTTTCAAATCTGAATGTGGTATGTATGCGTCAACTTGCCATAATTACTTAGCTAAATCCTTTTGTTTTGCTCTAAATCGTCCACCTATGGTTGAATTTTCCAGCTCGGGAAGAATACAGGGACAAGAGCAGATTCTTGTATGGAGAGTCAATGGGAGGTGCAGTGGCCTTGTTGCTTCATAAAAAGGACCCTTGCTTTTGGAATGGTGCTGTTCTTGTTGCTCCCACGTGTAAGGTAATGGACTCTAAATGGGAGATGGTATATATACATATATATATATGTATATATTCATATATGATCTGCTTTTCAACTATTATAATTGAACAAAGTGTTTGCAGATATCAGAGAAAATGAAGCCACACCCGGTGGTGGTTAATATATTGACCAAAATGGAACAAATTATACCTAAGTGGAAGATAGTACCCACAAAAGATGTCATCGATTCGGCATTCAAGGACCCTGTTAAGCCAGAAATGGTGAGGACGTTGACCGTGTCTGATTTTTTTTCTGACGTTTCCGACATGTATTTTTCTGTGTCCGTGTCATACACGTGCCCAACGCTTGTACACCCTCTTGTCTCTCGACGAGCCGTGCTTCGTAGATTTTAAATGATTTAATGCCATAATTATAGCTCACACCCATGGTGTGTCTCTTTGATTTCATGATGGTTGCAGATACGGAACAATAAGTTAATATATCAAGACAAGCCTAGGCTTAAAACTGCACTGGAAATGCTCCGAACCAGCATCAGCCTTGAAGATGGTTTAAATGAGGTATAAAAACTCATCCCCTCTCGTACTCGAGCTCGAGCTTTCGCCCTCACTCACACCATTGTAAAAATTACTGCATTCTTGGGGGTAAGTGAAAAAATAAATGATAGTGGTTGCTGTTAGGTTCTGCATAGTGTACCATGCCAGAAGGTTCTTACTTCTTAGTCTCATTTCTTATATCGGGTTCCCTGTTACACCAGTCAATTCGATCGATCCTAGAACGAGTTAAATGCTGTGGAAAAAAGTTAGGTAGAAAGATTATAGTTGGCAAGGGGGCGATCGAGATCCTGAAGTCTTTTTCATTTATTTTGCATTTAAAACTTGTTGGTTGAGGTTGTTCTTTTGGCAGGTGACACTCCCTTTCTTTGTGTTGCATGGGGAAGCCGATATAGTAAGGGACCCTGAAGTAAGCAAGGCATTGTACGATAAAGCTAGCAGCAGGGACAAAACAATAAAGCTGTATCCAGGGATGTGGCATGGTTTGACATCAGGAGAGCCTGATGAAAACATAGAGATAATTTTTGCAGACATTACGGCTTGGCTCGACAAGCAGTGCGGTGCCATAACTTTCGAGCAGATTCTTCATCCGTTGAACAATGGGTTTGAAAAGTTTGATAATACGACGATATCAATGGCTGCAACAAGTGGTAGAATGCAATCCAATGGGAGATATTTTTGTGGATTGAAGAGATTTCGCATGCAACATCGATCTGCAACGTAGCTTGATAGTAATAATATAAGATTATAGCTACTGTCAGTGTATATTTCTCTGCACTATAACTTTCGTTTCATGTTCTACCAAACGTAAAACTTTTCCGGGGTGATGAAATCAGTGGAATAAACTGCAAAGCTTTGGTTTTTCATTCGAGTTCTATGATTTTTTACTTTGTGTTCTTTAAGCAAGCTCGATACAAGCAAACAAAAGAATGAAAAATGTAGATTCGCAAAGCTCGCTGTCAATTAAGCTTAAAATAGGTAGAAACATGGAACCTAACTACATCTGTTGCTGCTGCTGTCACCATCTAACTATATATTGTTTCAATGGGGAAAAAGCGGACTCTTCCACTGAACAAATATATTTGATCGGTGTATCGAAGGGTGTAAATACGAGACCTTAAGATGATGATCCATTGTTGGTGTTGCTGCCCTCTTTGGCTCTTGAGATATCAGGCTTCCTCTTGTGCGGGTCATCCTCCGTGTTGGGTCGGAACTCGATCTTTGCATTCGGGTCAATCGTTTCTTGAACCACCTGTGAATCCATACGGAGAAATCTCACACATGTCATCATCATTTCCAACACATTATTAGCAAGGTTTATTTATGTAGCATGTTTTAACCTCAGCGAGCTTAAGCATGGTGAATTCCCCTGGGTTTACAAGATTAAAAGGTCCAATATGTTTGTAATCACTCATTTTTTACCTGTAAATACATATTAGTGTTGCATGTATGTTTATTATATTATATGTTTATTGTTTGCATGAGTGTTACTAATATATATAAAGTGTATGCATGTATATTATAAGCTATATATGTATACGTATTAAGGGTGTATGTGTGTCGCGTGTGTATTTAGAGTATGAGCGTATATGATTAATATATATAGATGTTATGATAATTATGGGCAGGATTATATGTACGTATGTCAATATGTTATACTTGTATAAGTATAGGGTTGTATCATGTATATGTATTGCCGTTATAATTATATTATTATTAATATTATTGGGCTGGTAAAATGAAAAATTAAATATATTAAACCCAAATAAAAATGAAGTCCAAGTCCAATTACAAATCCAATTACAAGGCCCAGTTGGCCCAAATCTAAATCTTATCTAATTACAATGTGCAGGTGGCTGTGGGCCGTTGGATCAAGATCTGATCCAACGACCACGATACAACCAAGAGGTCAAAAATATCGCGGTGCGCGTGTTTCCACACGTATGGACCGTTCGAGTGCCACGCGCGCGTGTGGTCCACGCGCGACGCTTTAATATCCCACGCGTGTAAGATCCACGCGTTACGACTCCTCATTGCGGAGCTCCACGTGTCAAGATCCGGAGCCGTCTCATCAAATCGAGGCTTCATCCAAGCCGTTCGTCCTTCAAGCCATCTCGACCGTTAGATCGGATCGATCTAACGGCCGAGAAACGCTGCCCTGCCACCGGGCGAATGTCCATACCGCCACCGCGCCGATATTCAGTCCCCGTGTTCAGAACATGCCCAAGACAACAAGCAAAATTGTCAGTTTAGATCTGAAAAAGCAAGATGCAACTTGCAACAAAACGAAGACAATAATATATTTGTAACGGGGAGATGTAAAACAAAAACAGGGAGAGTAGTAACAAAAAAAAGAGAGAACAGAGATCTTGTAAAACCAAAAAAATTGTAACCAGTCGAGATAATCAAAAGACAGTCCAGTGGTAAACACTTGTCTCTTTTTCTTACTTGTTTTCTTTACATGCATATACGAAAAAAAACAGAAACAAAAAAAGGGAGAGTAGTCTTACCGGCGTCGTTTGTGGGTCTTCCCTTCCTCAGTGATAAGCCTTTCGGCTTCTACAAGCCAGATAGGGTGAACTAAAGGGAGGGGAAGACCCCTTGTGGTTTCGTTTTGGTTTTAAAAAAAAAAATTTCCGCTTCGTATTTTCTAGATCTAAGGCAAATGAGGGTGTATCCTCTGAATCCAACCACGGATTCATGTTGAGGACGAAGAGAGGGTTATTTTGGTGTGTTTTGGAAGCCTGTCGGCGCCGGTTAGCGGCGGCCGGCCGCCGGATTCTGGGTTTCAGAAGAACAAAGGAGAGAAAATGAAGAACGTGGTTCTTACCAAAATCAGAAAAATGAAACGAATGACCAAAATTTTGTTTTCGGCCTAAAAGGGGGGCTTTTATAGTTATTATTATTTTGCTAAATGGGTAAATTACGCACTTAACCATCCCGCGTTTTCAATATTTTCGTTTTTGTCTCGCCGCATGGTATAATTACAATCCCAGTCCCTCTGATATTTCAAAAGTTTACAATCTAGTCCCTAAATTACACCGAATCGGTTTAAATGGTAAAATTACACCCTTAACCATCCCGCGTTTTTTGAATTTTTCATTTTGGGTCCGCCCCTTGGTCTAATTACAATTCTGGTCCTTTTAGGTTTTGTTTGTTGTTTCGCAATTTCGTCCCTAAATTACATATTATTGTTCTTTAATTTCATTACCGACTTTTGTTTTTCTTTCATTTCAGTCCTGTATTCTTTGTAAATATTCATGTTCGTATTATAATCGTATATATTGATATTCTATTATTTTATTTAATGTCACTCTTATATGCCTCATATTTTATGTTCATATTTATATGTGTGTTAAGCTCATAATAGTCATGTATTTTTTATCCAGTTATTCGTATTAAAACATGTTATGTTCCATTTGACTCGTAAAACAGCATGTTTTTGTATTTTTGTACGTATTGTATGTTTTCTTGACTTTTAGGTTACGTAGTAGTGTGTCTTCTTTTATGCATAATATATTGTTCCATATATGTTGAAATATGTTTTATTACTAGCATGTATGTCCTTTTGAAATATTTGTTTATTTATATACGTAATTTTTCCTTCATTTTATTTTGACTTGTTAAAGTTGTTGTTATCTATTATTTAGAATAATATGTATATATGCATGTTTTAGTCTAGTATATCATTTTATGTTAGATTAATATTCTGTTATGTGAATATTTATTGCATTTAAATATTTTGCCATGTTTTATATTTTTGCCACTAAGGTTGCATGTGATTTATAACTTGTTAATGCGGTGTCCTTTTATCCGAGCGTAAACGGGGCCAGTATCAGGCGTAGTGATAGTGGTTGAGCATTTACTCTCGGATAACGGGACCCTTAAAATTAATTCGCAATTATGACCGAATTTTAAAATAATCGCCACTCTAATCCGGAAAATCCAATATTAATAAAGCGGTAATTATTAAAGTACCAATTTTGGGCGGTGTGGGGTGCTAATCATTCCCCATCCGTAATCGACTCCCGAACCCAATCTTTTTGAATCTCTGGTTTTATGGTGTCCGGCCTACCTAAGTGGCCGGTGGCGACTCTATTTTTTTATTGCGGTTTCTTTTAAAAACCCACGGAATAAACGTTTTATCCAAAGGAATCACAAACACCTTTCAAAATCCCTTTCAAAAATCAATCGTTTTTATTTTAGCGATGAAGAAAAAAAGGACATCGCTACAATGTTCTCCTTCCATCAACCGCATGAGACCCTCCACCTGTTTCAATAAAGCTTTTTTTTAGCAACACATAACAATGTCGGACGAGCAGTCGAATGATATCGTACGAGAGGAGATTCTCGGCTACGTTGTACGCATTCAATGGGATTTCAGAGCTGTTGAAATGAAAGCTAGGGTCAGAAGTTGCCATGGCGGAACGAGGATCGGAGCAATTAATAAAATTTCGAATGCAAGCAAGAAGAAGATGAAGATGGAAGAAGAGGAAAAAAGGATGGCGAATCGTTTTGGAACTCACTTGATCTTCCACCCATTATTGCTTTGTTAACCAATTGAGTCTGATATTCGATTTCCAGTTCGGTGTAGTTACATACATTGGATCCAACCCAAGTACTGGTGAGATTAAAGGGGTCGGAGATTATAGCTTGTAAAGCTTGCTTACAAGCTTGTAAAGCTATGTAAGCATTTCTAAGCCTTGGGTTTTCGAAAATGAGCGATGGGTCGACGATGACCGCTTCCACTCTGTCGTGAACTCGTCTCTGTAGTGGAGAAGTTGGCGTTGCTTGATATACATAAAATCTTGTTCCCTGAAGCTGCCATGGCTGGCAATGTGAAGCTGCTCACGTGAAGAGATGCTAATGAGGATAGAGAGGGAACATAAGAAGAGTGAGAGAGGAGGGTGGAGAAGATGGAGATTTTCTCTAATAGTGGTTATTCTTTATTAATTTAAGCTTTAGTGGAGATAGAGGAGGCTGGGGAAGACTAGGGATGAATTTTAAATTTTTTATTTTTTTATTTTTGCCACGTCAATATTTTGTCTGATGTGTAAAAAATTAACAGCCACATTAATGATTTTATTGGTCAGCGTTGGTCAAGAGTTAATTTGTTGCAATGTACGAGCTGAAGAATCTAATTGAACTTGTTTTCGTGCAAAAGATAACATTGTTAATTTGGGTCGAACTCAGGGACAAAATAACTTATTTAGCTTTATAATTAAGGGCATAGAGACTATATTTCGGAAATCCAATTTTTTTAAGTGACTTTGGAAATTGGAAGATTCTGCCGTGCTGCACTTTTAAGGTGCTGTTAAAATGATACAACTTTACATAAATTTTTTATTTAGTTGGTAAAAATTTGTGTAAACACTTAAATTCTTATCAAATAGTAAGAATTTAGGTTATAATATAAGAATTTGTGTAGTTATGTAAATTCTTACTTAAAACAAAATATACACAAATTCTTACCTAAAATTATATAAATTATTATATTTTTTTGTAAGAATTTATGTTGGCCGCATTTTAGTAGTTTTTTTTAGACTTTCCCTTAGAAATTAAGTATAATATAAGGGTTCAATGTGGTTTAAGTGGTTTTTTTAGAAGCGGATTTCTAAAACTATCAAATGTTCTCTTTTAGGGGTTTTAAATCTTAATTCCTAAATTAAAATCATAAACTCTAAACTTTAAACTATAGAATATATATTTTTTAATTTTAAGACCTGACCACAAACACTAAAACACCATCCTTGAACCCTACATACTAGAGGCTTATAGAATTTTTTTTACCGCTAATGCATAGAATATTTTTCTATAATATAATTACAATAAGTTCTAATTATTTAGATTTTTGACTAAATATAACTATATTTTAATTTTTTATGTTATATTTAGTAGTATAAATTATAATCGCACAATTATAAGGATTTATATTTTAAAATAATACAAAATTTAAAATTAAAAAGTATAATTATGCGAATTTTTACCTCCTTTCATAACAATTGAAGAATATAATTAGAAACCTCTAATTACACCAATTTCACACAATCCACAAATTACGACAGGTGTCCAAATACATTACAATTGTATAAGTATGCTTAAATCCAATTATATAGTGGTTTTCTAAACACACCCTTGAATTTGTTTTAGTTTGAAAAGTAAACTCAATGGAATAATTTAAATTTCCAAAAAGAGATTTGTCATCATTCCCATTGTTTACCTTTTCATGGTGGATTTGTGAGATGAGTATTCAATTGAACCAAGTTAAATTTTTTTGAATTAAATGAGTTAAAGAGTCCTATTGTATCATAATTGTTATTTGATATTTTTCGAGTCAAGTTAAATTTATAAAATTGAGGTTGAATCAAGTATACTTGTTCGAATAAAACTAAAAAAATAAATTAAAACTTTTATTAATAATTTGACTAAACTTCAAGATAAAACACACAATGTAGAGAACATATATAGGAAAAAACTTTGATACACAGGCCGTGTAAACTTTAGTTTACACGTGCCTTTTAGTTTTAGGTGTTAGGGTTTTAGTTTAGGGTTTAAGGTTTAGGGGTTTAGGTTGCAGGGTTTAGAATTTAAGGTTAGTGTTTAGAATTTAGTGTATAGAGTTTAAGGTTTAAGGTTTAGTTTTTTAAGGTTAAGAATTTAAGATTTGGGTTCTTATAGTGTAAATACACAGGCTTGTGTAAAATTAATTTTACACAGGTATCAAAGTTTTACCCATATATATATATATATATATATATATATATATAAACTAAATTCGATCATTTACGTGTAAAATCATATCATATAAAAGAATAATTACAAAAGATAATCAATTATACTGATGCTGTGATATTAAATATTTTGAGAAACTTAAAAAAATCAATTTAAAAAAATTAAATATTTATAATTGCAAACCCAACCCAACCTAACCTAATCTAATCTAACCAACACTTCCCCGTTTGATTTTTGTTTTTTAAAATATAACAAAGAGAATCAACTTCAACATTCCAAAATTTAACGTTTCCTCTCTCGATTTCATTATTTAATCGACAAGTTAAAAGACAAATGTGAATCAACTTCTAATATCAAAGCTAATTTTAGAAAGGATTTCGGATTCTTTTAATTGACTCAAATGACAAAGCGTTTTAGTATTTGAAGGATCGAACTATAATTTTACTATGTTTTGAGAATGAATAAGTATATTAAGTTCAAAATGTCGTTTTTTTCTTGATTCTTAACTGCATTTAGTCTGAATTAATTAATTAATATATCAAATGCCGATAATTATAAAAGGGGCATGGAAAATTAGTTTGCATTTGTCTATTGCATGTCGCTGGAGAGAGAAATTATATCATTCGTTCTTCCCTATGAGACCAACTAATAAAATGCATCTATTTCATCTTTTTACTAAGTATATTTACTGTAAATCAAATTTAAAAACAGTTTTTACCAAGTTAAAATTTACTTGGTAAAAAATATGAGACGAAAAAAATTAATAAAATAAATTTATTTTATAGGTTGGCCTCATAAATGACGTGATAAGAATAATCTATCTCAGGCAGCCGGCAATGGATTCCATCGGAAGCAACGTTGACTCCCCTCCCTACACGTGGCCCGCATGGATTCATTCCCCACGTTTTTAATTCGAGCTCCAACAACCCATCCTCTAAGAAATCTGGACATCTTTTATTTTTACGTTTTTTTTCTACATTTGGTTGGATTGAATATTAATTAATGACTGAATTTGATAATTTTTTACTTGTAAGATTTCCTTAGCAATTTATACGACTGCATTGAGTGGAGGCAAAATGTAATTCTCGGAAATTGAAAGAAAGAGGTAAGAGTGGGGAAAGTTGAAATTTGAAGTGAAATGCAAACTTGCTAACAATTAGCAATGTAATTGACAAACATCTGCATTATCAACTGTAATAAAAATCAATAAATTATTCAAATTTTTTGGTCGTTGGTTATGGTTCCAAGTACCAGACGATCTACATTTCAGATAACATAATTCAAGATATATTAAGCAACCTTGGTATGAGGTTCAGCAGGAAACTGTTCTACCTAAATTGGGGGTGGTCAATCATCATCAAATCCTATTTACTTCAACGTGATTCTGCCAAATCAATGATGCAATTCACATGGATGTAGTGATTAGGACTACTAAGACATCAACCCCATTGCTTAATCCCCCCAGGTTTAACATTTTGAGGGCAAATTCCAGGTGCACTACAGCATTAGAGCAAAGATTTATATTCAATACACTGACACAAGCGTCTTCGTTTTAGGTTTAGTGATTCGGTCTATGGTTTATAGTTTAGGGCTTCAAGTTTATGGATAGTGGTTAGAATGTAGAGGTTATGCTTTACATTTTAGGATAATATGGTGAGGGATTTAAGTTTTAACCTATAAAAACTAACTCCCTATACAGTGAGTGCTTAGACAAGTAACGTTTTAGAATATAAACCGACTTCACTTAATTTCTTTCACTTCCCCTATTGACATTGCCTTAACATGAATGTTACTTTCAGTTAGAACTTTCTTCCGCTCAGAGGATCGTATAAAATAATTACAATAAAGACACCACGCTTACTTATTTTCAACATTACTCGATCATACTACAGTCTATTGGTGTCTCCTGTAGAATAAGAAAATTTGTATTGAACTATCAAGTACCTAATGTTGATAATGGTCAAGATGTAAGCGACTTTGTAACCGAGTGAGTATCCGTATATTTTGACATCTTCAACTCCATACTTTGATACAATGAAAAATGCACAATGCTAAGGCCTATCTTACCTAACAGGAATTTCATAAAGTAAAAAAGGAGTAGAATACTTAAACTTATTAATGGCACAAATCCTGATAAACCAAGTCAAATTTTGCAGCATAATTGTTTCACTTTGAATAAAATTTAGAGCAAGCAATTGAAATTGTGTTTAAAAAACAGAAGGGCAAGTCATTAGCAGGCAGAAATAAGCAAAGAAACAGAGCAGTGATGTATCTTATGAAAGCCCATGTTTATTGTTTTGACTGTGATGCAGATTTTCTGATGATCTCTTCGGAGGGGATCTCCAGTGTAGCTCCCGCATGCTCCTTACTCGGCTTAACCTCTGCAGAAATCAATAGACAGCGCTTAACATTACGAACCTCAACTAAGCAGTAATATTCTAAGAAGTGAAAGAGGGGATCAAACAGGCAAATTATCGAACATGTGGTGATCATTGAAAGTGAAGCATTCAAGTTGAAAATCAAATTAGCTACGGATGTAAAATTGAGGTACGAGATGCGATGCGATGCGATGGATAAGATGGTAAAAGGTACCGTAGCCGCCGCGTTCGTTAAGCTTGGCTAGAACGATCATGGTGGAAATGAAATGGGAAGCCTCACGTGCTTCCTCGAGGAGTCTCTGGATCTCAGCTCCCAAGTCACGAGACGATTGGAGTCGAATTTCTGACGAACCTCAACGGCGGAGGCGTTCAGCATCATGGTGTCGCCTGCAAATGCTTTCCGGGTAGCTTTTAGAAGGGCCCTGTACTCGCTTAGACTTCTCCTCTTACCATCTTTCTCTCTCTCTCTCTAGCACGGAGTCTTTTGCCTCTCTTTCTGCGTTAATCACTTGCTTGTACTTTGACACGCTCTTGGCAGTCAAATTCTTTCAGGGTAAATTGCAAATTTCATCACTTTAACTTTAACAACATTTCTATTTTGATCATTAAAGTTTAAAATTTTTCAATTTAACTATTAACCTTTCGATTTGCACCTAGTTGGCTATTTTGATCATACAGACAATAAATCAGAAATAAAGTGCGACATGAAATCCACAAGTACCGACATGAATGAGTTTTCACTATCACCCACATCATTTTTTATTTTATATTCTTTCCTCAAACATGAAAGTTTTACAAATTTATACTTGTGTCATGCTAGTGTTGAAATCATTATTTTTTAGTTTCTTTTCCGACCACTCAAGACAAAAGAATTTTTCTCATCATCTCCTACCACTCTATCGATTAATTTTTCTTAGAATCACTTTAAATTCTTAAAATTCAAAACTTACAAAACCACAAACCACTTTGATCTCCAATGTCAAAAGGAATATGAAACCAAGTTTTTTTTCACAAAAATGAAAAATAATTAAGATCGAGTCAAATTTTTGCTGACAAGGCGTGGGTAGTTTCTGTTAATCTGTAGCATTCTTCAATAATTTGTAAAAAAGAAGAAGAAGCCTTTTTGATTTAGTAAAATGATACTTGTCTGTGGTTTGTGAACCTTGTTGCAACAGAGCTATAGGTTAAATACAAACATTTCATCTCATTTCATAGTAATTGTACATCAAATTCATTCTCCAATCAAGACTAGACACCAAAACATGAATCTCAGTGCCGCAATTTACATTTCTTTCTTACAATAATTTTGCACATCCAAAATCTTTTTACACATGCTGTAAACTATTGAATATTGCATGACCCTTACGAATGTCACCACTCATCAAATTGAAAAAAAAATATTTTTGACTGCACAGGGTTGTCCGTTGTAACTTGCAAGTACCAATCCAGGAGGAGAAGCCAACAAATCCTTTAAACATGTATTCGCTCTAATCAAGCCTTGGCATAGGGGAGTATGCTGTCTTACCTCAGGGAATCAACCATCCTATAATCATGTTTTTTTGCGACGGCATCTATAATGGGCTTTCTGATCAGAGAACGAGTTTTCCCCAATAATCTCCATTTTCGAATCTGAATCTGGTCCAAACGAAAAGGTATCCAGTTCAAGCAAAGAGCAAAAGTAAGCCCAAGGAAAAGGCATTCAGATATGTAGGCACAACATTGATTTCTTCTAAACTAATGACTAATAGCTCTTTCGTAAACAATAACCCAGTTCACAGAGGTGACCTTGAGAATCACAAGGCTATCCGGTAAATAAATAAAAGTAAAACACAGATAGGCCACAAAAACATCCGCAATTGCAACCTAAAACCCTGAATATAACAAGGAAAAACTTGTTATTCTACGAGAGAGGGTTATATCACTTGCGGGGGAACATGATATGCAAAGTTCATTGAAGCACCAATTCGAAAACGAAAGACTAGATAAGAATTAAACACAGGTAGTGTGAGTCTAACAATCACTTAATGTGGAAAAAGTTACTTTTCTATCAATACTACCACTAAGAATTTGGCTTCTGCAATATTCTTATAGAACCACAACATCTAAAGTAGCATAAGACCACTAATTATGGTTGGCCACCTAATCTGATCCTCCAAATCACTTCCAGACAAAGGGTACAATACGATTCCAACTGCAAATCTTGTCCTCTGGAAACTAAATTTATATACTCTTTCTCACTTAGCTGATCCAGATGCCTATCATTCGACAATTACTACTCAAGCTCTTTAGTGTATCTCTTCACAATTTGAAAGACCAGTAGAATCCACTCAATCCAGTATCTAGACTCATCAGTAGGCATGCTCAGACACATGTATGAGAGTTGATCTTCATGGTTCATACGGAAAACTTAAAAAATCGAGGATTCTCATGTAGCATATAGGCGTAACTGAACTGATTTTCATCTTGATTTCGGCTAACATAGGTTAAATTTAAATAGATGTACATTCTCAAAGCTGAAAACTTAATAGAACCATTAACGGCATAACAGTGTAAACACCTACAGTTTTGACCTTAATGTCTTGAGAAACATAATTAACAAACAAATCAAACACGAAGAAATGAAGAAAACCAGCATTACTGCAATCATGCCAACAACACCATTCCAAAATCTAAAGATCATAAATCCATATAGGTTAACTGTATTTCCTATAAAAAAGTATAAAATAAGCAAATAAAGTGTCAAATAACAAGAACATTAGCAATACCTCCAAAGTGATCCCCCCAAAGCAACAAGCGATTGTCTTCTTCTTCTTCATCGACCTCATCTCCATACCCAAACTCTCCATCCCCGCGATACCCAGGCTCACTCCCATACCCAGATTCATTCCCTTGAGCATCAACCCCAAATTGCACGACTGGATTCTCTTTCTCTCCACTCCCACCATCCCCTCTCTCCCTCCTGTTGTTCCGGGCCTCGCTTACATCCGAAGCCCAACACGGATCCCCACCATTGCCAAACAGCTCCCCACTCGAGTCCGTTCCCACAGCCACCGGAAAATCCGAGCACGTACCATAAGTCGCCGAAGCCCCCACAGAACAGCACCTTCGAGTCCCGCTCCGATCGGAGCTCCGACCCGACACCGACCTCGACCCACGACGGCGCCGCTTTTTTGGGAAGAGTCTGAAGCTACTTCTCTTGGGATTGGCGGAGATTGGGTTGTTGTTGTTGTTGTCGTCGTCGAGGAGGGTTAGCTTGGAGAATTCAATGGAGAAAGAAGTGGTGCGATCGGAGAGGCAAGGTCGCTTGGGATGGAAGCCATTGGTGGATGAAAGTTTAGGTGGGGTATGTTGGGGATCGGAGGAGTCTAGGGTTTGTTGGAGGTGGAAAGGTCTCCATGAATGGAGCTGGAACGTGCAAGCGTCTACCGAGTAACGCGGGTCTAGAGCCTTGTGCGACATTCAATGGCGGATTCTTCGATGAAAGGACTACAATCTAAACATGGAATTTGGAGATCCGGGATTAGAAATTCCGATTTGCAGCAGCAAATATATAGTTTACTTTTTAAAAATTGAGAGATTTTATAGAGGCTGGACTTGGAACAATTGGAAGAAATAAGACTTCAAATAGTGGGAGAGTAAACTATTGGATCGTGCTCATGCTATGCTACGGTCTTTTTTTATAGTTAGGTGTATTTAATTTATTTTACACCTATATATTAAATTTAAACCTTTAATTTATTAATCTAATAATTTAAATAGAATGTTAGAACAATTTTTCCAATTCAATTTGTTACACTTATCTTTTGAGAGTATGAGTAATTTGTTTAGATGATGTTTATTTTAAAAAATTCGAGTTAAATTATTTTATCTGCACATGAACAGATATTACCTTACAATCATTCTAAAATTATTTTAAAAAATATAAGTATATCCTAAGGGACACGGGTTCAAATCACTTTGTCTACAAGGTGCGCGCATTATAAAATGGTTAAAAATATGTATGAACATATGCTACATTGTAAGCACCTTTAGACTATTCAAAAAGAAAAATTAACTATATTTATAGCCAGAGACGGACGCATAACTTTAAGTTATGGGGCAACCTATAAAATTTTAGGAGGACAAACTTATAAAAATTAAGGGGACGAAAATAGATTTTCAATAGAAAATACATAAAAAAATTTATAAATCATATAAGAATTTCAAATTTTTAGGGGGACGACCGTCCTCTCCAGCCCCCTTCGGTCCATCCCTGTATCCATTAGAATTTTAGAAAGATTATGTTTTCATTATTATATTAAACGTTTTAATCATTTTAGTAGTTGTATCGTTAACTCTTGATAAAAGAATAAATAATAGTTAAATAATAGATATAATAACATAATTAGCTCTCAATATTTATAAATGTTATCGATTTAATCGTAATTAATTTTTGTAAATTCTCTATTTATTTTAAAGATGTTATTAACAAATCCCTCGGACCGATTTGGTTCGAACACCAAACAATCTCAAAAGAAACTGCTGTTCCAAGCCTTGAATACTAATAATCCAACTCCACTTGGAGAATATCCTTGAAAATAAACGAGCCATCGACCTTCAAAAGAAAGAGCTCCACAAGCTTTTCCAGCTCTTCTTCATCTTCTTAGCCCTTATCTTCATGGCTCAAGCTGAGTCAACTCGTCCCCAAACTCCAATGTTACCATTGCTATCACTTTGCTTTCGCATCTTATATGTTATGGTGGTTTAGACTTTGAGGTGCATCAATAGGTTTAAGGAAGAACTGAGTTCGAGATCCATTACCAGGAATTACCTTTGCAAACATAGTCTATAGTCTATATGCAACATATCTCATATTCAGACAAGCATACTACATGAAAATTATAGCATGCCGAGCAAAATCAAACAAGAACATACATTCTCAAGTTAATCATAATACCATCTATATGGTTCATTTCTCATACTAGGCATACTTAAACATATCGTTGCACTCATGTTTAGTGCACACCAACCATCACCTAAGCATACTAACATCTAATTTATTAAAAATGAATCAGGGAACTTCATTATTCTATTAAAATTAAATTAATCGAACGAACCAAAATTATTATTATCGTTTATTTTTATCAAATCATATAACCGTATGAATGCATGAATTCATGTTTCATGGTAGTATCTGTTCAATTTTTCTAGTCTTTTGGTAACATGTATACACTTTACAGACAAATTACTCAAACTCATATATTTTAAATAGAATAATATTTTCTTTTTCACCGAGACTACTTAAAAAAATTCAATACCATTAAATTAAACTTAATCCACTTGTAATTGGTATTTAGGCAATCGCGTGAGGAACCGCAACCCATGGGTGGTCCAGTAAACCCGTTCGCCTGGTATTTTGGTAATTTTGCAGCTACCAAAAATGCGAAGAGGCTGTAACTAACGAAGATTGTGTTTAATATCACGATCTCCACACGATCAAATTAAACATTCTCCTCCGGCATACAAATACATCCATTCGATCAATCCAGACAAGAAGAGAAAGAGGGAGATATGGCATCTGGTTGGGGAATCAATGGCACCAAAGGCAGGTGCTACGATTTCTGGGTCGACTTCAGCGAGTGCATGTCCCGTTGCAGAGAGCCCAAGGACTGCGCTCTCCTCCGCGAAGACTATCTCGAATGCCTCCACCATTCCAAAGAGGTATGTATTTCTCTCCTCCCCTCTTCGTTTGATTTCAATATTTTAACTGATTCGATTCCATGATTTATTCATCTAATTGTCGCCGTTGAAATGTCCTAAAACCCTAATTCCCAACATTATTTCCTATGCAATGTCTAATTAGTATTCTTAGATCATTTCACCATATTATGCATTATAATTTTTATCCGTGATTACTATAGTTTAGACGTAGTTCATGAGATAAATTATTGTTTTCCTCTCCACTGAATATCATGAGTTGTTAAATATTGATCTTTGAGTCTTGAACGAACTGAATTTCACGCCCTGCGGGTCAACAAAACTCCAAATGGGCTGGAATTAGATCACGTAGTTTCTCTCGCCAATCCTTTGCAAATGAGCAGAGTTGTGTTGTTTGGTTTAAAAGTAATTCTAAATCAATGTTTTAGATTCTGGATTTCCCTTATTTGAGAAAAAGGGCAAGTTGGATCCATATCGATAAGTATATTGCTGCTTATGAATTATAACCAGGTTATAGATAGCTTCCTTTGAGAATTCATTTACCTTGAGTTTAATTTGAACTTTTCATGGTAATAGGTAATCTGACTTCTAAGTACATGAAGCTTCTGTCGGTACTTCTCTACAGAATTCCTCTTTTCATTTATAGTTTCATTCCTCGTAGTCATCAATTACCTTCTGGAACCAGAATGGCATTATTTGGTCTTTTTCTCTACTCTTCCATTTCTTTTGGCATCTTATTCCTTATGAAAGGGGATCTGCCAAATTTGTTTCTGCAAAAATCAGTTTTCAAGAAGACGAAGTGTAACAACTTAAAGTTAGGGGCGAAAAGGAAGATATGAAGTAATATATAAGATCTTGAGTTTTATCTGTATGTTTTACTTTTATATAACTCATATATAGGCAGCAATATTATATTATGTTGTTGCAAATTGATTAATATATGCTTTTCCACCCACATTGCTATTAGTATCCCGCAAACCAGAGTGTTTAGGGCAAAGGGTATTAGGGCTCTCTTGATATAGGGATCAATATGACCGACTTTATGGCAGCAGTTCTTTCCGTACAGTTTTATGAGTATATTGGAATTATGCCATCTACGCTTGTGTTTTTTCTTAGAAATGCCAATTTTCTGTAATTTAAGAAATAGTATCACAAGATGAAATGATGTCAAGTGCGATTTATGCAAAAAAAAGGTCCAATATAAGTCTGATATTGTTTAATGGCTTTACTGTGGTGGCCAGTTTGAATGCGTTATCATGAAGGATAAATGAGCTTTGTATATATTTACTTATTTCGTCATATTGGCTTTCTTCTAATTCGTGTAAGATGTGAGCCTAGGTCAATGGTAAAAGACGATCAGACATTACATTTTTTCGACATGGGCTCATAAATTGAGTTTAGATCTCTTGGTTCCTTCCCATGATCCTTGGTGACGTTACCAATGTGGCTGTTTTGGTTAAACGGTGCTATGTTCCATGTGTATTGACATTCATCATGTTCGATCTTGTTAATTATCGCAGTTTCAGCGAAGGAATCAGATTTATAAGGAAGAGCAACGTAAATTAAGAGCTGCCGCACGGAAAGACAAGGACGGTGCAAATGGTGTTCACCATCATGCATAGTGATGGTTTGAGTTCTTTTAAATTTCCAAGAATAATAATGCATGGAGATTGTCGTATTTTTGTTGGGATCTTTTCTGAATAACATTGGTTTCCCTTTCCTTGGAATGGACATTGTTGTTTTGAGCCCGTGCAACAGAGGCAATGATTTAAATTTCATACAGCACCCTGGGTGCGGTAGCAGCATTCTTTAAAAAAATGTTAAATTCTCAAACATAATACATTGAATCAATGTAGTGTAGAATTAAATTTTAAAATCTCACAAAAACTTTGATATATTTAAATCTTTCAAAATAGTAAAACTAAAATTATGAAATCATAGAATTTAAATTTCACCAGCTGGCAACAATATAAGCCGACAAAATCAGTTTGGATGAGTGTACGTCAGCAATTTCCTTCAACAGTTACAGCTGGACAGATCAACTAAAAGGAGTAGAAGATTTCCATCTTCCTGGATCTGACGCCACTTGATTGCAAGCTCACAACAAATTCTGTATACGGCACTACACACTACCTTTACCCCACCCAAATGTTTTTTCTTATTTTCTCGCCTAGCATTCATCTCCTCAAAATTTCAAAACCCTAAACGATCTCGTTTTGGAAGATCTCCATCTCGAAAAAAAAATAATATCGCAGGTAATTCAGACTCTAAATCAATGCATCTTTCCTTTTATTATTTAAACTCTAAAGGACCTTCTCTAAAAATTTCCTTTTGTTTTGTCTTTTTTCCTTTTCAGGGAAGGGAAAGAAAAAATGAGTAGCCGTTCGAGCAGGACTCTCTATGTTGGGAATCTTCCCGGTGATGTTCGCGAGAGGGAAGTGGAAGATTTATTTTACAAGGTTATACTTGGGAAAACTCTATCTTTCCTTTTATTTATTTTTGGTAATCATATCATTAGGCCTTCATTATTTTGGGCTAAATGGAACTTTTTCCTCTGAGAGAACACGTTGATTTTTATGTTTAATTGTGAAATAATTGTTTGGGAGTAGATTAGGAGCAAACAAGTTGTCTTATGTGGAACTTTGAACTTAAAGATGCAAAATTTGAGGATTTATTGTTTGGATTCTGTGCTTGGGGATTAGAAATTTAGGGTATATTGAAATGTTAAAGAAATGAAATTGTGAAGACTGCCAAATCAGGTCTACTAATATCAGTGAGGGTACAAGGCTGCAAGTAATGACAACTAATCAACAAATTTCTTTTTTAGTCCTCGCTAGCAACATATAAGGAAAACCCAGATGTAGCTGTCTTGTACCATACTTCTGGTCGTGGTTTACTTACACGCTTATTCTAGTATGAAACAAAAGTGGGCTCTTTAAAATTTATGTAGTGGAACCGGAGTTTGGCATGCTTGATATAGGTTTCGATGAATCTCATGATATGCCTTTCTTAGATTAGTAAGTTTTCTGTAAGCTTGAAATTTTATATTTTGCTTTTGTTGCAGTATGGTCCCATAGCCCATATTGACCTGAAGATTCCTCCAAGACCTCCAGGTTATGCTTTTGTTGAGGTGAGCTAAGGTGCTGATGTTTTGGTGGTGGTGGTGGTTGTTTTTGGGTTTTTGTTTCTAGTAACAAAGGTACTTTTTCCCCTAGTTTGAAGAGGCTCGAGATGCTGAAGATGCTATTTGTGGTCTTGATGGCTATGATTTTGGAGGACAGCGTTTGCGGGTTATTTCCTTGTCTTGCTTGTGTAGGTAAGTATAGGGTCTGAGCCTCAAGGTTACACTTTACAGTACTTTTGGATTTTGAAATGAAAATGGAAGTTGCATTGCTATAACGGCAGCTTCTTTGGGAAGCTGAAGTGCTGAACTAACTCATTTTGAAGAATGAATATTTAGTTTGCTTACATGATGGAATTTTTTGTTTGCTATACCTTATTGTTGTCTCCTGCCTTTATACATGTTCGCCGGTAAAAAAATTTCTTATTCACTTGTTCCATAAACATATAGGAAACATGTCTCTAGAAGTAGAGACCTTATTTGAAAGCTTAAATTCTGGGTTTTTCAATTCAATGCCAATTGGTTACTTATTACTTCTTACACTTAGTTTCTTGTATAAGTTAAAGGAATGTGTTTGTGTGCTCCTTCATTCGTGGGGTCTGCACGGGTTATCAATGAGTAGATATCTTTTAATGCATTTTGAATCTCCTTCTGTCACGTGGTTGTCAACATGAATTTATGCTTTTGACTTGCATGCTTTCTTGTCAGGAAAGATGGTTTGTCTGTGAAACTTGGTCAGGAATGTATCCCAGCTTTTTGAAGTACATTTTCTTTCTTGTCATGAAAATTGCCTTGTTTGTATTTTATATATGGATAAATGCAGCAAACTGGGGATTGGATATTGGGATCTTGTGGGGATATGTTTCAAATTGCATGCAACTCGTTTGGTTGCAGAGGTATGCTGATCTTTAGATGGGCAGCTTAAAATCACTCCTGTCCCTTATGTAATGTACATAGCGTCATAAATGTCCATGGGTGCTAGATTGGTAACAAAGGAGTCAATGGACTGCATAATAGAGCTGGATTTCCTTTCATGGAATTGCAATAGTAGAGCTGGATTTCAGTGAAGTAAATGCACTGGATTTGCAAGTCATCACTTTGAGCGGTAGAAACATTTCATTGTCACTTTCAGCTCCAGATATTGCCAAGCTAATAGGACATGCTATGTGGATTGACCATATAATTTGGTGGCACAGGAGCTTGCTCATTCTATATCCACTGGTGCCAAAGTATTGAAAATTTAAATTTAAAATTTAAGGATTTTATTTTGCTAGATTGGGTTTCCTTGTGTAGGCAGGTTTGCGAGTTGGCCTTATTCTTTGTTTCCTTATTTAACTGCTAAGGATCTGCGCTTTCTCCTTTTTATTCCTTTTGAATGTGGTGATTCTGACGTGGAAGGGGCATCAAGGCTTTTGGACATAAAAGTTAAAAGGAACGTGTTGATTTTTAAACTTGGGTTCTTTCTGGAGCTTTTGCAGATCTCGATCAAGATCAAAATCTCCTTTGCCTTCTGTAAGTTTATTTTTTTTACACATGTTTAGTCGAAACTTCAAAATTTGAAGTTGCTTTTCTTAAGCATTGGAAGAATAGGTTTCTGTTCTGTCCAATTGTGCGGTTTGATTAATCTAACCCGGGTTGTTAGTCTCCCCTTTTATTGGTTACTATTATGTTTTGTTATATATTTTACGTTGCTGTGAGCAGCGCGGAAAAGGAAGGAGCAAGAGTCCTAAGAGACGAAGTGTTAGCAAGAGTCCTAAGAGACGAAGTGTTAGCAGGAGTCCAAGTGGGAGTTGAAGCAGTAGGAGCAAGAGTTTATCCAGGTCTCGAGTCTTGATCTCTCAAATATTGATTTCATTTGTCAAATAGGCTACATATAGCTCAGTAATATCTGCTGTCAATGTTTTACCATCCATCTCCTATCGTGTCTAATTAAATTTTTATTTGACAGGTAAGTTACCATGCAGAGTTGATGCTGATGCTGATGAAGATCCTATGAAATTGAACTTAAAGCAGTGGGGGAAAAACTTATTGGAACTGTACCAATCATGCTAAAGTTTATTGTTGTTTTGAACCATTTTACTATTGTTTTGTTTTGAACCCCATTGCCTATGGTGTGGAACAATATTATATGTAATGAAAACCATTTTCGGGAAAATAAAGAAATGGCACTCGAGCTCCATTTGTTACTTAAAATAGTTGCCAGAACCGTGGTAAGTATTTGCATGGGGTGCATATGTAGCAGAGTTCAGTTCTGTTGAGGGATGTGAGTGGAATAATGAATTAGCATCGGCACTGGTAACAATGAATGAGGGCAAGGGGAGAGGTGACAAATGCGGGGCCGAAGTCATGTCATTGTTGAAATGAGGGGACAAAGTTGATAAGAGGGAACGTGAAGTCGTCAACAGCCGATGTGCGGAGGAACATAATTCTCCTTTCCTTCCGTCTCGTCTTCTGGTCTTTGTTGGTTGATGACGATTCCATGGCCTCATGGATTGGATAAGAATTTATTACCTTCCCTGTGTGATAAAGCTTTACTTCACGTTAAGCATTCTTCCCCAAGGACATCTCTTTATTGCAACAGATATTTACACATTTAAATTCAATATATAAATAAAATGTTTTACGTTAGATCCCATTTAATTTTAATTTTTAATCTGATAATATATTAGTGATCTTCTAAAAGTTCAAATAAAATTATTTTTATATATTTTTTTAATTTAATTACAAATATTCGATTTATTGATCTATTAATTCAAAGAGTTTTGTTGAGGTTTTATATAAGTTAATTTTTTGAATTTTTAAGTTTGTTTATTTAATTTAATTTCTCATTTCGCTAGATGATAAGTTATTTATAAATTTTATGAATTAACCCTCATATTAGTTAATTGGTTTAAATGAACTTTAGGTGTCCAAAGTATACAATTTTTGAATTTTAGGTGCCTAAAGTATTTTTTTTAAAAATAAGTGCCTAAAGTTTATAAAGTTATAATTTTAGGTGCCTCAGGTTAATTTGCCGTTAATTTTTTAAAAAATATATTTTTTATTTTATTTTATTTTATTTTATTTTTTAAACTTATTTAAAAAAACTATAAATTTTTAAAATTCACAAAATTGCCCATAATTTCGAAATCCCTAACTCACCCAAATTTAAATCACGATTTGAGTGGATTTCGTCGCCAATGGTGCCGCCGCCGCCGACCGCATCCTTCGCCGGACCACTACGGTCGTTTATCCTATCATCCCATCATGGGAAAATGGACCTAAGTCGTGCAAAATGCCGAACGAAGGTCAAAATATTTAAAATTTCATTCGAACGATTTGCGACGAGCGGCGGCTGAACGACAACGATTGATACATGGGTGTTTGGGACAGGGGAGGACGCTCCGGAATCGTGGCCAACGGCGACGGAAGTGGCCGGATTGAGAGATTTAGGTATTTTAGGATTTAGGGATTTTGGGGCTTTTTTGAACTTTTAGAAAATTGAGAGCTTTTTTAAAAATTTCAATTTTTTATTTTTTAAAAAAATATTTAAAAAATAAAAAAATATAAAATTTACCACGTATCACATTATAATTGGTTATCAAAATTTTTTTAAATGACAATTAACCGTGGCATCTAAAATTATAATTTTAAAAATTTTAGGCACCTATTTTTATAAAATTATACTTTGAAGATTTAATATAAAAGATTACTTTGAAGAGCTTTATCCATCCGGATCTGAACAGAAATGATTTAAATAAAGGAAAACGACTGGACTAGACGATTCCTAGCGCAAT
This sequence comes from Hibiscus mutabilis, assembly GCA_019671005.1. NCBI lineage: Eukaryota > Viridiplantae > Streptophyta > Magnoliopsida > Malvales > Malvaceae > Hibiscus > Hibiscus mutabilis. Next base: position 6,380,511 of record CM033756.1, read on the forward strand.
GAGCCAGTCTCTGTAATCCACAGCCACGAACTCAAAGCAGCCTAGAAGTAACTGTCCAAACAATATGCTATCCCCACGCCGACGGTCCTTCACCGCCACCACTTGCCTCATTGAACTCATTTGTGGAGTCTGCCCACCTTATAATTTCCTAGAAAACAAAAAAGGAAGTTGAAACGCCAGCGATTTCAATTTCTATTTACCATTTTTTTGATTGTTAGAACTCGCAACGATGACGGAGACGGCGTTCTATAAGCTCCCGGAGGACGTGGTTCTAAACATATTTTCCAAGCTTGAAGACGATCCCACGAGCTGGGCAAGTCTCACTTGCGTCTGCACCAAATTCTCTTCTCTCATTCGCAACACCTGCTTGAAGATAAAATGCTCCAAAACCATCCCCACCGTCTCCGCCGATCTTCTCGCCCCTTCCTCCGCCGCCCCACCCGGCGGTTGGGCATCCCTCCACAAGCTTTCCGTCTGCTGCCCTGGCCTCCTCCACGCCGGCGTCCTTCTTGAGAATTCAGATTTCGGCCTCGAACGCGAACTCGGTCCCGATGAGAAGTATCACAAACCGGCTAATTTCCATGCATCAACGCCATCCACCGAGCACCATTCGAGCAGAACAGAAGGCAATTCGAATCCAAACCCGAACTTGGACGCCCACGTTCCGGGATCCGATTGTTCCTGGTCTCTTTTTGATGATCTCTATTTCGACACCGTTTACAACGCGTCCGATTCGGTAGAGGATTATCCAATGGAAACTATCGAAACCGGGACGATTACCATCGGGAGTGAATTACCCGTTTGTAAAAAAAGGAAGATTTCTCGATCGCAGAAGTCCCATTTAGCAACCGGCGTTTGGAACTTAAGCCGGGAACAAGGGAACAAGTTATTGGCGAGCCGGTTCCGAGGGGATTCCTTGTACATTTGCGATTGGCCCGGGTGCGTTCACACGGAGGAGAAGCGAAACTACAAGCTCTTCAGAGGTGTTTTCAAGAACTTCAAGAAATCCCGGGTGTGGAGGACGATAAACGATGGGAACCGGAGCAAGGTCGATCTCGACTGCGCCTTCTGTTCCTGCAAAGAGACGTGGGATTTGCATTCGGCTTTCTGTTTGAGGCGGGTTTTCGGTTACCATGACGACGGTGAGCCAGTTGTTCGAGCTTTTGTCTGTGAGAACGGACATGTTTCTGGTGCTTGGACTGATTTGCCTTCTTTGTACACTTGAAAGAGAGACCATTTCAGCATATCAAAATTTCTTGTAAGTTGCTTATTTTCATCGTTATAATTCAGCTTGTATTATTGGGTTTGAGCTTTTTACCAAAGCTCCTCAATTTGGTTTTATATGAACATCACACTGATGCTTGAAACATGATTATACACGTTCTAATTGTAATTGAATCATTAGATTATCCAGTGAGAATTGCCTTTTTTCTTTCAGTAATCCATTTGTTCGATTGTCTTCAATTTGGTTTTATTTGAAAATTATAGCTTTCTGCTAGCACTACAATGGTGTATCAATTGTGTAATGATATGTTTGATTTCTGTTCCATGTCATTCAACATTTGGTCCTGCCCCACGCTTCACTTTTGCTGTTGCAATCTTCTTCAATTATTTTTATTAATTCCTTTGAAGGATCCTCTTAAAAAGAAACAAAAATCTGGGAAAAGAGGAGTCGTTAATATCTATGACATCTTAAATCAAGCAATAGCAGTTCAAGTTCCATGTAAGATCATCTCCTTGGGTCGGATAAAGTCGCCGCCCCTGGTCGTTTGCGCCATCGAGAATGGGATACTTTGGAGTAAAATTATCTCCATCTAACCAACCCTGTTAAAGGATTTTCTTCCTTCCCTTTTTCTTCACCGATCCAATGTTATGTATGGTCCTGTGCCGGAATGGACACGTGAATTTTTAGGAAGTTATATTAGAAATTTAGCAGTGCGATTGCATCTCAGCATCCTTCGGTCCTTCCTTGGTTCAAAGTTGATGCAAGGATTTTCAGTGCTGCTCTTTTACTTGAGAGCTTGTTCATCGTGGGTAAACAACTAATAAAAACTATCCGAACACTCGCACGATATATTACGTAGAAAAATATTACAATAACAATGATCTCATTTATTCCAATATTCAGCTTTATAGGTATTACAATCCAGTGTGCAAGATCATGGTTATTAGGTAACTAAACACAGGCAGTAATCACCATTCTTCAATTCCATTTGACGGATTAATGTTTGGTCTTAGGCCTCTTCACGATCAGCACAGAGCAATGAGCATGATGAGAACAATAATCGCTCACACTGCCAAGAACAGCCCTGAAATAGAATAATATGATAAATTTTGTTAAAACCTGGAACTGAACAAGTTCCCATTGTTTGTCTAATAACTTAAAAGAGATCAGATAACAGGTCTACCTCTTTATAGCTCCATAACCATGGCTACCAACGGCGAGCACCGAAGCATGGTGTTTTTCTACAGCCTCACAAAGAACATTCCTGGCATCACCTTCGACTACTTCAACAACGGCATCATGCACCTGCATGCGTTTAACCAGAAACGATTAGATTGGCTGCTAGGATGGATGTTTAGTCTAAATCTAACATAAAAAACATCTAAAACTTATCTAACAAATGAACTAATCATTCTTATCTCATCTGAATCATTCAAAACTAAAACCAGAAAAAGTAGCGCAAAGATGTATGTTGATGCGTACCGATTTACTAACGCAGAGTTCCTTAGCCGTCTCCACAACCCTGGCAGCGATCTTCCTCAAATCGGCATCCACGTACGGTAATACCTCGGCAGCTCCTACAATAACAGGTGAATTAGAACTAGAGCACAAGACAGTTGAATTCAAGATAAAACAAGGGGGTAAAATGAATACCAGGTCCAGCGAGACCAACAGCAGAAGTAGCAGTAGGCTTGGCATGGACGATGAAGAGCTTGAAAGGAGGATTGGAAGCGAAAGGAACAAAGAAATGATCGAGCGTCCATTCCAACGCGTACATACTGTGTTCGCTATCGTCGATTCCGACTACCATGGCTTGCTTCTCCGACGTTGCCATTGAAACTGTAGGAATTACGAAGGGGTTTGAATTCGAGCTTTGGGGGGAAAAGGGTGTTGGAATAAGGAATTTATTGAGGAACAAAAAGCCAAAACAATGGGCGGGCAAAGCGTATGGCGTAAGCGGGTTTAAATCAGGCTTGGAAGCAGGAAGAGCCAGCTAGAAGACGCGATCTGCTGATTGTGATTTGTTCCCTATCCCCTTATCCGCACTACCTCCAGAAGACTTTGATTGTAGACACAGTTTTATGTTAATTGCCCCTAGCATTTTAAATTATGGATTTATATTCAATATACCTACGGTATAAACTAAAACTTTCTATAAGTGCTTTAATTGTAAAGTTTAAGAATTCAATTTAGAGTTTATGGGTTTAAAATTTAGGATTTAAAATTCATGGTCAATAATGTTTGAACATATACTTGTTTTGAGTGCCTATTTATTTTGGCTTAAATGAAAAATAGGTGCCCGCCTAAAGTATATCACTTTTGAACTTTACGTGTCTAAAGTATTTTTTTTATAAAATAAGTACCCAAAGTCTTAACCGTTATAATTTTAGGTTCCTCGTGTTAACTACCGTTATTTTTTTAAATAATTTTTTTTTATTTCTTTTATAATTTCTTTTATTTTTTAAACTTATTTTTAAAAAAACCCTAAATTTCCAAAATTCACAAAATAGCCCAAAATTCGAAATCCTTATAACTCCCAAAAACTCAAATCACGATTTGAGTCGGTGGCCATGCCGCCGCCCACCACATTTGTCGTTGGACCACTACAATCGTTTATCTTACCTCTCGCCGTCGGAAATCGATCAAATTCGTACAAAATGTCAGACGAAGGCCGAAATATTCAAAAAATTTATTCAAACAATTCGCAATGAGCGGTGGCTGAACGACGGCGAATGGTGTATGAGTATTTGAGCGAGGAGAGGACGCTCCATTCCGTCGCCGACAACGTGACCGATGACGGCGAGAGTGGCCAGATTGAAGGGATTGGGGATTTAAGAATTTGTTTTTTTTATTTTCAAGAATTTTGGTGCCTTTTTGAAAATTTCAATATTTTATTTTTTAAAATTAATTGGAAGAAATTAAAAATTAAAACCTACCGGTGTCACATTTTAATTGGCTAACAATTTTTTTAACTACAATTAACACCGAAGCACTTAAAATTATAACGGTTGAAACTTTGGGCACATATTTTTATAAAAAATACTTTAGGCACCTAAAGTTTAAAATTGTTATACTTTAGGCACCTAAAGTTTAAAATTGTTATACTTTAGGCACCTATTTTTCATTTAAGCCATTTATTTTCTATTTGTATTTATGGATTGATCAGATCACTAGTCGAAATATGGTTAGGGCCTTTATGTGTCTTAAACGTATATTGAATGCGGTTAATATAAATTTTATAATATATTTTTTGATATTTTTGTTAGTCGTTAATTAAAATGAAATATTTTCTCAAATTTTCTTATAGTCATTGCATCCGCTAAAACAACTATTACTCTAACTATTATATCTAAATTCTAAATTCATAAGCCTTATACCTTAAACTAAATTTCTAAAACTAAAGCATTTATTGGAACTTTTAACTTTTATCGCCGGAATAATTACCCTTAAATTATTGTAGGTAATTGGAGTGTAGTTATTGTATAAACAAATTAGGTTTAATGTAATTTGCTAAGATTAGATTGGAATATGAGTCATAATTGGGGGATTTCTTTCCGAAATTAAGCCTAATTACTCGTATTAGAGAATGAAGGACAGACAAGTTTCCAGCATGTGGTGGTGTTCAGATTTGATAGCTTTCCTGTAAAAACGTGAATGCGTGACGCATCCTTCTTGTAGTTCTCTATCTCTTTTTTTGGATTCCATTATTTCCCACTTTGATAACTCAAGACTCTATCTTGCATCTAAACTCTTAACCTTTTTTCTCTTAATATATTCAGTTTTTAATTTAGGGAATTCAACCTGATTAATAATTCTAGTAGAAAAGATAATATCATTCTTTTTAGAAGATTCGTATTCGAAGGAAAGTTTTGTGTACAAGACATTTATAAGTTTATTGAGAGCTAAAATTGAAACATATATTATCATGAGATCCCAAACTAAGAATATTAAACTAATCCAATTTTTTTGTTGCAGGACTATTATCTTCTTTCAAAAGATATATCTGGTAGGACATGTATCGATACTATTTTTGTATTCTAAGATCTTAAGATCTCTCTTTTCTTTTTCGATTATTATTGTTCATCTGCCCATCCCAAAACCCTACTTTACTTTTCAAAACCCTACTTTTCTCTGTAAATTCTAGAGCAACGCCGCAACCCTTCTTTACTTTTGCCTTCTTAGCCGATGGTCGACTATCAATTTTAGTATTGGTTGTCGACCACCGGGTTTATTTTTTTTTTTCTTGTTTTATATTTTGATAAGAATTTTGCCTTTGTGGCACACGTTTTCTCTATCATTGTGACACGTTTCTCTTTGTTTTGTGGTTCGTTTCATCTGTCCTTGTGGCATGATTTTAACATACTTTGGCGGCTGGTTGATACTCGTACAAAAATCTTCACAGCGCTAATCTCTGATTATGATTCTGTCGGTGGTCTTAGAAAGATGGATTCCCACTCGATTGATGGTTGGTTGTCGACGTAATCAGACATGGGTAGCGGAGCAATCTGCCGATAGCTTGGTTCGCTCACCACTCCCTTTTCACCCCTTTAAAGCGTCTCGTTTGGATAGTGACAAGGAAATTCATGAAGGTTTTTGAATTTTGATATGCTAATATCGATGGAAGTGTTTGCTTTTATTTGCACCATTGTAAGGGACTTTTAGTGAATTTGTTCCCCTTTTTTTTCTCTTTTTGATGCAATGTATTGCATTATCTTTGGTGGTGATTAATAAAATTCAGATACCATTGTTCAAAAAAATACTTAACTTGAAATTAAATAATTTAGAATTATTTTGATATTATTAGACTAACCGGTTATTGGTTATGACAAACTATTTTAAAACTTATTTAATAGTAATTGAACATTTGCCTATGTTAATACACCAAATAAGCAAGGAATTAATAGCCATGTGCTATTTGCTTGAGTGGTGGTCTGCTCCATTAGAAACGACTACGCATCAAGGACAAAATAAAGATGAGAAAAGAGGTTATTCTCGTTCGGTATTTATCCCATTTTTAGCATATATGCCCTCTACCTATTCCATTTCATTTGGCCATGAGAAGACTATTTTTGGAGTTTTTTTATTAAATTATTTCTTATTTTAAAGACATTATTTTTTTAAATTATTTATTAAAATATATTATTAATTATTTTTACGGTATGGTGTCGATTAAGTGTTGAAGTTTATTTAACGTTTAATGTAACAGTAACTCTAAATCTAAGTACGAATAATAGGGATGGAGTTAGGATGAAATTATGAGAGATGCCAAAATTAAGATGAAGTTATTAGAGGGGTCATGTAACACCCTCGACCTGGATGTCACAATTGGGCCTCAATTCCAAATTAAAATTATAAAATTTCTCAATTCGGTTTAGCACAACAAGGTATTTCTCAAAACGTTTAAAGCCAACAGTTGAAAATATAGATGAATACTCAAAACGATACAAAGGAGCTTCAATTTACTTTAAAACACTTGAACATTCGATTTGATTAATACAATTTCAAAAATAAGAATTACAGACTCGACCTCGTAAGGTTCTATAAATACACAACCCACTAAACACAAGTACCTTACTCTGGAAAACATCGCATGCTGGAATCCCGTACAGACAGTGCTCCACGAACCCACGAATCGACGATCAACCCACGCAAGGAAACAACGATTCTGAGCGCTGAGCTTACAAAGCTCAGTGGTACACATCTACTCTACTATACATGTTAATCATAAACATAAGCATGCAAGCTGTATGAGCAGTAAGGAAAGATGAATAAATACGTGGTGCTACCACTAGTCGCCTAAACACATGCGCTCATCATAGAAATCATCATACATGGCATACAAGGCCCAACCATACTCAGAACATGGCAATATAACATCATATAGATATGTCACTACCTCTAGCCGCCAAATCATATAGCATAACAAGAAAACGTAAACTTCTCGTAGCATATAAGCTTTATACCATAATATAGGAGTGAGGCTCGGTCTCACTAAGCATCAAGATCATACACTCTGAGTGAGGCTCGATTCCTCTAAGCATCGGGTTCATACACTCTTTGGGATAAAGCCATGTACCATTAAGCGTCGGGATACATACACCTATGCTTGGAATCTCTCATAAAGCATCTTTGAATGAGTCCAGTCCTACTAAGCATCGAGTTCATACATTTGAAAATATTTAACCATGGTGTTGCAACCCAATCTATCTCTCACTGGGTATCCGAAAACCCATCAATCAAGATGATTCAATCATCTAGGTGTCCATATCAACACATAGCAAAGACACGTCTACCACACATCATACAACATCATACGATCCACCAAGGATCCCTACAGTTGCTTTTAACATCAAGTCACCAACGTTTACCAAGTTATTAATTATTATGGGAGAGTACATTAATCATCCACATTTAATTATCTTATTAATCTATTTTATCTCATTTACATCTTACACCAATTTTCCCTTCTTTTTATTAGCATTATAGATTATTCGTCCAATGAATACCGATACTCAAACATGAGTACCGATACTGGTATTGCTTACTAGAAATCCTAGATTTCCACAAGTATCGATACGGCTTGATCCATACTGATACAACCCTCAATCGCGTACTGGTACAGTTAAAGCTCGTACCGATACCCTATTCACGGGTTCGTACCAATTCCTTGAATCACTGTTTTATAGCACTTTATTCGATCACTAAAGCTTATGAAAGTCATTAAACTTTGTTTACTAACACGTCCATTCAATTAACATTAAATACTAGCTTTGTAATCATTTACTCAAATATTACAAATTATCAGGCCATTAATATAATTTCCATCGAGCATGTTAATTCATATCTCGAGCAACACAACATATAAATCAACCAATCAGATAATTATACGAATATTCAAATGACCTTACACGGTCTATAAAGCTCATAATAGTCTCGAATATTCTCAAGCTCACCAGGAATCGCAATACATACAAGTCTCATAATACCGGTCTCAACACATATTTATCCAGCATCAACCTATTTTGCAACCACTAACAAGCAATGCAATTACACTTATGATGCTCATGAAGCATTTCGAAGTTCGAGGTGTACTAACCTTAAGCTGATATTTCTAAAATCCTCATTTGAGCTTCTTGAATTTTCCACTTGATCCGATATATGATCCCGAATAATCCTCGTATACCGATTAATACCATAAGTATCACTTAATCACATATTTTAATGAATTCGAATGGTCAAATTTGTAAAAAAAAAGCTTACCAGATTTGAATTTGGCGAAATGAACTGTACCAACGTACTCAGAACGTCAAGAAACTCTGGGTAGGGTCTCCTAAAAAAGTCAATGCTGGTCAATGATCAACGGCGATAGCTGGCAGCTGACTCGGCTCGAAGGGCTGGCTTGCGGCTTGGGTCGGCTTGGCAAACCAGCTTGGCTTGGCCCAACGACTGAGCCCAGTTTTTATAACAGCCTGGCCGGACATCGCCACGCCGCATGCGGCTTGTGCGGAAGCTTTCGGTGGCCGGACGGCTACGACGAACGCCTAGATTGGCTATTTTCTGACCTTTGATCACGGTGGCGGCCTCCGTTTCTCGATTCAAACACTCGAACTACCCCAACTTAACAACTCAATTTTTTTTCACTCCTTTCGACGGCGGCTCCGATGGCGACGTTGCTGATAATGGTGAACTCGTCTCAACAAGATGAACACGATGCCAGTGGAGGTGTCAACAAGTCTTCGATATGCCATGTTGCTTCGGTTGAATAGTTGACAATTGCTTTATGCTTTCCACTGAAACCATCTTATTTTCCACAAAGCAACTTAAATATATGGCCCAGAACAACTCTCCATTGAGAGACAACCCATATGAGAGTGATAACCCAACATTTTCTGCATTATGCAAAAGAAGTTAAAAGTTTTCTTCGAATCGTATTTAGAAGACTTTCGAGAGCACAAGTTACTAGCAATGACATGTAAGACTTCACTAAGACGATGTATGAACTTAGTCGAAACATATATACTTGATTTTAACTAGGCTAAATAAACCATGTGTAGCATATGCGTACCTGGCTTGACAAAGCTGCTAGGTAACAAGATCATAAACATGGTAGAAAGGCAGAGGACTATGGTCCCGAAAAGTTCTAAACGGAATCCTAACCACTCATTGGATCCGTTGTTGTGGAAATTCATGCGTAAATTGGAATTAACTCTGATAACATTTTCCTGACAGAACATATCCTCCTTTCTGAATGCTCGAATTGTCATAACTCCGGAGATGCTTTCCGAGAAGTGATGGATGACGGGAGCTTTAGTGATCGAGTCAAGGCGAGTTAGTTCACGAGATGATGCTAGGTAGTATCCCTGCAATCAAAGAGAAATGAACGTTATCAAGTAGACCTTCTATCTATCATGCGAGCCTATAACAGAAGCATATGTTTTCGACATAAAGAAAGAAATCTGCAGTAGAAGGTTTATGATTTAACATATTTTGGCGAATGATCATGTTAGAATGGTGCAGTCATAATGCTTACCACATGATATATGTCTTGGAAGATGTGGGATTGTTATAAAAATAGGTGATGAATGCCAAAAAAGTATTTCGAAATGAAAAAAGCATACATGATACCAGTAATTCAGCCAAGAAAGTGGAATTATCAAGAATATTGAGGGCCAAGCGAATTGACATGTGATTATGAAGATACTGAGCATTGCAATGTACAGAGACATGGTAATCCCCATCATGAATGGCACGAAGATATCGACATTGGTCTGATTAGTTGATACCTGTGGATTAAAAAAAGGAATCCATCAGTCATAAGATATATACCAACATGCTATAACGAGGTTCGAAGTTTTACCCGACTTAAATTTCTTCCTGAAGGTGTAGTATCGAAAAAGGACATAGGGGCATGCAACATGCTTTGAAGAATTTGTCTGAAAAGGATTTGTGATGTCTTTAGCCTCATAAGTGTAATGAAAAAGGATCTCATCACTAAGAGCATGACCGACATGGCTGCAATGATAGCATAAACCGAAATAAATACTGAAGGGTTGAATGAAACAGCATGTTCAGCTGAAGTTTCATATGACAACCAATAATCTCCGGCCATAAGAGACGCTTGCCACGACAGAGACAATAACAGCACTGCGGCCACACCCCACCCCACCATCCAAAAGCTTCAGTGCAGTACATTTTGTACACATGCAAGCTGACTTTACCAGTTTCCCTCTGTTCATCTTTGATTAGTCTGGAATCCCCCTTGTCAGATTCCGGGTGTTCTTGAGAATTATTTTCGCTATTTGCTTCCCCAATGTTGGAAACACCCTGAGGAGATTTGGATGTTTTGGAGGAATTTTCAGCCGGCATGGTGTTGCCTGATTCAACAAGTTCCATGGATGTTTCATGTGCAGCTACAAGAGCTCCAAAATCCGTGCCAGCATCTAGTAAATCATTATACTTCCCCTACTGTACTATCATCCCGTCTCGCTTTACCTGGAATTTACACTACAGATATTTTCGAAACTTAAATACTCTTACATGAGTGCCTGCTTGTGTCCTTTCCATGAAACAATTATACATGTTTACTTACCAAAATAAGATCAACATTGTGCAAAAAGTCCACTTGATGAGTTACAAGCAAATTAGTCGTATCTTTGAGAGCTCCTCTCAAACATTCCTGCAGTTAAACAAGGTAAAAATACACATAGAAAGATTTCATAAGCAACTACCATGTTTTTCTACCCATTTTCTTATCTATGGATTACAATAAAATGAATCAGATAGTAGTAGTTTCAACTTAAATATGTTTGTCCCAGTATGAGCATCGACAGCACTAAAGATGTCATCGAGAAGGTAGATGTCACAATCCTGGTAAACCCCTCTAGCCAGTGTATCCGTTGCTTCTGGCCACCGCTGAGGTTAATTCCACGCTCTCCGATTTCAGTCTGATCACCAAACTCCCTCATTTCCAGGTCTTTCTCTAAACAACATGCCTTTATAACTTCGCTGTATTTCTTCCTGTTCATTGGCAAACCGAATAGGATGTTCTCTTCTATTGTCCCATTTTGAATCCAAGATGATTGAGCTACATATGCAGTTGTCCCACAAATCTTAACCTGTCATGTTTAGAAATCATTCAATGTTTTGTTGCATTTTTTGTTTCCATTCTGCATAAATTCACCAAGTCCCATTCGAGGGCTACACAATCGAAAATGATTTAAATACACTATGATACGAAAATAATATGAATATGAATAACAAATGCAACCGTCATAAAGACATGACTAAATGATATTTAGGCTTACCTTTCCTGATATTTTGTGCATCTCGCCAAGAATGGAACCCAGGAGAGAAGACTTTCCAGATCCCACAGTCCCTACTATGGCGGTAAGCTCCCCTTTCTTGACCTCTAAGTTTATATTTTTAAGAACCCCTTCTCTAGTTTCGTCGTCCCAACTAAACACCGCATTTTTAACTTCCACAACAATCAGACTGTCGTCGCAACCCTCATGTCTCTCTACTGATGAATCAACCAACTCCTTGCTCATCATGAAAGTATCCAGTCTCTCCAAAGAAATCATTGCTTGTGAAAGTGAGATCATGGCCTGTGGGAATGTCCTGATGGGCTCCTGCAAGATCTTAAAGATAGTTATTGCTGTGAAAACTACCCCTGCATCAAGTGTCAGTCCTAGTAAAAGTGCAGTCGCAAACGTGAGTGTTGATATCAACAACGGCCTCGACCACATTACTATTATATTCCCGGATATTGAATACAAGAATTTGCTTAGCCACCCAAACTCCATTTCACAAAAAGATTGGATTCTTTCATTAAAGTGTACTTCCCATGCCTGGAACTTGATAACCCGCATGTAATTAAGCATCTCATTCGTTGCCTTCATTCTCAAGTCACGATTCTTCATCACATTGACTTGAAACCGGTTGTTCCTTTTCGTCTCCATTACCACAAAGATAAAAACACCGAGAATTCCAAGCACCGATGTCACCACAGAAGCGCCAAGGTACCTATACAAGAGCACTAAGGCGACAGTAACTTGCAGAGCAGTCAACCAAATAGAATGGAGCTGTAACATCATATCAGAGAGCTGTTGAGCATCAACAGCCATGTAATTCACTATCTGTCCCACTCCATGAGCTTGACGTGCCGAGCAAGTAAGCCTTAACCCTTTCTTGTATAAAGAAGTTATAAGAGTGCAGCGAATGAGCATCCCGATTTTCTGAGAGTTGAAGTTGAATTGGTGAGCCATCAAAACTTCGAGAAACTTAGCAGCAAGAAGAATCAATATAAGGTAATATCCTTCATACGGAGAGCTACGTTTCCCAGCAATGTAATCAACAAAGCTTTGGATCAAAATAGGACCAACATACATAACAGAAAGCCGCACAAGTGCGAGGAACGCAGTGAAGGCAAGTTCCTTCCGAAAGCACCGTAGCTATGTGGTTCCAACAGGGTGGCTCGATTTCTCCACCGGTTTAGGCCAATTTGCTTCGAAGAGCTTCGACATCTTTTCGGCCCGGTGTTGGAGTGATAGAGTCGGGACTTCATCCATTTTAAGAGGGGATTTATAACCTTTTTTCAACAGAGGATTCATCCAGAGCCAAAAAACCTTTGATACTACTGAAGCTGAAGCAAAGCCACTCACATTGGATTTGATCCGATAAATTTGACCCGAGACCCTAATCGATTCACCCAAATTTGATCCAAAACTTGAAATAAATCAAACCGAATGAATTTTAGTTGAACTGATATGAACCCGAACAGATTTTCAACCGAACCGAAGGCAACTCGAACCGAAAGTAACCCGAATTTATTTTACTTAAGCCCAATTAGACCAAATAATTTTTTATTGATTTGTTGTCGGATATATATAATAAAATATATGAAATTGCTACAAGGTTAATTTATACTAAAATATATGAAATTGCTACAAGGAAAAAAATGATTTTTCGAGTTGAAATGAGTTTTGCAGCAACAATGTATCATTCATATTTAAGAATCAAAGTCTTCATTTTTTAAACAAAAAATAACCTAGATGATAATTGACAAATAAAAAGATGTGTTTTTTTTAAAGAATATACTAATATTCTATAGATACTTCGATTAGACTCATACTCAACTCAACTTGAAGATTCAAAAGTTGATCTGAATAAAACAACGGATCTCCTATTGACATGATATCAACCCGAACCGAAAGCAACCAACCCAATATCAACTCGATCTGATATGACCCGCCCCAATACCCACATGAACTAAAATTGAACCCAACTTGAACCTAAACCGAACAAAGTCAGACCCGAAATAACCCGATCCGAACCACCCGTTTGCCACCTCTAGTGTTGATCGAATTTTGGTATCAGCGAGTGTATTTATTCAAACACGATTTATTTACTACCATCGATAAAATTATTTCTAAATGAAGTGTTTATATATAGGAATTAAGTGGAAACTGGAAAGGGCAGACACCGGCGGTCCTCAGTCAAGATCCCATTCATCAAGCTGCTGCTACATGCTGGTTGCATTGCATGAAACTATTGTACCACTTCTAGTTGTCCTCTTCCCTTTGTAAATTTTCCACCAATCTTTGGTTCCTTATTTGTAATTATTACTGCTGTGAAACTGATGTTGCATATAGACAAACACTCCAGGACCAAATTTTATGATGTCCTAAAATAGCTTCCTTTTCTTTTGGTATGTATGTGTTGTAGAGAAACACAATACTCCATGGTTGTTTCATGGAACCTTGCTACTACAAGTTAATAACCAAGGCAGGACAAAACATAAAGGTCTCATCTGGCTTTTGAACTAGATTCCCTTTGCACTCATTCTCATGAACTGTCCCACATTCGTGTCCTTGTTCATTTTTTTTTTATTTCAGCTTTCGCATAAAATATCTTGCAGTATCTTATTCTTTGTCCAATGCCCAAATCTACAAGTATATGATTAGGAATGAAGACTACAGGATTATATGGATATTTCTCTTGATCACTTTAGTCGATGGCGGATTCAAAAAAATTTTAAGAGTGGATACAAGTCAAAATGGGTGAGAACATGTCATAAAATTTAATGACTAATTCACAAAAATAAAGAAAATTGAAGACAAATGTGTGAATTTCTAAAAGTTCAGGGTGGGAGTAGGTCCACCCAACCTTACATATAGATTCGCCACTGATTTCAATCATGGAAACAAGAACTGGAGTTTTTTTTGGATCAACCCAACCAGGGAAGAAAGAGGGATGAACCGTGAGAATCTTGTGGACAAGGATAGACTGAGGGGGGCGGGAGACGGTTGTTCCTAAAAGTTTAAAATTCGTATATAATTTAGAAATTTCTATATATTTTCTATTAAAAATCTATTTTTGCCTCCTAAATTTTTTTTTTATAAATTCACTCCCTAGAATTGTATAGGTTCACCCCTATCATAAAGTCATGCATTCATCCGTATTTATGGATATGATCGTGATTAAATTGCAAGATTGCATGCATGTAAATATATATGCAATGTTTTCTGGCACTCTTTTTTGAACTTCTTGATTAAGTGATTGGAAGTTAGACCCTACAAATATCAGCAAGTAAGGAAAAAGAAATGAAAGGAATATGCATTTGCAGAGGTATTACGAAGCTATATGAACCCGCTGATTAAAGCGAAGAGGACACATTTTCGTGACAGTTTTGGAGAGACGCAGCGTGAGTAATCGTATAGAGTCCTTAGTAACTGTAGAGTTAAATTAAATGTTTGTAAGGAAAAAAAAAATTTAGTTTTGAACTAGTGATAAAACATATGTTGGGAAAAAATGTTATCGTACTTCATAAGTTTGAGTTATATTATATTTATTTTTATTTAAAAATCAGCCAATAAACTTTTTTTTAAATTAAGAGACTCTTTTTAATAAAATGTACAGAACTTCTTAAATCTTTGAGTCATTGATAAGTTTATTTATTGTTTTCCTCAATTATATATTTATTTCCCTCTCACCATATGAAGAAAAAAAAGGGTATAATCCGCCATGAATATTCTGCTTGAGATTAAAGATATCCTAGTGGGAATGAGATTTTTGCTTCACCCTATAGAAAGTTATGATTCCATCTCTTTAATAATTGCAGGAAAAGCTCGTAGATTATCATCGGTTTGTTGACTATACATCCTGTTAAACATATTTTTTAAGAAAAATATAAAAGTGATCCTAATTAAAGTCTAGCATGGATGGCTTAAAACTAAATAAATAAAAATAATTAATATTAAACATATCTTTTAAAAAGATATAAAAGTAATTTAATGATTATTTGATTTTACGTCTAGCGCCCTAACGAATGAGATAAACATGAAAGACTAACCATGGATATGAACTTGTAACGAAAGTCACAAGATTGAATAGTAGAGAATGTTACGTCCTGCTCTAAAGAGGGAGACAAATTGTATATAAAAGTGATAAAGTGTATTAATCTAAGGTCGAAAAAGAAATAAGAAGTCCCAAAATTTAAAATCAATAGTAATGCATGTTTTATCAAATACGATTTTTAGAAAGAGGATAATAATTGTGTGACACATCACACTTGTACACGATATAAAGATTTTTTATAAGAAAAAATAATATCATTCTAGAAGAAGACTTTAGACATATATACACATACACTTCCAAAGATGTATCTTCATCACTATTTTTATGCTATTTATTAACAGCTATGTTTTCAAAATTTTTATGACAAAATTAAAGAGAGGAAAAGAGAGGGACCAACATTAAACAAAATAAAAGTATATATATAATACATATTTTTTTACACATAAGAAAGAGGGAAAGGATGAAATTTTCAGATCCTATAGAGGAAACAACTATAAAACCCTATGAAGTCTAAACATCACCAACTTTTTATTTCCTTTACAGCACGCTACTAAATTTATTTTTACTTTTAGTTTTGCATCTTTGAAAATTAGTCCCTATTCCCTCTCCAACTGCATGAACAGTACGACCAATATAGTAACGTAAAACGTATTCGACTACATGATTGAGCAGCCAGTTTCATCATCATCATCATGGTACTCATGATCATCATATTCATAGAATTTACCAATCAGATCAGACGGTGGAGGTGGTGGTGGTCCATATGCATTAGAATACGTTCTGGGGGAATAATAAGAAGAGGCTGAGCCATGATAACTCGTGCTAGAACTCACTCCAAACAATGGAGGTCCATATGGATACATAGCCTGATTTGGAGGGCTCCGATTGATTGATTCCATAGGTGGGGCATGGTCCGGGACTGGGAAAGCCCTAGCTGATTGATTCTCACCCGGTTGTGCATCACCGATGGGACCAGGGTTACCACCTTTCTGTCCTTTTTTTTCTTCTTTTTACCGCCATTACCACCGCCACTTTCGGCTGTCGTGTAAGGTTCCTTGCTTTCACCACCCCCCATTTGGTCCCCTGCTGGAGGCTGATTACCTCCAGCAGGCCGGCCTTTGTCGTCGCCAGCTAAATCAGGCTTTTCTGCTGACTTATTCTTCTTCTGGTCATGATCGTCACTGGCTTGCTCATCATTGTTCTTCGGTTTCCCAGGCTTTTTGTCTTCCTTTTCAACCTTTTCTGGCCAAGGCTCGACGTATTTTCCCGACTTGGACAGCTTCTTGATGAGAAATCCTTCATCCACGCTACCGGTTACCGTCACCTTGTGCTGTTTAGAATCTATGGTGGTCTCGTAAACACCTTAAAAATGAAGAAAAAAGAGGGATTTCCATTTGTTATTAGTACTTAGTACTAAAACATGTAAAGATAAAAGCAAATAAAGAAAATAGTGCATTTGCATGCAGGGTACCGTCAATGGCTTGAACAACTTTCTTGACTTCTTGCAGCCTTCGCAATGGATGAAGACTTTCAACACACATGTCTATAAAACAGTGGATACAGAGATAGAGTCATCAGTCAACTAATTATATATATATATATATATATATATATATTAAGAATGTAGATATTTGGTCAGAGGTTACCTTATACTTGAGTGTCCCTGAATCATCTTGGTGAGCTGCTTTAGCTTCCATCTGAGAGAGAGAGAGGAAGGAAGGGGGGGAAGCCGTCTTCAGAGAAGGGAATAAGGAGGATTGGATTTTAAAAAGTGCTGATCTAGGAGTGAAAACCAATATACAATGCAATTTCTCTTCTCACTCTTATACCCAATACCTAAATCACGTGGGATTATACTTTGTTTATTTAGTTGGTTGAATACTCTATATAAAAATAAGGTAATTTTATTTTACATTTTGATATGATTATATGATAATATTTTTATTTTACTGTTAGTCTTTAAAAAACTATATACACCAAACAAATTGTTGGAACATAAATTTCATAAGTATAATAACGTTCTCTTTTTTATTGGAATTACTATTAAATATTAAAAACATTAATTAAATCTTTATGAACCACTCGAAAAAATCTTAACATAAATACTTTAGCCGGCTAATTCTATTCTGATTTGAATTTTCAGTTTGTATTGTTTTATATTTTTATGAAGATGTCGAGGCATTGACTCCATCCATTCCACGAGGGACGATTTAGGACGACGTGCGGATTTAGTTTGCTTTTCAATCTTGACTCCTCTTTTAACCACCTCCATGTTATTTGTCAAAATAGGTTAAATATTAAGGTCTGAGAAAACAAAAACAAATATTTGAAGTTTAATGTCTCTAAACGAGAAATAGTTTGCATCTGGGCAATTATAGTCTTCGAACTAACACGTTTGATTTCCTGGACATTATAGTCTTCGAAAAAAAATTTTGCTCTTTTTCGGTGTCACTTTTATGTCACTAAAAATACTAAATTTTAAGCTCTAATCATAAATTTTAAATCATAAATTATAAACCCTAAAAATACACTCTACCTCTAATTTTATAAACCTTATTATTAAACCTTTATCCTTTACTTAATTTTTTAGTGTAAAGGGCATATAATTTCTATTCTCAAACTAACAATTAATGTCCCCAAACAAAATAGCGTAACATTGTCATCTTGACCGTTATAGTCTAGAAAAATCCATGGTGCATGGGATTACCCTTGGTTTCCTCGACATGCATCTTGGCAATTATAGTCTTTGAACTAACAAGTTTGAATTGCCATAAATTCAATTAAAAAACCACACCCATCACATTCAATACCATAGCTTTAATGTTTCTTCCGAATCATGGATCTTCTCATTCATGCCAATTAATCATCTCTCACTACCATAATAAAAATCAATTCGTTGTATATAAAGGTGAGCAAAATTTGACTCGACTCAAAAAATCAATTTTTTTAAATTTGAGTTGTTCGAGTTATTTGAGTCAACTCGAGTAACTCGAAAAAATTTCAAGTTCGAGTCGAGTTGAAATTTGCCCACTCGAAAAACCAAAAAACCAAATTTTACAATTTTGCAATGTAATCCCTAGTTTCATTTTTCTTTAATTCTTCCTTCATTTTAAGTCTATTTTGACCAAATTTGAACCACATATTCTTAAACCAATGTAGAATACTTATTTAGCTTCAATTCATATTTTTGAAAATAAATTTCATATTTTTTTTCAATTTAGCCCTTACCTTTGTATGATTTCCTCATTTCTTCAATCCCATTCGTTTAAGTCAATTTTTGACTAAATTTGAACCACATGCTCCTAAACCACTATAGAATACCTATTTAGCTTCAATTCGTATTTTTAAATTAAATTTTTCTACTTTTTTCAATTTAGCCCCTCAACTTTGAATGATTTCCCATTTCTTCAATTCCTCTTTCGTTTTAAGTCTATTTTTGACCAAAATTAAACCACATGATTCACTAACACTAAATAAAATTTATATAACTCCAATTCATATTTTTAACAAATATGTTCTTTTTGCAATTTAGTCCTTTAACTTTATATTTTATTCAATATGACCATTCAACTAAAATTTTTTATAAAAAAATTTCTTCACATAAATTCATTGAGCCATTTATACTCTTATCAATACTTTATCCCCAAAAGTTCCTTATTTAAAATTAATATTATAAATATATTTTAAAAGTTTAGATAATATTTTTTTATTAAATAACATTACAAATCTTACTTATACATGTGAAAATAATATGAATAAATATATATATATCTTATATGATTAGAAAAAGTCGTTTAAATTAGAATCAAACCGTACTATAACATAATAAATAATTACAATTAAATTTTTATAGGAACTCAAAAACTCGACTCGAATAAAAAAAATTCAAATTAAGTTTGAGTTAAAAATATGACGCGTCAACTCGAATAACTCAAAAAATTTTTTACTCGACTCGATCGAACGCTCACCCTAGTTATATATCACGTGATCTTTTAGGGTTAGTATCTAGGTATAATGATAAACTTAGTCCTTAATGTTTACCTTTTGTTAATTTGGCCCTTATTCTTTTTTTATATATAAACGTGGGTATAATGACAATTCGGCCCTTACTATGTTGTTTTGTCCAATCTGTATTCAGAGATGGGGTGATGAGATGATGCTGAGAAGGTAAGAACATTGATGAAAGAGAAGGGGTTGAGGAAGGACCTTGGTTTTAGCTCTGTGGAATGGGAATCCCAGGAACAAGTACATGAAGTATTAGCACAGTGAATGGCTTAACTTGTGTGCCAAGAATGTTCTTACTCGTTTCCTTTGATCTTCGTTAAAAATGGAAAGGTATGATTTGCTTCGGCGAGTTCTGAATCTGGGTTATGAGGCTAGTTTGCTTTTGGTTGAGGTTGCCTTCTCCCTGAAAACACTTGTATAGCCAATAGACAGTGGTCTTTGAAGTTGTTTGGACGAAAGCATTCGAGCAGTTTGCAGTGTATATCATGGAATCATTGAGCCTGATGCGTTTTAAAAAAGTTACTGAGAAAGTTGCACGTCACAAGCTCATGAAATTAACAATGCAATATTTAGATGAAACTAACATGGTTCATTCGATCATTTCAACCGATCGTATGACCTTGTCTAGGACTCAGAAAATGACGTAAAGGGCAATTCCTCCCAAGACATGCCCAAATTAGTTAGACTGAGAAGTCAGAAATATGTTGATAAAATGACTTTCTCACCATTACCCGTGACATCAACTTCCTTCCTGTCACAGAAAATGATCAAAATCATATAAGCAAATTATATATGTTGAATTCTTTAAAAAAAAAGGAATTATATATGTTGAACATGTAATTTTTTTTTCTGACAAGCTAAATGGAAATAGCTCAGGTCTTCACATTTGCAGTATAGTGTCAGCCGGATAAAAAATGGCATAGTTCTGCTAGGATCAGATGTTTACGCTCTTCATAGAAAACAAAGGCCAGGGCTTGTATATTCTGAATACTATCAACTATGCAAACACCGATTTTATCTTAAGAATTGACCTTGTGATAAGATTTAATGTTCAATGTGCATACCATGGAGGGTGGATTCAAATCAAGTTTCCAATTTCTAGGTTAACATTGGCGCATATTCTTTGATTGAAAATAACCGTTACTTTTCATTCTTCATTTTCAATATTTCGGGGCTCTCTGGCTGCGGGAAACCCTGCACAAACAAACACATACAACTTCAGTTTCAGAGTTTATGTTCTAATTCAGCAGCTTGAAACTTCTTTAAGATTTCAACCTCCATGATCTTGACAAAAGCGCAATAACAGACTGTCATCTTCGCATCCAAATATCTTGAAACAATTTTCACAGCAATGCTGCTTGGTTCATCTGAGAAATAAGAGAATAAAGACGAACTAAGAATGAGCATCGCGTAAAAACACAAACAATCTCTTTTTGTTAAACCCTAATTTGATGCAATCCTTGTAAGTCAATTTCCTTCAAAACTTGATAAAGGGATAAGGTGAACAGGAACAAGGCTTTACTTTTAAAGCTAGCTCCAATCTGCAACTTTGTCAGATCCATATGTATCTCCTTTTCTTGCTGATGACCTGCTGCAACTTTCCAAATAGTCCAGTGCTACAAATTTTGGGAGGATAAATAACTCAAATATATTTTACATTTCCAACATTTATCATGAACGTGATGGGATAATTCTAGCCATATTACGGACCTGAACACTCCCAGTCTAGGAAAAGAAGTGCTCTCAGCACTCAAGGAGGTGGAACCTAAGGCCTCCTGAAACTTATCTGAAATACTATGCTTCTTTATCTCCGGAATAGCAAGTTCTAGATTTTGGCAATCAGCCTGCTTAAGCATTTTGTTGCAAATGCATCAGTTCATAATTTCAAGTAAGAGGCAATGACTATGCAACTGCAGGCATGTATATACCTCATCATCGCTTGATGTTCCACCACTGAAGGGCTCATAGAGGTTTTCACTTTCAATGGTTCTATCACCAAGTGAACATAGACATCTGCTGAGAGTAGCTTGTACTTTTTTTCATCTTGCTCTGCTATGCTGTGAAGTATGTGTTTAAATTAAAATTTTAAGCAACAAATTATGGCTCAAGAACAGTAATGACAAAATATAAATACCATTTTTAAAATTCCCTCTTAGCAGGCTGGGATTATTCTGAAGGTTGTCTAAAAGTTCAGCCATTGAATGCCCAGGACCAAGAGCTTCTACATCAGCAGGAACATTCTCTAACCGGTTTTCCTCTTCTCCACTGAAATATTCAAGAACCTCAGCTATTGAATGCTCTAAGGTTCCATGATCACTGGCCTGCAATCTTTCGGGCACATCACCAGCTTTAGTTGACATGTCAATTTTGTTATCTGAGATGGCGGGACACGAAACTCCTTTATGTGGTTGGAAGCCAAATGAAAATCTAGGTTTCGTTTTGCTTCTGGCACCTGCAAAAGCATAAATAAGCCCAGGTTGCCAGATTAGAATAAAAGGAACATCTTTCAGAGGCTGAATAAAGCCCCATAGTATCTTGGTTATGTGAAAGAGTTCAGGAACCGAACTCACGGCATGGGTAGATTCTTCATTGTGAAAGGTCTAGCTACTACGATATGCATACAGTTTCCATGCACTTTTTTCGAGCAAAAACATATCTTAGGTGAATCTATGTTACCACTTGCATATAATTGAATATTACTAGTTAAAATAATGATATAGTAATTCGATAAGGTTGTAAGAGCACTCCGTTTACTCTCAGGATTCGTATCCTTTTCCCCATACAATGGGAACATGACGTGAAGGGAATTGCATATTTTGGAAAGCACACTGAGAATGGAATGATAATGAATTAGAAGCAAGTTATTCTAGGAGCAAGAAGAAACACCTCTACAAGATTTATCAGCTTTGGAGCAAGTAAAATGAGAAGAAAAGCTCGAAACATTTTTGTCCAAATGGATTAGTGCCTCAGCTTCTTTAGTTACCATAGACCACGCATTTCCCCCATCTCTCTCCTCTATTCCAGAACTACGATCAGATTTTTTAGCCCCAGAAACAATGCAAGATTTTGGGTGCACAACATCTTCCTGTCCAAACAAACCTAATTATATGATAAAAACAATAAAAATAAGCCTAATGCCTTAATATCAATGATCACGACCTAAAGCAACATCATTAGACAGCTAGATAATCCACAAGCAAAAAACAAGAAGAAAAAGAAGTTATCTGAAATTTCACTCATTACCTCACTATCAGAGACCAGTTCGTCAGAGGAAACTGGCCTAAATAATGTCTGAGAGGGAAAGCAGTCGCCCTCATCAGGAGAGTCAGGCACTTCGACATCCTCTTCGGGACAAAAACTTGAGTGTTCTTCATTGTACGAGTGACTGTTATTACATTTCTGTAATACAAAATTCAAAAACAAATTGAGCAATATATCAAAGAGCTTAACAGAAAGAATTGCCGCAAAAACTCAAATTTAGAAGAAACTGACGGAATTGGATACCTTTAAGTGTTTCCAATCCTGATTGAAGTTGAAATCCTTCCTATTGATGCATAAAATTATACAATCAAAATCCAAATCCAAATAGAGAAATAGAAAATTCCATATCTATATGAAGTAACAGACAATGACCTGTTTCTCTTTTTCCAAACGGTCGCCTAACGAAACACAATTCTCTCGAGAAACATCGATAAATTCCTCCTCGTCTGCAAAATTATCACTCATAAACCAATCTATACTCCTCAGTAAACGGGAAAAGTAACATTGATAAAAAAAAATACCAGAAATGCTCTGATCAGAATCTGAATTTTCCTAAAAGCAAGCAAGTAGTCAACAACTAACTGAAGGTAAGGTGATAAAAAGAAAGATTAAAAAAAAGTATAGCGGGAAAATTCTTTACCTGAAATGGGTTTCGCCGCCACATTCCGGAGCTCCGTTATTTCCGAATTCATAAAAGATAAAACTGCCGGGTTTTTTTAAGTTTTCTTTACTTCCAAAAAAGTTATAGCAGACAAATTTCTCTAATTTTTTTAACATTTTAATTTAACCCTAAAACTATGACTTGTTTTAAATTGATCTTTAAATTTTTAAATATTTTAATTTTATTCTAAAACTGTGACCATCCTTTTAAATTGGTCTAAACTTTGAAACGTTACTTTCATCCCAAAGTAGCAATATATGCAACATTAATTATAATTTATGTTACACCAATGTTTATATGAAAATTAATTTTTTTAATGATTCTGTTAACATTGGACGTGAATAGAATATATCAATAGTTTAAAGATGAAATTTAAAAATTTTAAAAGTATAATAATCAATTTAGAATAAGGGTCATAGTTGGAGATAAAGTTGCAATGCTAAAAAGTACGGTGATTAAGTTAGAATAAAAGTTATAGTTTTAGATAAAATTTGAACATTTAAAAATTTATATACCACTTTAGAATGAGAGTTACAGTTTAATAATGTGTAGCTGTAATGTGTGGTGCAATTAACTCTAAATTTTTTATTACGTCACTGTATGTATTGATAATTTATATAATATTCAAATTATCGATACGAAGAATTTAACCGACTCTAACCTCTCATTCAAATCTGTTGAAAATCAAGATAAACCCCTCGTAATTAATTCAGCCGTAAAAGCATGGCAAGATCCCACTTTCGCATAAAATCTACCCAACTAATTATACGAGGAACATGAAAATGGAAACCACTTCGAGAAAATCAAGATTATACGATTTAATATAATATAAAAATTAATGATTTTTTAGAGAAAATCACGATTTAATATTTTACAATCTCAACTACAATTTAATATTATACGGGGAACATGAAAATGGAAACCACTTCGAGATAGCAGATGGTGAACTACGGTTAGAGCAAAGGCTCCTTCTACACCGTCCATCATTAATCAAGAAAAATATAACACAATACTCTCAATTGATTATATTAGTGTACGAATTAATAACCCAAGAAATATGAAACAAGATTGTTTAGTTAAAGATACACAGTAATAAAAAACTAACTTTAGAAATTTCAAATCTGTCGCTCATATTACGTACAAATGTGAACTCTGTGATTACAGTTTGCATCCTCCCAGTTTTTTGTAGAAGGTGCTCTAGGCTTAGAGCTTTAGTTTACATCGATATAGATTGAGCCACGGGGGGAACCCATTTCTTAAGGGCTTCTCATCACCTCATTTTTTAGGGTTAACCTCAACGAGTTAAAAGTAGGGATGGGTACGGGTGGGGAGTTTGGCTAACTCGAACCCGACTTGAAAATATAAAAGTTCTATTCGAATTTGATCCGACATGTAATAAATTTTCATTCGATTTAAATTTTAGGATTAAAATTCATCCCGATCCGACTCGAAACAAATAAAGAAAATATGTTTTTTTCATTTTATTAAAATTGAAGGAGATAATAGTAAAAAGTATAATGAAAGCTATTTATAGTAATTATTGTGATTTTTTTATTCGATAAAATTAAATATATAATTGAAAAAATTAGTGTCTGAATTTTTTTTGAACAATCATGATTTTAATTATTAATATAGATTTTAAAATATGGCAAAATGTACGAGGTTCATACATGATATACGACTAAAAGTTTAAAATATCTTTTACCTCAAGGTGTCTTACGTTTTATTTACCGTGTGAAAAAACAACGTCCATTTCAGCAAACAATACAATATTCGTCGCTGTTATTTTATTCTTTGTTTTACCTGGATATATAAATCATCATTTTCATGGGAATAAAAGAAATAGTAAAATAAGGGAAAGAATAAGCGTCCATGGCCGACTTTTCTGTTGTTTTTATGCATGGGGTTGCTTAGCTTATGTCACCTAGCAATCTGGTTCCTTTTCACCATATGTGGCATTTCAGCATCTCAATGCTGCTTAAGGTCGTCTTTCATTCATATATATATATATATATATATATATATATTGGTATCAAGCTCGTTCCTGAGATTTTGATGGTCTAAGACGAATTTAAAATTAGGCTCTAATGATAAGTATTAGAAAAATAAATAAATTTTTGATTCTGACCCCGTGGTATTTTCGCATTAATTTAGCCTTTGAAATAGTCGAATTGTATTGTTTGCCCCTTGACTGACGGAAGCCAACGTTGACCGTTACAGTGCTGACGTGAAGGTCAATGGTGCTTTCGTGGCGGTCAACGATGCTGATGTGGCAGTCTACGTGTGATGTCGTGGCAATCCATGTGTGAAGATGACGTGGAAGTGGGGCAAAATTGATTTTCTGACCTAGTTTGAGGACAAAATTGATTTACTGGTTGAGTACGAGGGCAAAACTGATTTTTAGGTAAAAATAAGAATTTAAGAAAATATTAAAATACTAAAATAATGTAAAAATTAATAAAACATTTTAAAATATTTTATTAATATATGGCAAAAAATAACAAAAATGAAAAAAATCTAAAAATAAGTAAAAGTTATAAAATTAAAATATCAGAAGCTATTAAATTATAAATTATTCAAAAATTAAAACTTGAAAATAAATTCTACACTCTAATCTTAATTTATAAATTTCAAACCCTAAAAATCTCAAACTTTAAATTACAAACCTTAAATCCTAAACCCTAATTGAAAATTTTATCAATATAAAGTGACTATGAAACATAAAAGTATGTGTATAAATTTAATGAAGTAAAGGGTTTAAAATTTAGGGTTTAAGATTTGTGATTCAGAAATTAGACTTAGGATGTAGAATTTAATTTTTTAGTATTGAGAGATAGGGGCACCAAAAAGGTAAATGTTTTTGTTCGTTTGAGAGAATCACATTAACTCTATTTTAAGATTCTTTCTATTTTACATTTTTTGAAGAGAAAAAAACCAAAATCGTCTAAACATTTTGATGAAGGTTTTTATATTTTTTAATACTTTATAAATATTTTAAATTTAAATTATTAAATAATTTATAATTTATTAGCTTATGATATTTAAATTTTATAATTTGTACTTATTTTTAGATATCTTTAAGTATTTTATTTTATTTTTAGTCATATATTATCAAAAAAAATTATTAACTTTTATGTTATTTTAATATTTTAGTATTTTTACTCTATTTTTTGCCTAAAAATCAATTTTGCCCTTCTACTCAACCAGAAAATCAATTTCGCCCTCGAACTCGCTTGAAAAATCAAATTTTCCTTTTGTCTAACGACATCTTCACACGTGGACTGCCATGTCAGCATCGTAAACTACCACGTTAGCATCGTAACGGTCAACATTGGCTTCTGTTAGTCAAGGGACAAACGATGATGCAATTCGACTACTTTAGGGGCTAAATTGATGCAAAAATACCATAGGGACGAAATCGATAAATTGGGACTACTACAGGGGCAAAAGTGACCCTTAAGCATATATATATATATTAGTATCAGGCTTGTTCCTGAGATTTTGATGGTCTAAGGGTGAACTTAAAATTAGGCCTTAATGATAAGTATTAAAAAATAAATTTTAAAAGCAGGCCCTAATAACAAGTATTAGAAAAAAATTGAGCTCTATTAACAAATATTGAAAAAATATTAAATTTTATAGAATATACTAATAACAAATATTCGGGGAAATTAAGCTATGATAACAAGTATTGGAAAAAAATATATACCTCTAATAACAAATATTGAAAAATCTCAATTTTAAGAGTAGACTTCTAATAACAATTATTGCGAAAAAAATGAAATTCTTGATAACAAGTATTGAAAAAATTAAGTCTTTAATAATAAGTATTGAAAAAATGGTTAACTACTAACAAGTATTGGAAAAACTTAAATTCTTAATAACAAGTAATGGAAAAAATAATTTTAAAAATATTGCACTAATAACAAATATTAAAAAAATATGTTATAATAATAAATAATAAAAAGAATTTAAACTATCATTAAAATTGACCCTCTAATTAAGTACGGTGGGTCATGGTAAGTGGTGGCCCTAGACAGTTGCCCTTATTTCCCACCCGAAGGGACTGGCCTAATTGGTATAAGATTTGTCGGTGTCCGGTAATCACAAAAACTTCAACTAGTTTGGAGTCAAAGCGAACGGTATCTCATTTTTTAGAGTAAATTCTTCCCGTCTTGTTCTTTTCGTTCACAATACTTGAACATAAAATCTTGTTTAAAAAACATCAAACTTCTTACACACTTAATCCGGTAAACATTGGTCGTCTTTTAGATTCTATAATCTCCATAAAATATATAGTTAAAAAAATGCATGAATATTTAAACATCCGGATGTCTTGACATTGTTGTGTTGATGTTTGCTTCATAAATTATATCGATCTTCCATAGATGATACCTAAGCAGTTGTATTTAATAAGGTTGACCAGAGTTTTAAAACTTAGCCAATGGTTCAATATTCTTATTTCTGTCTCTTTGTTGTTTTTCATCCTACAGCCGAGTTCCTTGTTTTTTCTCATTGAATTTGTGGGCTAATAATGTTTGCAAATATACCTAATTGAACTCCTAAAAAAATAATTATTTCAAACCTTTAAATTGTTTGGCGTAATTTGTGAATTTAATCATTGTATTTTAGTTTGATCATACTTTTCAAGTTTTGAAATTTTAGTCTTGATATTCAAACAGTAGTTGTCAAATTGTTTGAGTCAAATTCTACTATTAATTCATGTGTTATTTGTAAATTGTAGATTGGTTCTTGTACTCCATTTCAATTAGTTTAAGTTCCTATAATTTAGTGATATGGTCCTTATACTATTTGAGTCAAGAATAGAAATTCGAAATTCAAAGAAGTATGAAGACTAAATTCACAACTTTTATATATAATTTGGACTACTAACAAAATTTGGCCATTAATTCGCACAAGTGTAAAAGAAATGTGTGCATAATTTTTTTTGACAAATCTTAATTTTAATCATGATGCTACCTAACTGAGGGGGAAGAGAAACTTTAGAAAAATGAAGAAAATACTGTTAATAAGTCTAGAACTCACGATTTAAGAAAATATAAAAAAATAAAAATAAATAATTTAATCAACCAACTAAATGTACTTACTTAATGCGCGCTCAATTCAATGTGAAACCAATGCAATGGAGTAACTATTTAAGATACTTCAGGTTTGGTTTAGTTGTCGTCGTTACTCTCCAAATAGTATATAATTTTGCCTAGAAAACAAAACAGCAAGCAACCTGATTCATTAATTTTATGTTTAATTAGAAAATAGAAACTCTTTTATTGAAATTATTTTCGTTGACGGCTTTTATATTGTCAACTAATTTTTAGTTGTTATGTTGATAGTAAAGAAATAAGATTTTTTTCTTTTGATGAATAATAATTTGTTCTTTATTAATTTTGTTGTTTTTATTTGTTTTGCTTTGTTAGAGTCGTTTTATATTTGATTTTCTTACCTTTTTTGTCTGTTTGTATAACTGTTTATTTGTCTGTATTTTTGTAGGCTTGTCTGTCTTTATGACAGTATTGCTTGTTATTATGGCAATTTAGCGTTCATATAACAAGAATTATCGAGCGTTTTTAGTCACAAGATGATCGGCGATCTAGTATTTTTCTGATTCTTTTATGGTAGTTTGCAGATGTGCCAAAAACTCGCAGCGAAAGAATACTTGATTCATAAAGTTTTCTAATTAAAGTATATCGCTGCTAGATTTCATTTAGAAGATTACACATATTTTTTTGCAAAGTGATGAGTTTTGCTTATTATGTCTTTCACACTTTTTAAAATTTACTGTATTTATTTTTCACATTAAATTTCCAATGATTGTGGTATAATCTTTTTGTAATTACTTTTACTTTGAATACAATTCAGTGTATTTTTATTCTTAAAAGAACCAGAAACTCTGGACACTGACTTGTTTTATTTGGTCTCCTCCATTGATTGGATCAGAAGAGACGAATAGGATTCGGCACAGTTTCAACTTAGAATACCATACGCTTCCTAATAAATAATGACATGATGAAGCTTCTTATATATATATATTAACCTAATAATTATTTAAGATGAAAAATAACTTATGAATCAAATAATAAAATTAATAACATAAACTCTTAATGCATTCACTCTCAAGCAACATGCAATATCATCCTATATTCCTAGAAACATCATAAATACAATAATAATAATAATAATATATTAAATATTACAATATTATTTAAAAATATGCAACACTATTTATATATTAAATAAAAATATTTAATAAATTTACACCATAAATAACTTGTTACTTAATTTAAAATGCAATAAAGGATCAACATGAACATAATTCATTATCTTAAGGGCAATATTGTCCAAATGAGAAGAAATTGTATAATACCTAAGAAAATAAGGGGAATAGCATTCTCACCATTTGGGGAAGCTACTATTGTGAAAAGAATAATACCTCCTAGTGAGAATCCTCCTAAACCAAACACGAGAATACAAGTTTGAAAAAGATTATTATCCATGACAATCATATTTTCCGCTAACCAAAAGCATCCTAAAAGAAAATTACATAAGTATTTATATTTATTCTTTAAAAAAAATAAGATCTAAATTCATAACCATACAGCTCTAAACCATAAATTATAAATCTTAAATTCTAATCTCTAAAAAGAATTATGTAGGCTAAAGAATATACATGTATATCAAATAGTTTTTATGGGAAATTTTTTTTATTGTTAATATATAAAATAATTGTGTTAATATTAAATCATTCGCCTGGAATATAAAACCAGTGTATGGAATTAGTTTAACAAATAGCAGATTACAAAGTAATTTCAAGCAGTTGTCCTTTTCAAATTCTAACCCTATTTATATATATATTGTGTTTATATATAAAGCCAAAGAAGAAGGGGTTCCCACTTCCAATGTTATGTACTAATCTTGGAGGCAGCTAGACTCCTTTGCTTCTCACCAGAAATAAAGGGAGAATTCCCCGGTTTATTTTGTCTTCCTCTTAGATACAAAACAAGTGAAAACACTAGGATCTGGAGCTAAGAAAATTGGAAACAGACAAGCTTTGATATTTACCGATTGAAATGTCAAATATGTCAGGTGATGATGATGGAAGCTTCTCTTCGGGAGAGGAAGTCCAGCAGCAGAAACCAGTGCCTCCAAACAACTTTGCTGCTGCTGGCTCTGCTGGTTCAGGACCTTCTGCTGCTAACAGCAATGGTGCTTCACAGCAAGCAGTCAAGAAGAAAAGGAATTTACCAGGAACTCCAGGCAAATTATTCATTTTATTTACCCCCCATGCTTGGAATCTCAATTATGCTTTTTTCTATGCTTCTAACTTTACCTAATTCAGGTTATAATATAGATATGTGTATGTGTGTGTGTTTTATTATTTCCAACAACGAAAAAGGGAAACGTTTTGATGAAATATATAGCTGACGTTGGGTTTTGGTTTGAACCATTATTTGAGTTCAATAGAAGCATGCAGGTCCAGCTATGAAAACAAAAGAACAATCTCTCTAATGGGGAAACAAAAGCTGATGAAGAAAAGATTAATGGTCAAATTTTATCATTAGTCCATGTACTTCTCGAATTTTGAAATTTCAGTCCAGACCCAAATGATATAGGGACTTAGAATGATCAAACTGAAAAACATTAATTAAATCTACAATTTACACACAATACAAGGATTAGTAGTAGAAGTTGATTTAACATATTTAACTACAATACTATTTAGGTCAAGACCAAAATTTTAAAATATGAAAAATACATAGATTAAAAACGACCAAATTAGATTACATGCCCTAAATTCAAAACTTATGTATAATATAATTAGTGATAGAAGAATTTGACAAAAAGATTAATAGTTAAATTTGTTATATATAAAGATTCAATTATTGCCAGCAAGTGTCTGCTAATTGATTGC
The DNA here is from genome assembly GCA_019671005.1 of Hibiscus mutabilis. Taxonomy (NCBI): domain Eukaryota; kingdom Viridiplantae; phylum Streptophyta; class Magnoliopsida; order Malvales; family Malvaceae; genus Hibiscus; species Hibiscus mutabilis. The sequence continues at coordinate 6,411,945 of CM033756.1, forward strand.
ACTTTTTTACATCTCTTTTAGTTTATCGACTGTTTGCTAATTGATTGCACTTTTTACCATTGGCTCTTTAGTGTCCAAGTAATCTACAGAACTTGCTTTTTTATTAAACATTTTAAAAACAAATGTTAATATTTAAATTTATATAAGATAAAATATTATAAATATTTTTATTACTAGGTTAATTAATGGATCTTATTTACGTAACTTGCTTTCATTGAATGTGTTAGTAGTAGTTTTGCAATCTTTTGAGCTTAAATGATTTATAATATTTGTTTGAAAGCAGATCCCAGTGCTGAAGTTATTGCGCTACCCCCAACAACGCTAATGGCGACAAATAGATTCGTATGTGAGATATGCAACAAAGGTTTCCAAAGGGACCAAAACCTACAATTGCACCGCAGGGGTCACAACCTCCCGTGGAAGCTAAAGCAAAGGACAACAACCGACGTCAAGAAACGAGTGTACATATGCCCCGAGCCGACCTGCGTCCACCACAATCCAGCTCGCGCTCTTGGAGATCTCACCGGTATTAAGAAGCATTTCAGCCGTAAACATGGCGAGAAGAAGTGGAAATGCAACAAGTGCTCGAAGAAATATGCTGTGCAATCTGATTGGAAAGCTCATCAGAAGACCTGTGGTACTAGGGAATACAAATGTGATTGTGGAACCATCTTTTCAAGGTTAATTTGTACTTTATGTTATAATCTTTAATCAAACTGTATATGTATATGTATATGGTATATGTATATTTATATGTATATGTACATGTACATGTAGTTTATTGAATCCCACTGCTTATTCTTTGTGCAGGAGAGATAGCTTCATCACCCACAGGGCATTCTGTGATGCATTAGCTGAAGAAAACAACAAGGTAAACCAAGGACTAATGAACAACATGGGATCGAACTTGCAAAACCAAATGGCGCCCGAGCTTATACCGCCGATGCCGATGAGCAACGACAATTGGAGTATGGGAGTATCCGACTTTGGTCACATCGATCCGAATGCCCCACTGCACTCAAATCCCTTCCCCAAGAGCTTGTCCCAATGCCATTTATGTCCATGAACATGGGAGGAGGCATGTTTTTGAGCAGTCTGTTCGGCGGATCACGAAGCGTTTCCTCCGCCTCGTCTAGTCTACAACTTAGTTCAAATAGTGCATCTGGACTCAACTATTTGCAGGAAGGCAAAAACGGTTGCCCGATCATGTCCGCGACAGCCCTGTTACAGAAAGCAGCACAGATGGGTGCAACTGCAAGCAATAGTATAACTATAAACTCTCCTATGATGCAAAAAGCTTTGCTAATAGCAATAGCATGCCATTGCCATGTCCTCAGCAGCAGAACACGACTTACGACCATCACTTTGCGCCGCAAACGGATCAGTCGAGCATGGTCGGGATAAGCGAGGGGACAGGATTCTCCAACCCCATCATGAGCTCGGCAATGAACGAGATGGGAATGTTCGCGAACATGTTCGTTAACGAAGCCGATCACCAAAACCAAGGATTGATGAAGAGCATGGAACATGAGGATAGTGGTAGCTCTAGCTTGTTACAAGGAAGAACTCAGGGTGCGGGCGGTATGTTCAGAAGGAGCAGTGGTGGCGGAGGAAGTGGTAACATGACGACCCTTGATTTCTTGGGAATTGGAGGGTCGAGGCCAAACGGTTTGCATGAACAGCAGCATCAGCAACAAAGAATGGAACTGGAAGCAATAAACCAACAACAAAGACTGCCGATGTTGAACCCTTTCTCGCAACAGCTCTCACATGGGGATTCAGCCATCGAAAAATCCATCTGGGAAGTTTAAGAGCTATATAATATAAGCTTCTTTGTTACTTTTCTAGATGAAAGTTAACCAGTTGTGCACTGTGATAGTAAATAAGCTGCTTTATTGCATAAATAAGTGTTTAACTATCTGATTTAGTTTTTAGTATTTTATTTGGTTGTTTAAAGTAGATGTGTTGGTGATTTAAGTGAAAATTAAACGGTATAAGTGTGCACGTCACAAGTAATAGTATAGATAAATATTGTCTCTACAAGGATTGATGAAACTTTGACTTTTAGCTTCTCGCACTGAATAAGAATTGAATTGATGGTGATAGATGGTGATAATAAACAAGTAAAATAAACTAAGATTAAAGGAATTTAAATAAATGAAGGATAAAACCAATTTGAGAGAGTATGTTGAGTTATTGAGCGTAATGGTGTAATTGCCGGACAAATTATCATGGCAATTAATTACCTTCAATGTTCGATAGAGTGTTCTTCAATGCCTTCGAATTATTCCTAATGAAGAACTGAGGATTGTGCAAGCCTTGGTAATTCCCTGCATTAACCTAGATAAATTGATTAATCCAAGTCTCTCCCTCGAGTTCACTTTGAATTAAATAATGAACCAAGAAATTGATAAACATCGATTTATTGAATTAAAAACCATAACTAAATCATCCGTTCACAAACACCATAACACAATAACCCAGGCTAGGTTGAAAGAAATCAACAAAGGATTAAACCCAAACATCATGTATTCAAAAGATAAAAGAAAAGAAATAAAATATGAAGAAAACGAGCTCTTTCACGATCCGATCCTCATTCTTCACTATCTCGCTCCAGCTTCGATCTCCATGTCTCCAATGTTGTTGATGTTGAAGATGTAATGCGCTCATATAGAGGTAGAGATCTCTATTTGAATTTAAAATTAGAGGAGATAATATCTTTATCTTTATCTACAACAGCTTTAAATTTGAATTAAGCTTTATCTCATGCGATAAGGATAAGGATAATGGATAATTCTTGAAAAATATGCATTTATCTTAAATTGCCTTGACAATCGCTCGGCAATGGCGCGACAATTCGTCCCTACACAAAAAACAAATAAAATATTAGCGATTTCTCTACAAAAATAGTTAAATGCAAGGTCAAGCCCAATAAACAGAATGACTACGAACTTATGCATGAATTACTACAAATGCAACTAAATGAGCTTAAGTCTAAACAATAATATGAGTAAAAATATATAAAATATAGTACATTTTCACACTTAACAAGATGTTTAATATTTTATCTCGTTACATTTTTATTTAACTATTTGATTTAGTTTTTAGTATTTTATTTAAAGCATCTTAATTTTTTTAAAAAAATCTAAGATTCCATAATTTTCACCACCCTAATCTTTTAATTTTTCTAAAAAATCTCTAAAAGAAAAATTTTCAAAACCCTTTAAATGATCGGAGGTTCAAGTGGTGTAATTTGTCGAACGGAAATAGGGTGCATGTTTATTAGCGGCAACAGACTAGTAAAATTCAGTAAAGACGCCGACAAAAGTGAACGACGAAACGAGTAAAAGGATACAAAGAGTATATTTGTCCCAAGGAGTGTTTCACGTGACGACAAGTGGATGAACGACATAGGGGTAATTAAAGAAAAAAATAGTGAAGGTCCAACGACGTAATCGCCAATGATGGTTAATTCGGCGACGATATATAGAGAATGTATGTTATGAGCACTTATTTTGTAAAAAGAATCATTTAGAATTGACCACATATAATTAAAAGGGTAAATTACACAAATGATCACCGAATTTTTAGGGCAGATTCATTTTGGTCCTTTTAAAATATTCGATAAGGTCATCAAACTTTTAGTTTGATTTCAATATAGTCACCTAACTTTTAGGACAGATTCATTTTGGTCACCGTACTTTTAAAATATTCGATAAGAGGTCACCAAACTTTTAGTTCAATTTTAATATAGTCACCGAACTTTTAGTTCACTTTCAATATGGTCCCTCTCGTTACTTTAAGAGGACGCTAGTTTTTGTTTTTCTTAATAAAAAAAATGGGTAAACTACACCAATCATCACTCAACATTCTTCTCACTCCTATTTTGGTCACTAGGGTTAAAAAAATTCAATTTAATAACTTAACTTTCGAATTGTTCATATTTTGGCCACTCTCAAATGACATGTTTATACAAATAGAAAAATTCGATTAATCCTTAAAAGATTTATTTTGGTTAATTGGTAAATTTATATTATTCAATTCTCGATCTTATATTGTATTAATTAAATCAGATAATCGATTAACTAGTTAACTGAAATATTTGATTCTAGAAATGATTTTTACTTTGTTTATTAAAATATCAAATATGATAATATGGTAAATTTAATAAATTTTTGGTTGTGATAAAAGTGTAAAAATAACTAGAAAGTCAAAAATTGAAAGTTCACACCTATTAATTCTACCCAGAGCCAAAACTTTAAAAAAAAATCAGAAGGGTATCAAAATCATTAGACTATAAGATATTGTAATGCATAAAATTTAGAAATATTATATATACTAGATTAGATCAGTTAATCAATTTTGCTTAAAACTGTGAACCGTAATCGAATCGAAATAATTTATTTTAAAAATTTGTACCAAAATCGGGTTTAATTAATCCTTAAAAATTATTTTGGTTAATTGCTAAATTCAAATTATTCAATTCTCAATCTTATATTGTACGAATTAAATCGGATAATCGATTGATCGGTTAATTGGAATATTTGATTCGAGTAATAATTTTTTTGCTTTGCTTATTAAAATATCAAATATGGTAATATGGTAAATTTAATAAGCAAAGTAAAAAAAATCATTACCCCAATTTTTTTAAGGATTAATCGAATTTTTCTATTTGTATAACAATGTCATTTGAGAGTGACCAAAATATGAACGATTCAAAAGTTAAGTTATTAAATTGAATTTTTTTAACTCTAGTGACCAAAATAGGAGTGAGAAGAATGTTGAGTGATGATTGGTGTAGTTTACCCATTTTTTTATTAAGGAAAACAAAAACTAACGTCAGCTTTTATGGAAGGTAACAAGGATGGACCAAATTGAAAGTGAACTAAAAGTTCGGTGACTATATTGAAATTGAACTAAAAGTTGGATGACCTTATCAAATATTTTAAAAGTATGATGACCAAAATGAATCCCCCTAAAAGTTCGGTGACTATATTGAAATCAAACTAAAAGATGGGTGACCTTATCAAATATTTTAAAAGTATGATGACCAAAATGAATTTACCTTAAAAGTTCGGTGACCATTTATATAGTTTACCCTAATTAAAAAATAAACTACCACTATAATCATTTAATATTTGTAAAAATTTTATTTATATAATTACACATCTAATCTTCGTTATTTACACATTTTATTAATTAAACACGTTGAATTCAACCTATATACTAACTATTGCACTTCATTAAAAAACTCGAACAAGTTAAGAATAAAATTTTGCTATATTACTGATGATAAACACATTGTATCATTAACGACAATCTTGAAAATGATATTAATGAAAAATATTAGAAGGGATAACAACAAACCTTAAAATCTTAAAAAATATTATTAACAGAAGAAACAACCACGACTGTCATAAATCCAAATTCAATCAGATCTTAGAAAACCACATTACTTACGACATGAATAAATTCGAGTGTGATGGAATTGGAAAATGTGAAGTGTAAAAACAAATGAAAGCCCAAACCCAATTAGCCAACCGCCGACTTTCGAGATTATCGTGGGTGGAATCGTAATAAAGGCTTTGTCCCTTATCTCCTCTCTCTCAAAACGGAAACCCTAACCCTAAATTTACAACTTTTTCTTTTCTATTTATAGTCACGATAGATAGCCACCCCTGCACCTAAAGCCAATGGTTTCATTTTCTTTTCTTCTGTTTTAGGTGATGAATTTTTGAAGCTTTGATTTTGATTTTTTTTTTTGGTTTTCAATAACAATAGAAGGCTGTGATGTTTGAAACCTACCTATTTCATGAAGGGTTTTTATAGCCCTCCCGTGATTAGAAATCACCAATGGATCCTTCTTCTTCTTCTTCTTCTTCTTCTTCTCAACTCTGCAACTTTAGTTTTAGCTTCTTTTTTTTTTTGGATTTAATTACAAATTCAGAGCCATTGAGATGATGATATCCTTTTCTGAAATAAAAAATAATGTGGACTAAAACATATCAGACTACAATTATCTGATCATTTGGCTCTTAATTCCCTTTTTATTCAAGTAAAGATCAAATATCCCTTCAGAGCAAACAAGGTTTAGGGGTTATGCCAGTGAAGTCGTATGTCAAAAAAAGGCTGAGATGCCAATGAAAATACAGAGTATGGCCGCAGCGTTTGGTTTCTTGAATATTTGATGTTTTGTTCAAACATATTTGAACTGTGGGATTGGGCGTCCCAATCTCAGCTGAACATTGACATGAACAATGTTTGAAGCTGCCTTCCTTATCTCCTCCTCTGCTTCCCTTGCTGCGTCCATGGCTTCACTGCATTTACCCAAATAATTGGTATTGAATTTGAATATCAAAGCTAAAATCCATACAAATCTTGATTTGTAAAACAAAAGAGGAAGCTAGTTACCAAATCATAAGCTCCGGCGGCATGGTAACCTCGACTTCGAGTAACATCTTCCCTTGCAACATGTGTCTGGTGATGCGCTCCACTGTAAATTTCTGCAAACATTCATATTTGTTCAAGAAACAGAAACTTGACAAAAGAGTATGCAAGAATAACAAGTGTAGAACCCAATTATTCCTTAATGTGTGTTGGCAATGGCATTTTGCCTTGCAGGGTTTCAACACTGAACAAAACGAGAAGGTTACCTCTGGGAACTTTGATGAGAGAATGTCGGAAACAATTGCTTTAACATTTTCTTCCCTGGCAGAAATATTACTGTTCTGTTCTGTGATCGTCTCCAAACATTCTTTCTGGTCCATTACATCAGGGGAGAACTCTATATATGCAGGATCTACAATTTTGAAATGGAAAAAGAAAATTGGTCTTAAGCCAACAACTTGGTAAAGCAAACAGTGTTTGTCTCTTCACTAGGATGTCAGATATCTATGCCAAAATGCAAAACAAAATGTTTGAAAATTAAATACTCAAGAAAAAAAAGTATACCATTGGGTTTGGTTAACGACAAGAGGGCAGTTCCTGTAGTCCTTCCATTTATTCAAACTGCTAAAAATCTTATGCAAAATATTCACACAATGCCCAAAAATTACATGCTCCAAGGAACCGTAGTTTCCAAACAATGATTACAGTCATGATCCTTAAATTTTCTTTATAGCTAAACTGTAGAATTTAAATAGTCCATGAAAGTCCAAAACAGGACAAATTATGTTAGAAAAAAAAAAGATTTTGGTTTAATAAATTACAACTAAAAAATAACTTTAAAGATGACCCCATTAATTATTTTTTATCTTTTTTTTTTTCTCTCCTTATATATCTTAATAAAATTAAGTCATTTAAATTCGTCAACACAAGCTCAGATTTCAGCACTCATCTCATCTTAACAAATTCATACTAACCGATCTAGGGATGAAGAATCATGTAACGTACCTATGTGTATGAAAACTTCAGTGACTTCAGGGTGAGATTTATGAATTTCATGACGAACATTTTCACTGATTCCATGTGCAGCACTAACACTAGAAAAAGGATCGACCTGAAGGTAAAAAATAAGAAAAATTACAAAGGGCATCAGGAAATCACAAATACACACTTCTATAGTCAATTAAAAAGACACCATATACTTGGTTTAGCAAAAGTGGGTAATTGTTATCCCTCTTCGCTCTTTGCAATTTTCACAGGCAGTAAAAAATATAGTAAAAACTCACAACGATATGTACATCAAGGTACAGATTTGAACCAGCTCTCCTTCCTCTCATACGATGGCATCCCTACAAACAGTTTTGGAAGTAATTAATGAAGACTGTTGAGGAAGGGAAAACAAGAATAACTCGAAGTGTAAATTTCTGGGTGCATATGAATGATGAAGTCTATTTACTAAGATACACAAGCAAATTTTGTTACCTTGACTCCTTTAACTTGTAGAATTGTTTGATTTATGGGTTCTAATTGTTCTGCAGGAATCTCAGCATCAACAAGTTCAAGGACACTACAAAGTTGGCCAAAAAGAAAATGTCAATTATGAACATGCCATTGTCCTCTATAGCTGTGTCATCTCAAACACTAAAAACAAAGCTTCAATATTTGATAGGCATTGCTGGTATGCTTCCAATGAAACAATGAATTAAAGGACCACGAACATGAAATGAGAAGCCAAGCAGTTGCCACAACTCTACCAATATCATCACCATTTAGTAATGCAAATGTTTAAAACACTTAGAAAATTATGCCTTAAAGAAACACAGCTAAAACAGCTGACATAAGAATCTAATCAATCAAGAAAGCATAAACGTGATAACATGAACCTGGAACCAAAACATAGGTACATTGAAATAAATGAAATGCAGAATTTTTTTATATGATGCCTATTTTTACAGCAAAAAAAAAACGAAAATGTCCATTGATTGATGCCACTGAAATTTTAGACCTTAAAAACATCACAGTATGATTGACAATTTCCATTCTGATTAATACCAGTACATCTTAAATTGCTGCAATCACTTGGTAAGCTAACAATTCTAAAATAACACTATAGCAAAGCAAACAATAAGAGAGATGGAGCATATATAATGACAACAGGCAATGCACCTCTGGTATCCAGTTTCCAGCCCAGCTTTTAGAATCATTCCAGAGACAACCAGTCCCGCAAGAGGATCTAAAAACTTTACTCCAAGAATAGAGCCTCCTAGATCATGATGGACAAGGCATAAGGTCAATGACTATCTGCTTATATACAATTCAAGCAAATCCAAATAAAGAGACTTAACATTCAAGGGAGATGAAACCGGTTTAGTATGTCTAAATCAAGCACAGCAACTTTCCCTTTCACTTGCATAAGTAAATCAACCACCCCACACCTCCCAAACAGAGAGAGATTTTAAAGGTAAAAGGGGTATAAAGGATGTTAAGTATATTTTAGTTTTTAGTTTTACAGATAAGATAAAATAATCAAGCAATCAGAAAATTTTAGACCAAAAAATATATGTTGTCATAATTAGACAACTTGACTCTGCAAAGTTCATTAAACTAGAAAACCAAGGATTTTAACCAAGCTCATAACAGGAAAAAAAAAACAAACCAGCCAAAAAAGAAGTCTTACCAACCCCTATAAGTGCAACCACCGATGAAATTGCATCTGCACGGTGATGCCATGCATTTGCTTTCATAAGTCCACTGCCTTGCCTTTCCCCGACTCTTTTTGTTATCCAATAAAGCCTGCATGTTAACATACAGAAATTAATACCAGAAGAACCAATCACACATGCAAACAATAATTTATAAGAAGCTAAAGTGAAATAGGCCAAAAGAGACGCTCAATACCCTTCTTTAACACCTATTGCTACAATGGTCATATTCAAAGCTAGTATAGGGTGATTCATATCAATCCCATGATGATGTCCACCATGATGATGGTTATGCCCGTGAACCAATGAATGACTTTGAACAGCTTCAGGAGCAGTGGACAGTAACCCCTGTAAACAAAGTAGGTTAACTTACTGTAATGTCCAATCCAACTCCAATTCAAATGCAACCCCATTTTTCTCTTATCCTCTTTGAATCATGAGATATAGGAAGAAAGACAAAAGTGATCATACAATTAGGAGCTCTATAGCATGCCAAGCAATCCCACTAGCAGTAGCCAAAAGCATACAAGAAATTCCCAGAGCACCAAGAGTTTCAAACTTACAATGTCCTGAGAATAAAACAAGGAAAATTAAGAAACCTAATAAATAAAAAAGTAGCATTTGAATTGGAGTTGGATTGGACATTCATAGCTATTATCAAAATTAAGAAAAAAAAAATGGAGTAGCATGTAGGTACAATCATAAGTAACCATATGGGTGTTCTTTGTCCTTGGGAACATTTGCAGCTTTGAATGACCATAAAGCAATCCCACTAAGAACCTACAAATAAAAAAAAAAACCAATCAAAATAAAATTGCTTGTCTTCCAAGTTTCAACAAACAAAACCTCCTAAAGACTAATTTTTTTACCACGTCCGATATCGAATGGGCGGCGTCGGCGATGATGGCGGTGCTTCCGGATAAATACCCAGTCAAAGCTTTACCAGTAGCTAAACCGATATCCGCTCCCAGACCCAACCGAAATATCTTTTCTCCTTCCTTGGTCAAATTATGGCGGTGATGATGATGATCATCATCATGGTGACCGTGAGAATGACCCAAATGCCACCTTCTGGGGATGTTGTAAACGGGATCATCGGAGAAGACCTGGGGAGGGTAGATTAGGAAATGGGGATTGAGGGACTGAATCATAACAGGGTTTGGGTGATGAAGATTTCTGGGCGGAGAGAGTTTTCTTGAGAGGTATGATCTGAACATGGGATTTAGATGTTGGAGCCTGAATCCCATCCTTTGTTTCTCTGCGTTTTTTGCTTCAAAGATTGAATTTTCAGAGAATTGTTTGTTTTTGTAGAGGAGAGGAAGGAATCTACTGATTGAGTGGTAAGATTAAACCTCGACCTCCATTAACAGATCTTCATTACTATTACTCTTCGGCCTTTGCCAGCGTTTGGTGGACGCAACCTCGGTGCGTCTTGTAGGCTGGAAATGCCCACACGGCCCACAACGAGATCTTCCGAGTCTAGGACCACATTCATTTCATAAAGTTTACGATGTTCTATGCTCAAATCCGATTTCGGTCCCCCTCAATTATACTTGAATTTAGAATTTAGTCCTTACATTTCGATTTCGACATAATTAATCACTTACAAATGACACTATAAAATTTAAAAAACAATTTATATTAAATTAAAATATTATGACTAAAAACTATACTTTAAACATAATTTAAGATAAACTATAATTTAATTGTGTTTTACTCATTCATACTTATTATTAAGTTCTTAATTGAATTAGTATCGTGAAAGACCAATTCAGTTGGAGACAAACTAAAGAACACTGTTTTGTCTTTTCATAATCTTTAAATACAACTAAAAATCATACTTAAGATTGAATATAATAAGATTAATAAAACTTATAAATAAAAGAGAAAATATTTTATACATCGACGATTGTGAAATTTTATTTATTACAAATGAATTTAATTTAAAACATAGGATTTAAAATTTAAGATTTTAAATTCACGATGTTAAAATTTAAGGTTTAAGATTTTAGAGATTAAGGTTAAGAATTCATATTTTATATTGTGGAGTTAAAATAGACATCCTTGTGTAAAATATTTACAAATTCCTACACTCTACATATTTATAAAATATAATCATTTTTCTCTTTAGAAATCTTTTTATTTTCAACTTTTAATCTCACTCACTCATTCATTATATATATATATATATACCAAAGCAAGTTTTCTTTCATCATGCGAGTCATCGGCAGAATGTCTACTGTCCATGACCAGTTGATGGTCGTTCTTTATGTAAAATTTGATTGCAGATTGCGAGATTGATCACAACAAATTCCCAAGACACGGTTAAACCATTAGTTCGTGAGAGAAAGAGAAACTCAGGCAAGTGTTTTTGTTCTTTTTTTTTTTCTTTCTTTTCATGTTGCTTATCGAATGGAGAACATCCAGAAAGCTGCAATTGCATCTGTAATGTCCACCATACAATGACGTCCCGCTTGTCCTATTGACTTCCATTTTCCACCTATACAACCGCCAAAGAGTTTTATCACTATGGAAAACACCCGGGGGATGACAAGCCCAACATTCCCGACCCAAAGCCGACAATGGCAGCAAGCCTCATCATCTTCTGTCACGCCATCTATTTCCCTGTCTGTTCTGGTCCTTGTACCCAGAAGAATTCCCTTGCCATGATGTCCTATCAGCTCTATAGCTCCAGCCGGAGTTCATTCTGGGTTCCATGTAGTTCCGTCCCTCTGCAAACTCTGAAGACCTGTTTGGACTATTCTCTGGACTCCATGACTCAAAACCATCATTACCGGCGTACTCATTTCCTTCCCGTGGAGGACGACCTGATCGCAACTGAGGCTGCATAGATCCTACGAATGACAATGATGCATTGTAATTGTTTTGATTAACCTGAGAATGAAGATTAGAATCCAAACTCTGTCTGCCTCTCCATGGATCAGACTTTGGACCTATGTTTCCCACTGGGGTCTAGTCAAATA